>CM062584.1:8365000-8944919 GCA_031468815.1 Morus bassanus
ACCCTGACCCCACTCCTCCTCTTAACCAGATTTAAGACCTCCTGGAAATCTCCCTGCATGCCATTCTATGGGGCTGGGTACAAGGCTCTGTGAGAAAAATGGTGCTTTCCTGCCCAGGAGATGGATGAGTGACATCCCAGCCCCAGAAAAACCCCTCTGGCTTTCAACAGGGATGGGTTTTCACCTGGGACAAAGCTGGAGCTCCTGTTTCAGGGTAAATTGCCCTGATGGTCACCTCTGCTAGTCATCGTGGCACTTCAGCAGCTTGTCTGAACTATGAGCTGAAATAGTTAAAGCATCTCTCATACAGGAGGCAACTGTTAAATAACAGAGTCAGAGCTTGTCCCCAGGATGGGAGAAACCATCCCAGGTGCAATGCTCCTGCTTCCATTTCCTTGTGCTACACGCTGGCCCTGTGCACTCAGGCCAGCTCCTGTCCTGTGGTCCCTACTGTCACACGTAGCTTTAGCTCCTCGGAGGACAGAGATGTCCCCGCACATCTCCCACGTTTGTGCCTCCCATCTGCAAATTGCTCCACCTGAGCTGGGAGGCCAAGATCCTCTAATGTGTCCTTTTGCCCCCAGGCAACCCACAGTGCAGAGCCCTCTGCCCATGTTAGGAGAGGCTGGTTTTGCGAATCCCGCTTGAGCCTTGGGGCAGGAACCGCGCAGGGAACTGCTCACAGCTGAGCCATGTTGGCGCAGGGATCCTGCCTGCATCAGGTGGAGAAGGTGCCCTCCAAGCTGACTGCTCGGCTGCTGTCCCCAAGTCCTAGGCTATGAAATACTCCTAGCCGAGTTCAAAATTTTTGAAAGTTTTGTTTTGTCTTAAAAAAAAAGGTCAAAATATTAACAAAGCAAAAATTCATGAATTCCAATAACCTTCAAATCTCCCCCAGATTAGGCTTCTCACTGGCCTCAGCTGGAGCAGACACTAGTAAATCAGCACTGGGGAAGTGCCCTGGTGATATTTTCTTATCCAGCATTTAGGAAGCAAATGATATTATCATTTAAAATCCTACATTATATATGGCAGAGCCCTGCCAGGCTCCAGGGCCCAGGGCAGCAGCCCAGCACCGCTCCGCCAGCCGTCCCACCCTCCGGGCATCAGCCCCGACCCGTAGTGCCTCTGCGTGGGGCTTTGCTGTCACGTTCGGCAGGGTGATGAGTGGGTGCAGCCCTGGACACCTGTGGTTGCCTTCCCTTCAGCGCTGCTTTCCCCCTTTATACACTGTAATCCGTAAGACGCGTGTTTCGTTACTCCCACACCTCCGATGGGGTTGCTTTGGACCCTTCTCCAAAGGCAGTGGGACATCACCCCCAGGGCCGTGGCCAGGCGGCACTGCAGGGAATGAGACCGGGCTCAGCCTAAAGTTATAATCCTGCAGTAATGCCTACGCAGATGGATTCCTGTGCAGAGTCCTTCTGGCTCCGCCGGGAGACCTGCCCGCAGCCGGTCCCCACAGGACCTCCCCGAGGCCACCCGTGTGCGAGCCCTCTGCCATGCCCGCCACGGGCCAAGCCTGTTTGGGGTGTGCTGGGCACGCGCGCGTGTGCGTTACGGAGCCGTGCAGCACACCGGTCGTTTATCTGTGACTTCCAGATATCCGACAGCTCGGTTGGAGTTACCGCTACGAGTGGGCTGACGGATGTCCGGAAATCCAGGCACGGGGCCAAAGTCCACAAATTCTAGTTGGGCAAAACTTCCAGGCTGGGAAACCTGGACATATGGGAGCCCCCGTCTGTGCCATTGCAAGGCCTGAGCCAGGAGGGCGGCAGGACCAGGATCGTCAGGGCTGTATCTATTTTCAGCTCTGTTTGTACCAGGAGGTACAAACGTAGTGTAAAATGGGTAAGCTGTTTTGGGGATTGGTGGAGAAGACATCAGTGCGGCATGCAGACAAAGATTATATTATGATTAATCAAGTTAATGTACTGTACATTGTTAACACTAAAATTTTCAGAAGAGGCGTGTCTCGTTTGTGTGTGTGAGGTTTGATTCCTTTTGATTAGAATGGGCTAATTTCCTACAAAACGTATGATTATAAATTTTTTTCTTTTCTTTTTCTTTTTTTTTTTTTTAGATTCCTCTGACTCAGTGAGGTATTTTGCTCTATAGCTCTGGCAAACATTTCTGCACAGCTCTTCAAACTCCTTCCCCAGCCTGGACCAGTCTTTCTACACAGCGAGAGCCTGATCCAGCAAACCCCAGGTACTGCACACAGTGCTCCCTGCCTGAAGCAATCCCTTGGAGGCCAACGAGATGCTTCAAGGCTCTGCGCTGCCGCAGGAGAGGCCCCAGGAGATGGGGGATACCAGAAGGCAGGAAAGCATGACAAGGCTGCCAGGTGAGAGACGGGAACCGCAGCTGACAAAGTTTGGGGTATTTTCCTCCCTTTATACCAGTACTGAAGGTGGCCCCATCCCTTCTGGAATGATCACTCCTCGCTAAGCAGGTCACAGCACAGATGAAGCACCCCAAGTACATTTTACTCTCAAAGTGGCAATGACTTCAAAGGAGGTAAGACGCATCATCCCACCCTCTAACCCAAACCTCGAATGTGGTCGGAAACAACAATTTTGGGTGCTTTCCCTGAAAACTCTTCCCAAAACTTCACCCACCCTTGTGCATATGCACAAAGGGGCACAAATGCCGGTCTGGTGGAGGTCCCCTGGGAAGGTGACCAGGGGCGCTGGGGACAGGGAGTAGCTTTGCCACGTGGATCATCTATCAGGCCCCGGACAACGCCTTTCAATGGGGATTTAATGATGATGAGCAGCAGACCCCTTCCTGCTTTTACGTCACCCCTGGGAGGCTGCGGAGAGACAGGCTTTCACGGCCGGCTTGCACTTTCCCTGACCCTTGAACCTCGGGGCCAGCACTTTTATGGGGATGAAGCGACACAGTTCCTGTAACCTGCCTCGGGGGCCCTGAAAAATTAGACTGAATCAAAGCAGAAAATGAGTTTTCATTTATCTTGTGATGATGCACGAGGTTACATGAAAGACAAATAGCTGCTTCTGACTCTTCCTTTATCATTGTCACTGCAATTAATAGGCTGTGGCCTTCGTTACTGTGTTAGTACTAAAGAGACCGTGGGCCCTGGGGGACGTTAACGAGAGGAGAAAAGCAGTCGAATCTTCTAAAAGTTCTGTCATGTTACGATATGCTAACCTGTTTCTTTTTAACTTGCTGTTAAAGTGCTGGTGACTCAGTCGGACAAGCAGAGCATTGATGCTGCCAGAGCTAATCTGCCGCCTCCATCAGTGGCGTCACGGGTTCTGCTCCCTAAGGCTGGGGCGGTGGCGAGGGCCCAGGGGGTGCGGGGGGACATGGGCAAAGGTTCCCTGAGGCTTGACGGCCTTCAATGGCCCCCCCTGTGCTGCAGCGGCTGTCCCCAGGTTGGGTGGCCCTCAGCTGGCATCTAGGTCAACATGCGAGTTGGATGCTACCACTGGGATAGCGGGAGTTCAAGTTTTCTTTTCGGGGCCGGCAGCCCTCCCCAGGGCAGGACTATTTTGAGCACGGGTGACACAAGCTGCCCTGGCAGTGCAGCCATCCCCCAGTCCAAACTGCTGGATGTTGCTTTCTAAGCTTGCTGCAGCCTGTCCTTGCTCCTCCGTCCCAGCAGCGGGGCCACCTCCACCCCATCCTCTCCCAAAGCCCGCATGGCCTCTCTGCTCACACCATCACCCTGAGATACCTTCACTCCTTCATTATATTGCATCCCAACCATCAAATCCCCATCCCGACGGAGTTAAGAAAGCAGTCGAAGTTATTCCCACCATCAGTTACGCAGGACAGGGAGTCATCTGTCACCAGGAACATGTGCACCACCACAGATCTTTTCCCACCTCATAAAAGCAGATGAGCCGTGTGTGTGTGCTTGGGCGGTGGCTTCGGCTGCGTCCTGAGAAGGGTGCTCGAGCTGAAAGCTGGTCCGGGGGACACAGCTGGGCCTGTCCTCCTCACTGGCTCGGTGTTGCTGAGCGCTGCGTGATTTATTCTGCCTGTTAATGCTGTCTGCCCAGTTTTCTGACTGTGTGGCTCCAAGGGCCCAGAAGCATCTCAGATTTTTCCTATTGCCTCCATCCCCCCACCAGTGAGGATGAGGATCCCAAAGGGTTTCCAACTCTCCTGTCCCATCAAACACTCCCAGGGACAGCACTGCCTCTCCCAAGCTGCAGTGCTGGGAGAAAGCTTCTCACCTCACAAAATAACAGCAAAAGGGAGGAGTACAGACACAAAGTGATACCACAGAGCCGACACTGTGGGGGACCTGCTCACAAATTCCCATGCCAGCGACAAGCCTGTCCAGAGTATCAGAAAACCCTGAGTTCTCCTGTTACTGGTTTTCTCAAGAACTGCTCAGAGCATCCTTTGCTCAGGCCTAGAATAAAAAGCCCTCCCCAGCCTGAGCTGCCCACCTGAGATGCAGACCCTGCTCTGAAACTGCTGAGCGGCTCCCCCAGGACCAGCCCCAGGACCCGCGTTCACACCTAATCTGAAGCGGAGCCATTTTGGCTCTCCCCTGCTGCTCCCTCCAGCTGCCAGGGACAGGCTCTGGGACAGCCGGACTGGGACCAGTGAGAACCAGCAATCCCATCTGGAGGGAGTAACAAAGCAGAGACAGTCACTGGGGTTCAACGTGCAGAGCCAGACTTTTCCCCTGCCTTCAATTTGCGACTCCAACGCATTTGAAGCTCTTTATACATATCTGAGACAAACTTGGCTGTATAATTAGAAGCTTAAGTAAATCTACCCCAAATTTTCAGAAGACTTTGTGGGCTCGTGCTTACATTAATTCAGGGGTTTCCCATACAAAGCTAACTCTGTACTGTAACCTCATTTTGACCTTTATCATTAATTTTTGGTGCTAAAATGCTTCTAAAGGCTTTGGTATTGCCTATTCTTATGTGATTGCAGCACTATTCTCTTTAATTGGTGCTTTTTGAGGTTAATTGAAAAGGTATCCATGATTGGCAAATCGAAATTAAGAGAATTTTGTAAGGATTAAAGTTGTCCTGAAACAGTGGGGAGAAAAATGTTTATCTGGGAAAATGAAATTGCCATGCCGGTGATGTACATTCCCTGTCCCACAGCTCGGGCATCCCCACGTCCTTAGCTCCTGTAACAGCAAAATGAGGGGCCATGCAAGGGCTGGTCCAGACCAAGAAGATACTATGGGTATAAAGGCTCATTTTAATCTAAATGCAGTTAACATGCTCAGAGTCATTTGGGATAAATGGGATACTTAAGAACACATGATGGCTAATCTCTGCCATGACATTTGTGGAGGAGGAGGAGGAATAATTTAGACGGAGGGTATTGTACTGCTCACGAGTTATCCCCTCTCTCCCATCATAAGTGGAACTAATTGTCAGAAGGATAGCTGGGCACACTGTTGGCACCTCCTGGTCAAGGGTCCTGAGACAGCCTGCCAATGCTCTCCAGGTCCTCTGCAGATGCATTATTGACCCCATTTTGCAGACAGGGAACTGAGGCACAGAGCATTGCAATATAGCTTTGAGATGGTGCTACAGAGCCTCTGAGCTCAGACTCCTGGTGCATTTGCAGGCAAGAGAGCCAAAGTGGTAGAAAAAGCAGGAGAGAGTGGCTAGGCAGCTCACTTACTGGCAGTGATATGCGGGCAGGGGGCAGGTACAGACCCTGACACTCACCCACCTTCCCAGAAACAGCAAGGACTATTTCTGGGGCTTGTACAGCAGGCCTCAGTCAAGAACAGCTAGCATTTCTGAAGTTAATTAGAGACATTTTTTACACATTCTTTCAGATGCAGATTCTAGGCTTTGCACCTCTCATCCTGTTGAGGCTCTTTCAAGCACCAATTTCTTCATCTGCCCTTGAAAAACATCACAAATCATCAGCAGAATCAAGAAAGCCAAAAGGTTTTCAGCTGATTTTCCACGGCCTTTGTTCAGCACAGACTTGGCAAGGCCCTGGCTCCGAATTCTACTGCTCCCCGAGGTCACTGCTAGAGCAGAAGTATCAATAGACAAATATTCATCATACCAATCATTGCAGCATGGGTTTGGGGGAACCACAAGGTCGTATAAGTGTGAAAACATCACTTCTTCCCAAGTCCTGACCCCTCTGAACTCAAAAGCAAACTCCCCTTGACTTAATGGAGCCGGGATTTCGCCCCTAGATGGCTCTAGGATATAAGTTGTTTCAGGCTATGCTGACGGATGATTTGCAAATCTCCGTTCCCCGTTTGTGTCACAGCAGTACCTGAGGGTCTGGGTATTTCCTGCAGACGCTGGAGGTAGCAGATGTCCCTGTCCCAGAGCGCCTGCACAGCCTGTGCTACTCGGTGCCGTGCACGGTGTGACGACCCTTCTCACAGCACGGAGCCCCGGCAGTGTGGCAAATGCTAGAGACCATAGAAAAGACTCGGCAGCACTGGCAAGCATCTGGGCATTTGTAAGCTGCTGTCCTGAACCCAAGACAAAACCTCGGTTACTGTAAATGAACCCCCCAGCTCTTTATAGGCTGCTGGTGCTGTAAGCAGCAGGGCTGCAATGGAAATGTGGTTCTTGGGGTTAAGAGCAAATGCACCAATGCATTGCTTTGCATAGACAGAGATGTGTATGGAAAAGTGACAGACCCCAGGCAGGGAGAGGAAGAGGGAAAGAGGCAACTTAGGGAAAGAAGAAATGCAATAGCTCTTCTCTCCTGTTCTGCTGGTGAAGCTTTCTCCGCCTACTGGTAATTAAAATACAAATGATATGGCCAGGATATCCCTGCCCGCAGAGACACATTGCCCATTTCCGCCACAGAGATGAAAAGTTTAACCACCATTAATGGAGTAGTGGGGAAAGCATTGCCATATACACTCCATCACATATTTATGATGCTTGAAAAAAGATCAATAGAAGCTATATGCAAGGGTCTATAAATTTAATGTTGCATGATCATTTAGTATCAGTTGTTTCTTAGATTAATAACACAGGCACGGGCCGCAATCCTGAAACATAATAAAGTAACGCTGACTTGTTACGTACAGCATGCATTGAGTTGCCTCCATCGCCCTGGCCCTTTGCTAGATGTTGCCTCAGGCAGTGAGAGGGACTCACCCGCCGGGGTGCCTGTGCCGCCCTGGCATAACGCAGCCGGAGCCGGCACCACCCACCGCTGCTGACTGTGCTTTCTTGGCCACTAACGTGCACAAGCAGCAAGTGAGAGGGAAGAAACTCCGCCGTGAAGATGTCCCCACTACAAGCGTCACAGCAGAGGGACGAAACCCTCCAAGCTGAGCGCTTGCTTCCTCCAGCCTGCCGGAGGCAAAAGTGCTCAGCATCCCCCCGCCTGCACTGAAACATCCCTGCCTGTCTCCACAGGCTGCGCAGGGGCCAAGGACTGGCTCTTCGCATTGACCACAATATGTTATGGTTCAGTGGAAGGACCTTAAACTTACAGACAAGGACAAGGCAGTAAAAGATGAAGCACCTGAACCCCCCATTTCCAGATTACTAGACCCCAGGTGTGTGCTAGGGAGCAGTTAAATTTCATCATTACCCTTTCTTCTATAGTATTTTTTATAGTCCTTTTTACTACTGGCACTAAAGGTGCCGGACGCATCCCAGGAGCTAAGAGGACATCACTCGTCAACCTGACTGCTCACTGATATAAAAAAATGACAAGTCCTGGCTTAATCTTTCTGATAACTGTGTTCTGCATGGCCCATCCATCTCCATGGAGGAGTTTTGGTGAAGCCGGAAGACAAGAACATCACAGCATTTAAGAATGAAAAATTAAGTGCCCTTTTTGAGCACAGCATGGAGCTTATTACCGCAGAAGTGTTCGCCTGCTACTCCTCAGGTTGTGTGCCTGCGCCTGCACTTGTCTGGAGCGAAGCTCCTGCTTTCAGCCTTTAATAATTTGGCTGCAAACAGAAAAAAACCAGACAGATTGACCGACAGATTCAAAAGACCTGCAAATTCAGAGATCTCTGACTTCAAAGCGCTCAAATCCAGGGACACAGGGCCACAACGAGCCTGCCTGCAGACTTCCAAACCATTGCTGGGGCTCTGTGTCCCCTCCTGGCAGCAGTGCCATGTGGAGAGCTCATGAGACTCTCACAACAGGTTTCCTAACGCTCCAGCCCCTAGATTCAGCGGTTAAAAGAAAGTTTGATATATGTGTAAAACCAGTGGTCACAGTGGAAAGGTTTAAAATCTGAGCCTCAACAGCTTAAAGCAAACGCAGGAAGCCCCTAAAATTATTATTTCTCTAGTATCTTTTTTTTCATTCTGCAAGTTGGCATTGCTGAACTTTATCCTGATGTGCCAGTTAGTCCCTGAGCCCTGGGGCAAATAGCTGCACCACACTGAGCTCCCGTTCGCTTGGAGATTTTTAAAAACACAGACACTAGCCACAGATATTATTATTGCATCAGAAATTAGGCTTTTTTTCATGAATCTTGTGCCTTCTCTATTTGGCTGTAGTATAGCATTGCCAAAAAGCAGGTGGAGATCTGCAGCCCCAGAGGCAGGACGGCATCTCTCAGCCCAGCTCCCTCCCATCCCTCCGTCCGTCCACAGATGTTGCAGCTTCATGTGAACTGGCAGCATAGCAAATTGTAATTTAATTAACTCTTAAGCATTCCTGTAATCCAGGCTGACAGGGCTCCCCCAACCCTTTGGTTCAAGAGTCCTGTCTGCATTGTCTCTTTTGGCAGGCCAGAGGTATTGTTTGAGGAGCTAAAGTTGATCAAGTTGTCTTGGAAGGATGACCTAAAGCCCCTACGCTGGAGCGCAGGCTCCTGCCACCCTCCAGCTACGCCTGGATGTCAGCATGCCCTGGCTTATAAAGGCTCAGACTGGCTTGTTTTAAGCCCTTACTGCTCATTTTAAACAGTCAATTGAAAACGACTTTAGCAATGGGAAAGGAGCCAGACGGATGGTTTCGGAGAAGGTTCCTATGCCTGCGCAGGCAGGCACCGAGCTGCAGGAACCAACTCCATGGAGAGGGGAAGGGGGGTTCCAACAACAGTTGCTAAATCCGCGGCTTCTCTGTGCAGGCAACCAGACACAGAGCAAGTCAGCCCCAGCAGGGAGACGGTCTCCTGACCCCCTTATTGCTGCCCTGCCGTTCGGAGCCCTTCCCCATGTGTTTCACTGATGGTGCTGATGATGGCTGGAGGAAGAGGGGCTTGGGTACTATTCCACAGGGCAGAGTTGGGCTGATCAGGCGAGTCCCTGATTTCCCTGAGCCTCAGCTCTCCCTCAGCCAGAGCAAGACCAGGACACTGCCCTTGGCACAGGGTGAGAACACTGGCAAGGAGCTGCTCACACCACAGTGCAGACACCACGGAGAAACCAAGACAAGCTCTTGGCCTCATTGGTATGTAGGCCAGCGTGCCAGAAACCAAAGTCTCCACAGCCCATTTCAGGCACCTAATCATGAATTGTCCTTTTGGGTCATTCGAAATGGCTCTTTGCATCCTTCTCCTCCAGCTCCGAAGTGTTCCTTCAAGCAAGACAACTCTCACGGGCTTTAATGGGGAGAAGGCGGCCAGCATTAAAACAATACACAAGGGAGAGGGGAGAGGTGGAAATTTTCCATTGAAACCTACTTTTTGTGGAAAATTGGGTTTCCAACAAAATGAAAGCAAGTAGTGCTTCTTTTCCTGCTGTTTTGATTTTTCATCAGAAAATTAAAGACAAGAACACTGTCACAGTCTCTTTCCCAATTTTTTACTTTTTCAGCTTCTTTTGGCCAAAGAGTATAAAAGACATTTTGGGTCCCTCCCACAGTTTCTCAGGTTTCATGTTTTCAGCTTCCAGATGTAAACCTGGGATTCTGCATGAGGAATTCAAACGACCCCCTCCCACCCCAAGCAATCCTTGGCTCCCTGCAGGCCTCTTGTCCAGGGCAATGACACGTTGCAGTATTGACCCTTGTGGAGCCTTAGCAGCTACATAATTTTCCATAGGGTTTATGTGGATTTCAGGTTTCCCGAGTCTCCTAGTCCTTCCACTGAAGCTATTTGCCACAATACATGTCCCGGACGTTACCTCCGTTTCCTCCCCTGCTGTACCTTATCATGTGAATAGGACTCCCGTGGCACACCTCACCCAGCGCAAAGATGCTGGGCTGCTATCACAGTGCCACGATAAATGGCAACAGTTCGTCTAGCACATATGGCCCTGACAGAAAAGCAGTTTTGCTCCTTCCTCCGCTGAAGACAGAAAACAATGAATGCTACCCCAGCACCCTGGCAGCAGCCCAGGGTCTTAGCAGAAAGGGGCGGGGGACTCAGCGCTGCTACCAGCGTTCATCTGTGGCAACTCTGACGGAGCCGATCTACCAACCCTTATCAACACTGGACCAGCGGGACCTGATAATTGTACGGTTCTTTCTGAGCGCTTTAAGCATCATCAATGAAAATTGCTAAATAAATTCTGCCAATTAAAACACCCGGTTCCCTCCGTTCTACCTGTCATTAAAGAAAGTTTCATTTATGAAATGCATTAATCGTTGGATCTCCAAAGCCCCATAAACCTGTGAACCTGTGAATCCTGCCTGGTGTATAATCTTCTAATCTCCTCCTCCTTAATCTGCTCACTATGGAAACCCCTGTCATTAGGAAACAAATGGCTTTGTGGGCTGCCTTATTATTTGCAAGGCAAGATGTAAAAGAGGGCGAAGCTGATCTGGGAGGACAGTATAAATTACTGTGGTGTTTACTTCAGTCATGTAAAAGAGCTAAACAGTGACTGGTAATAAAATAGCAATCCCGTTATCAGAGAAAAGTTTCAAAACCAGATTAAGGGGGATGCTGTTTGCTTTGTTATCGTGCCTGCCCTCTTCCTGCCGGGGTGTCTATCAGGTAAGTGACTTCAGGCAGAGATGCGTGTGTTCATTTATTATCAATTCCCGGGTTGTTTTGTGAGAGGTGAAGCCGCAGGCTAATGAAAGTGAACCCTATAGCCCATCTGCTTGCTACTGAGGATGGCACTCTGAGCACAGCGCGGGGACTGCGGGCACCGGGCGGCCCCGCACAGCCGTCCCGCAGGGGTGCCAGGCTGGCGTCAGCCCCCAGTGCCCCAGCGCTCGCCAGGAAGGTGACACAGCCTGTCCCCCATCGCTTGGGTGCAACCACCCCAAATTACTAGTGACGGCTGCATCCAAACCGGGAAACGACAAGACCAGAGCTTGCACACAGCCTTTACTAAATCAATTCTTTGGCTAAACTGCATCCTTTGTTAGCTGTCCTTTTTTGTGCCTAGCACATGAAACAAAATTGCCCCTGCCCAAGTGAAAGCTATTACTGCTTGCATTTCGGTAGCTGTTCATAGGTCCTCACTTTTTCACACCCAAGTGACAAGGTTTTCTTAACCAGAAGGTGTAGGAATAGAAAGAGAGAAGGTCTGCTGTATTTCAGGGGGAGGGAAGGCCGGTCAAGGCAGCTCGCTCGGCGCAGCTCGCTCGGCACAGCTCCGGCTCTGCTGCCGTACTCCCTGGCAGTTGGCACCTGCAAACTGCCATCAGGGGCGATCGCTGGCTCCCTGCGGGTTGCATGCCCTCAGCCTCTGTACTGCAGCTGTGCACCCCACATTTTCCTCCTCTGGTCCCCTTCCCGTGCTGTCCTTGTCTTATCTCCTCAGCGTGACCTGGGACCGTCCCCGTGCTCCGTGTGCACGTGATGCCGAGGGTGGGCAGAGCTCCCGCGTCAGCTGGGACATCTGCACGCTCTTATACAATGCGGAGCGAAACGAACGATTGAGCACTGTCCTGGCTCAAACCCAACCAATAGCAGGGAGAGTAACAGGAGCAGAGACAACAGCAGAGCAACTAGATATAAAAGATAACCCGCTCCCGGAAAATACACCCACGGCTCTACACTGAGCAAGTATCTAATATTTTTTTTTTAACTTGGAGGACACATTGAGTCTGAACGATGAAACACTGGAGTCCTTCTATGAAAACAAGGAGGGGATGCAGGATGGGGCAGTGGGAAAAACCCTGGGCTTGGGTGCGAGCGAAGGAGCCAGCTCCGGGTGAGAGGCAGCTGCCGTGGAGGGAGCCGGGCACTGTAGAGGAGGGAATTGCTGAACAGCTGCTTTCTCCAGAGCCATTACCAGCGCTGACCTTCGGCTCAGCCAGCGTGGTATCCACCGCTGCTCAAACCTCATCCATCAGTGACCCCGAGGAGGAGGAGACACAGGCGATAGGAAACCAGGGAAAAAAGCAACGTGAAATAAGGAGAGAATTAGAAAAGCAGGGACCCCAATTCTAAATGTGCTGACGGTGCTGTGCTGTAATTAATAAGCACCAAATCTAACGGGGATTCGTATAGCGCTGGGAAGAGCACCTCATTAATCAAAGCCCAAGGTGTCAAGATGCCAAACAGGAGGAGGACCCGCCAGACACAGGCAGGGAGTGGAACGGTCCTCTGGAGCAGGAGCCACGGCTGTAGCATGCCCTCCGAATCAGGCAGGTACAAAACAAAATTTAAAACCCCAAAATATGACCCTCAAACCAAAAACAATTTAAAACATAAAGTTCTTGAGGACGCTAGCATCTTTTCCGTGCCTGGCACAGACGGGCACAAGACAAGTACTGTGTCAAGCTGGATCTCATGTCTAAAACTGTTACCAGAAAACTCCGACTAGTCAGACGTTCAACATCCGTATCAGAAGATGCCAAATGCTGGAGTCTGCAGATATCACTTCAACACCGCAGAAGGAGTTTTGGTCCAGCCTCAAGCGATGCTGTGCATGGGGGACTTGCTAGAGATCAGCAAATGCATGCACCACAGAGTGGCTAGTGAACCAGGCTTGCTGGTACACTGAGCAACGAAACGAGAGCAAAGCTAAGCTTGTAGAGAGGGCTAACCATCACCTGAATCCACTTGTGTTTTCTCATTTCAGTGCAGCCATCCTCCCCTTCCCTCTCTTCTGGCAGCTCTGGCCTGCTCCATCCTGGTATTTCAATTTCTCATTCCTCTGTGGGTACGTTTTCACCAGCAGAGCTCATTTCGCTCATGTACCCACCTAGATCTCTTGAACTACGTCGATTTTTTGCCTTGTTTATCTGCTAACATGGTATAATTTAAAGAACAAAAAAGGACTATTCATTTTTTGAGAGAAGCGAAGAGGCTTGCCAGCTATTTAGCTAAGCCTTCTTTGATAGAAAACTTTAGCAGGCAATCATCAGTAAACCCAGTATTTGCAAAAAGGAAATAAATGAGAATCGTGTCTGGAAGCCCAACACGTCCATCTCCGCGTGCTTTGTATTGCTTTTGTGCCAACTGCCTCCAGACATGCTTATCCAAATCTAAGTTTGAGAGTGCTGGATGTGGCCTCTAGTCCCAGTCATCACCACTGGCTTACTGGGAAGCCCTGGGAAGGCCATTTTGTCACAATCTCTCCTGAGCAGAACAAGGACAGTAGAAGTGGTGATTTCTGTTTGAGATCCAGCAATGTCAGGTGCCAGAGAAAACCTGGCAGTGGTTGTTGTCACTAACAGGTCACTGCGCTTCAGATTTAATAAGAAAAGAGCTGGGGAATGCCGACGTTCGGGAGTGCTGGAGCCAGCCCGACCGCCGCACACACCTCTGCCCGGTCCGTGCAGCATCCTGAGCAGCCTGGCCAACACCGACACCCGCATCCCCAACTGACGAAGGAACCGCCTGATGCAAAGTTAGACTCACGCTTTTGAGCGAAGGGTTTCCACCCATACCCGTCTATCCACAAAAGCACTATATGAACTTTTCCTTATAAATATAGATTCAAAAAGCAAGAGCAACAACAACAACATATTAATGCCTCTAGTTGCTTATTCACAGTCAATGGTTATGTTTTCCTTCAAGCAAGCCATTAAACTTGTTAGCTCCTGGTTAGACACTAATTTTCTTTTTCAAAGAAGCAGTGTGTTAGGAATTATGTTAATGAAGTATAAATCAAATCCATGCTTAAGTCAAAAGGCTGATGCCATCTAAACATATCCTATGTATCAACAGCAATACAATTTCATAGGTGTAATCCATCAACAGCCAATCTGGTCAGCTACTTCATTAAAGATAGATAATTAATGTCCAGTAATAATCTGCTTCCTTGATTTTGCTGTTCTTGAGGAAAAAAAAAAGGAGAAAAAAAAAATTTTTTAGGCAGTCTTAAATGGCGTATTTTAAAGGAGGTAATTGTTGAACATTAATTTGCTATCAATCAGGCGTGCAGTTATTTATCTCTTTACCTGATCATGCTGAAAAGCTTGAAGGGGAAGAGCAAACAGCAACAGGAAGCTGCTGGGAATGGGGAGCTGTCAATAACTGCATCGGAAAATGAGGAATTCCCAGGATAATGGTGACACTACTTAGATATGAATGGTGCTTCCAACGTAAAATATGGAGATAACCAAGCAACAAATAGGTCATTTCTTGTAGCACTTCACTGGCAGAGAGTATTTGTGCAGCACAAACACCATCTGTTTGCTGTAACCTCAGTGATTTGGGCTATTTATTGGTACTTGCTATTGTCCCAGGACCTCTCTGGAGAGGATCGTTTGATCTGAAGTGCTTCCTCACTTGGTGTGTGTGAGATATGAGAGAGCTGGTTATCTGTGGGGACGGGGTATGGATCAACTGGATGGTGATGATTTGGCCCAGGAAAGAGAACAGAAAAGGGAAAGAGAGAAAAGGAAAAGCCGGGGGGAGGGATCTACCTCCCCTTTGAGCCCTCCATCATCCAAAAAATATAAGATACAAAAGGCATCTCAGCTATACCACACTGACAGGTATCACTCCCTCTCTATAACCATGCCAGGCCTTCAGCCAAGAAATATGTTGGCATATGCAGACCCGAGAAATCCCAGAGAATGCCAGCAAAATGACGCTAGGGATGGCCTTGGCTGACTTTGCAGCCCCCATTTGCGGGGAAGAAAATAAATACAAGTTCTCCCTTAAAAGGAATAATAATAAAAGAAAAAAAAAGTAAAGGAGACAAAACTTAGAAGCAGAACCATGTGGGAATAAGAGGACAGGATAGGCTCAGGGTAAAAGGGCAAGGATGACTTCTTTAAGAACTTAAGTTGTAATTAAACAGAAGGGGAGAGAAGGGGAGAGAAAAGGCACTGGGATAAGTTTTGTTATCATACCACCTGTATGTCCCACTGCTTTGGAAAAGCATCCTTCCCTCCTGCCTCCTCCTCATTATTATTATTTGTGCACGGTACACCGTACAGCATCTCATAACTCACCATGTTTATGATAAAGCAGAGCAGTTGTTTTTGGAGACAGGCACTTTGGTATACAGTAGCCCCAGAGGCTACGCCGCGGTGTGCTCTCTCCACCATTCACTTGTTAACGTGCCAATTTTTTCCTCCCCTTTCTCTAGTGTGCCTGAAGGAAATTTATTGCAGCACGCGACTGCTATGGGCAAACACTAATAAAATGCTGTTTTGCTGCAATTTGTTTAATTGGCCACAGAAGAGAAGCCTTGCATGTTAGATCCAGCTTCTGACACCTCCTGCCCGGTCCACAGATGTTCTCACCATGAAGTGTTCACATCTCCGTGTTTATGGTAGGGAGAAAACAAACCCCTACTATTAAATCTTTACTATTGCTGCAGATCTGATTTGATTTAACATGCATATTTACTGTGGCATGCGGCTGGCAACCTCTCTGATTTATTCAGCAAAAGGTACTACTTAACATACAATCTCCTCTCCTTGCCACCTTCCAGATACTCGTTCCCATCCCTATCCCATAACGGACCCAATGGATGTGCCTTGTCTGATGGGCAGCAAAGTGGGGAGGCAGAGACACAGCTCTGAGACACCGATAATCCTCTGAGCCAAAGGTGTTTCAGACAAAAAGTTTCTGTCCTTTGCTTACCAGTATGACTGAACTCTAACTAGATGGGCTAGAGTTCATGCTTAAGATATTATTCTGCATGGTAAATACAGATTCTTAAAGCATCAGCTCAAAGATGAGGGTCAGGATTGGGGCCTTATTGTGCTGCCTGCTGCACAGATACAGAGGGGACCAGGGCAGGTACTGGAAGGTTTATCACCTCCAGCATTAGCAATACTAACAAAAAGCAGCACATGAACATGGTCTTGCTTTCTTACTGACACGGGCCGCAGCGCAGCTCCTGAAGCGGTTGGTGGACAGCTGGAGCTGCCTGACGCCGGCTTTGCCCCAGCTTGCTGCCTGGTGTGGGGATGAGTTGTTTGCAATTTCTGTGCCTTGGCTTGCAGGACTGTGGTTACCACAGAGGTCTCAGGAAGCCTGATCTGTATTTATCTAGTGCTTTGGGGTGCTTGGGTGAAAGTGCTGATCAATGCATTTTGGTAATACTTTATTACTGAGGGGAAAAGGACTCCCCAAAAATTAATTCTTAGATTTTTGTTGAGATGTGATTTGCACATCTCTGCCAGGGATGGTAGTAATTTAGATGCCAAAACAGGTCATCCGGTTGTTTCATATCAGTATTTAGAAATCACAGTACAATGTCTTTACTGGGTTTGAATTCAGATTCGGGGTGGAGAGATATGGTTCCTGTTTCACCACAGATTTGCATGGCAGTGAGAGATTTAAAGCAACAAAGGGAACTGCCCTGCCATCCACAATCTTTGTATACTCATATGGTTTCTGTTAAGAAAAGGAACTTGAAAAAGCTATTTAGGAGATTTTTGGTGCCATAAATCCTCCCTTTTCCCTATGCTTTTTATAGGCAGGAACCGAGTCCATCTCTAGAAACATTCATGCCCCATGCCCCATCCCTGGAAACATTCAAGGTCAGGTTGGACGGGGCTCTGAGCAACCTGATCAAGTTAGAGATGTCAGGTTGGGGATGTCCCTGCTCACTGCAGGGGGGTTGGACTGGATGGCCTCTAAAAGTCCCTGCCAACCCAAGCCATTCTATGACTCTATGATTCTAGCACCAGCCGAGCACATGGTGGCTGGGTCTTCTGTACCAGGTAATGGTCTAGGTAAAAAAGGACTTTCAGGCTGAGACATCCTAAACAGTGATTTGTACACACTGAGAATATTACAGCTCTCCTAGGATTTTCCCTGATACTCATTAAGTTTCCTCTTTGTGGCATATTTCAAAGATTTTAGGTGTGAGAATAATAAGACTTATTTAAACTGACTTACAACCCGAGCCGTGCGGAGCAGGGTTCAGGCTGTCACCTTGCACTCGCAGCCCACTTGGGTCGTGCTGAAGGAGAGGGAAAGGGAGGGAGGAGGAGAGGGGAGAGAAGGGCCACCATGACAGCCCCCATCTCTTCTGCCGCTGCTTCTTGAGCATGAAGCTGGGACATGTTTGCTTCCCCGGGACTGTGAAGGTGTAAACACAGCAGCTCTGATTGGGCTAGCTACGGGATGGAAGTACCGTTTAAATCTACTTAATGTGAGCTAAATGCAAGGGAAGAGGGTGCAGGCAGGGACAGAATGCTTTCTACCAAAGCCTGGCTGGCTCTGAGGACTGGGAATGGATGGTGGGACCTGGCATTTCACAATCACGTCTTAAAATCTGACTGTGGTTCACAGTGGATGGAAAACCTGTCCTTTGACCCAGAGCAGGGATTTTATGAAACCCCAGGGTCCTGGTTGTCGTTGCTCCTGGGGTCTGTCCATGGGAGAAACAGGGAGTTTCACAGCAGCTCCAGGTGACAGAGTCACCGTTTCAGAGATGCCCATTGCTTCCCGCAGGAGTGCCGTCAGGCTGCCTCGGGCAGGGGACAACAGCGTTGCAGCAAAACCAAGCCTTAGCAAGAGTCAGAAGCAAATTTGGAACTGTGCAAGTTTAGGAGCAAAGCGAGTTTGCAAGTTGCCGGCTCTCCTCCTGCCCGGGCTGACACATAGGAGCCCTTCACCCCTTGCTGGGGGAAAGCAACTGGAGGGACCTCGTAGAGCAAAAAGCACCAGTGAGAAAGGCAAGAGCTGCCCAGGGCGAGCCCACGGGACCGGCAGACTCGGGGGAATTGCACCTGATACACCTCCAGTCCTCAGTACGCAACGCCTTCTCCTGCATAGATTATTTTCTTTACACACCAAGCTGTTATCCGAAGGCAGAGAATGCACACCATTATCCCTGGGTCTATCGGATCAGCTCCTCTATTCTTTTATCTTCTCTCACTGAGGAGATTAAAACACTGCTGTGCTCAGGGAAGCTCCCCCGGAAGGCAGAGGTGCTGATTGCCACAGGAGTGTGAGGCTGTGCTAATTCTCACATGAATTTTTCTAATAAAAATATACAAAAGGGTCATTTTGATGTGGGCAAATAGGCAGGGCATCTCCAGTGCTGGCTGTGGCAGTACCTCGCCACCGGCCACCACAGTTACATGCAACAGACAGCACCTTTTCTGTGCGGTTTTTATCCAGATGGATCATTTTGGGAATCTAGGAGAGAAAGGCTCGCTGCCTGGCCAGTTTGCCTTCCTCTCCCGCGGTAGGGCCCACGCAAGGAGGCAGAGCTGGCTTTGAGCAGTGCCAGCAGCACCGAGCCCTGCTGCGCACAACCATCGCTCCTTGGGGACGGCAGCCGGGCTGGCGCGGGGCCGTTCATGGCCACGAGGGACCGCCGGGCTGGGGGGCTGCGGTCCTGCTGCTCTATGGACTGACGGTCAAACACCCCACACTGCTGCCGTCTCCTCTTGCTAGGTAAAGATTTCAAATGCCTGGCCAAATTTCTCCAAACTGCTTCAGTTTAAAAAGTGGGGCAGAAAACATCACAAAAAGAAACTTTCAGAAATTTCCCGACTCCAATGAGGCCAGAAGTACTGGGACAGCAGGTTTTACTCATGCTGCTCCCGACTCCGGCGCACTGTCGTCTGCCAGTCTCACCCTGTCTCCCTCAGGTAGCTCTGAAAATGGGTTGAACGCACCTCTCAGGCCCGAAGCAATATTTTACAACTCTTATTCCAATCTCTGGAGTTCACTCAATTTATACTTATTGTGTCTTGCTCCTCTCTGCACTGCTTGTAGGAACCCCAGAGCTGTTACTCACTCCAAGGAATTAATAACAGGCAGCACTGGAGCAGCTTAAATTATTTTCTTTTATTCTATGCAAATAGAGGCTGCTGGAAAGGTAGGCAGTTGGATGGGGCAGTGCAAGGGATCCTGCCTACGGTGCTGCCCGAGTTGGTAGATCAATGCCTGGGGAGCAATCTGGTGGAAGGTACTCCTTCCCAGGGAGCCGGGGCAGCGGGTGGTGCAGCCTGCTTCTCACAAACCATCATTTCTTGGCACCTGCACCCTAGGGCAGAGCTCCAGCAAAACTTCAGGCCGGGCACGGTGCCATCGTGACAGACGGCCCGGAGCGCGAGGAGCCCAGAGCCGCGGCACTGCCTGTGGGCACCAACTTTGCAGGGCTTAGAAGACAATTTCCAGCCACAGACTCTCAAACACAACTCCATCAGGAGCGGCGAGCAGAGGCGGCATTGCACTGTCAGCGACCGGGAGCAGAATTCAATGCACCTCCAAGAAGGAGAGGAACCAAGCAATGTGCCTGAGCACGGGAGTTTCACTCGCTCCATCTGGGGCGAGGAGGGGAACCGGGGCCCCGCAGCCCTCAGCTGAAGTCCTCCCCACTCACTTTTCCTGCTGCACAGGAGCCACACCAGCAAAGCAAAACCACAGCGTCTTCCCTGCCCCAGAGCAAATGCCGGCAGCTTTCCATCTCACTGGAAACCGCCGCATATGACCCTGATCCTCCTTGGACGGGAGCTGCAAGGCCGGAGGCGGCTGCGGGGGGCTCAGATGCTGCTGGAGACCCGAGCCAGTGGGGAGGGGGAATCCCAAGGCCCCCACCATGCCGCCCAGCCCGGCGCAGACGGGTGCTGTAGGAAAAGGCCCTGTCTTCTTTAACAGTGCACGTAATATCCTTTCCAAAGGTTTACTAAGGTGACTCGTGTATTAAGTTAAGCTAACCAATTTACAATGCAAATGTTACATAGATTACAAAGGGTAAATGAGTTGTATGTTGAAGGAGATAGGCTTTACCCAGACAAAAGTGGAACAGACCTGTGGCAAACTGCAATTAATGACCCGAACACATCTTCCAGAATGAAAAATTCATCGAGTCCTCTAAGGATATATAGCCCAAGCAGAAGAAATTATTCACCACCTTCTACATATCCAAAGTGTCACCAAGCCTATTTATCTGGCAAATAAAGTACTTCCCTTCAGCCTTAATATTTCTGCTACCATATGGTCCAGAAGTTCTGAGATTTTTTTAAAGTAGATTTTACAAAAAAAGTGCAATTGTAGGGAAACTGAGAGCTAGCCAGTTGTTGGGTGAAGGAAGGCTGCGGTAAAACAAGGATTCCCCCCTCCCAGTAAAAACAGGGGATAGGGGGTAACAGCAGCTGGTTTCCAGTGCTGGCTTTGCTGGAGACTTCCCAGGCAAGGAAAAACCCCTGACAAATCATTTTGTGCCAGCATCTCCTGTCCAGGTAGAAAAGGAAAAGAGCATGGCTCCCAGGATCTACTCAGCACTTGGGTTTTGCAAAATCTTAGTGAATAAAAGCAATGGGTTTCTTTCAGTCACATCGCGATGGGCCCCTAAAATTTGACACACCAACACACACTGGTCACTGGATAAAATCTGAACCATGACATTGAGGGAGGCGATTCACAGTCTGACCACGTTCAAAGGGGAGATAAAACCTAACTGTCCCGTTGGAGGTGGCACTGTTTGTTTCATTAATGCATGTAAAGCACTTTTGTGGTCCCCAGGTGGGTTGGGAAGTGTTGTTATAAAACTGGGACTAAATCTGAGATATTCTTCTCCTTGCCTGTAATGGGAATGAACAGAGCAACTGCTAAGCAGACCCTCTATGGTTCAAGTGATTTGGTATTTCTTTATATTTTACTACCCTATCACTTGTGGATAAACAAAGGGAAAACCAACTATGGATGCCACAATTGATTTTAAAGAAAAAAGTTTTCTTTTACCGTAAACATAAATTGTAAATTTTTGCACCGGATAGGTGTGGACTGGGGAAGCTCCTGGGGAAGAGAGGCAGAGGCTGCCGCACGCCGTGGCCCTGCAGCCCCCGGGCACGGGGAGCAGCCCAGACGTGCCCCGCTGCCCGACAGGCTGTCATCCTAATTTTCCTGCTTCTATTTCCTGGTGTGCCTGTAACCCCAAACGGCCCGGGAGCTCTTTCTGGTGACCAAGCCACTGTGCTGGCCCTGCGGGGATGGAGCAGCCAGCAGCTGTTTGCAGGATCCAGCCACCTCCTTTAACCCCGGTTTTGCACAAGGGGTTAAGCTGGTACTAGCTCACCTGTGTGTACTTTATCTGGTGGAGGCAAAGTGTGTTGCAATTTATACGTTAACACTGTCTAGCAAGGCTGGCTCCCAAATAATCTAAGGGAGAGGAAATTAGGGGAATTGAGGTGGGAAGCAGGATGCTGCCGAATTGCTTCGTTGCTTCAGCTACTGCTTCCCCTCCAGTAAATCGGGGTATGAACACCAGGGCACTGGGGAGCGTTGCTGGCAGAGAGAGCCCAGCGCTGGGTGCGGGGGGCTGCCAAGGCACCACCACCCCTCCGGCCCCCTCTCAGCCGCAGTCAGTTCCCGGCGTGGAGGAGGCGGCAGCGAGCACTGTCCCTCTGCTACTGTTTGCTGAACAAAACCAATTCTGTAACTCAGAGCTAACTGGTTAAGCAGCACTCATCATGCCTAATTTACAAAAGAAGGGGCATATTTCAAAATATTTATTCTGCCTTTCCCAGTTGGATTGGCATAAGCATGTGGAAATCTTCGAGGAATCAAACAACTGTTAATCACCTCAAGCTATTCCAGGCTGAGTTTGCTATGTAAGCTGCCGCCCTCTGTTTACACATAAGAAGCAATGACTCAAAGAATCCTATAGAGACTATTTTTTTTTCCTCCTTTTTAACGATAAGGTCTGGCCAAACGGCTTAAAGGGCCCAGCTATTTAGTATTGAAGCTGCACCTTCTCGCCTCCTTCTCTCCCCTGTAATATCTGCATTTGTATTCAGGTGGCGAGCGCTGGTGGGATGGGAAGGGGGAGGGAGAGGCTGTGGGTTTCGCAGCTTGCCCGCCTCACCGTGCTGCCAGCCCCGGTGCTGGCTCGGGGCCGGAGGTGCACGGATGCTCCCAACAGTATTGGGCAAACAAGGGCAGGGCCAGTCATGGCCAGTGACCCGAGCTGCATCCTGGCCACACTGCAAAGCTGCGTGGGGTTAAATCCCAAACCCACAGTAAAACTTGCCTCTAAAAGGCACCAGAAGTGGAATTTCAAGACCCAGCTGCTGCTGAAAGGGGAAGTTGAGAGCAGATGCAGCATCTCACCTGTGCTGTTTGGACCTGCTCCCCATTTCTTGCTTTTCGGGCTGCTGCCACCCGCAGCCCCAGCATCGCTCTGCCTCAGCATCTGGTCAGGCAGACACCTGGCTCTGCTGACCCAAAACCCTTCGGCTCCGCACCCGGAGATGAGCCTTTCCGCCGCTAACACCAGTCCCCCGTGCAGCCTGTGCACAACGAACCTGGCATTGACCACGTTCAGTGCTTTTTCAATTAAACCAGGCTCTAGCCTGCTCAAAAGAAAAGCAAACCCACTAGTGCCCCACTCTCCTTCCCTTTCATCCGCCTGCCAGCGAGCTGCTGCTGCGAGCATGCGCTGGGCTCTCCTTCACGCCATGGCACTGGTGCTGAATGCTGATGAGAAATTCTTGGTCCAACCCCAGGCACTCATTTTCAAGTAATTAACTTGGCACCACCACAGCACACAGCAGAGCCGACTTTCCCGACCAGGAGATAACTGAATTAAAAGGCCAGGTGTGGGATTATTTATGGCCAAACTTGATTCTTCCCCACTCCCAGTTTTAAGTCAGCAATGATAATTTTACCCAGACTCTCTGTCTTCCTACCCAGCCTGGAGGATGACACGTTTCTTTGTCGGGGAGCACAGCACGTGGGCAGCTGCAGTGGGAAGCAGTGCTGGGATGCTGGAGGAGACCCCAAGCGCTGCCCCGAGGGTGTCCCACGCCTGAGCTGCCCCCTCGCCCCCTTCTCCCTGCTGGCAGGGCAGTTTGGGGGACAGCTGGGTGCTTTTTACCCTTTCTGCTGCATTGACATGCTGTACATGACATCACCTATTATCAATATATCCTATTCCTGAATCTGCACGGAACGAGTGAAGTCCCTGACTCCCTCCAAAGTCGCTCACAGCTCAGATAAAGTCAGAGCTCCTGTTTGCTGCCCCAAATCCCCGCTGTTACCATTCCCATTCCTCCTCCCAAATAAACCCTTGCCTGGAGCTGCAGAGAGCTGTGACTGGGGGAAAGGAGGATGCTGTGGTGGCGAAGGCCACCAGGACCCTCATGCTCACTGGGCAGCGGCGGTGAGAGCCGGCTGGCTGCTCCCTCCACGCAGCCCCGCGAAGGCTGCTGTGATGCTACTGCCCCTTGGGCTACGCTGGTAAATTGTTCATGATTATAAAACCCGGAGTTTTCTATACAAAAACCCGAGCCCAAACGGATGGAACAAAAAGAGGTGACAGACGTGGGTCTCTCCTGCCCACGACCGCACCGCTGGTCCCATGTCTCCCAGCACCAGTACCGCTCCTAATGATATTCTGTCAGTAATTTCCGCAAAATGCAACCGAGGTTATATTTTATACCAACACGGGACTTCTCATGCCAGAACCCGCAGTCCTCAATGCAAATACACCTCTGCAGGCCTGCCAGGACTGGTTACAGGAAAGGTAAAACAATTCCTCAAGGTCAGTGACAGGGGAAAGACCCCGAAGTCTCCCTTCGCTCAGCCACTGGCACATCCCTCCTTGCTAAGCAGCGCAGAGCTCGGGGTGCGCTGCTTTAGGGCAGAAGTGGGGATACCTGGTCCCCAAAGGAGCACGGTGACCACGCTGGTGTCCGAGCAGACACCGCTGCCTCCCCAGCCCACGCAGGCAGCAGCAAGCGCAGCCCAGCCGAGTGGGGATGTGGATGGGAGGAAGCCATGTCTGCACACAGCGGAGACGACAGCCACGGCCCGCAAGGCTCAGGGAGGAAGGCTGCGGAGTGGTGACATATGAGGATAATGAGTGTTGACATATGAAGATACAGCCAAACTGAAAGCTACATCCTATTTAGCTTTTAATTTGGATGCTCATAGAGTGGATTCTGAAGCCCCGTTTCATCACTGCTCTTAAAGTGGATCTGACTTACAGGAAACAACCTGATGTGAAACTGCATTACTTATAAACTTGACTTGAATACCACCATCCGCTTCCCTGGATATCCACCCTACGAAATCCCGCGGCACATTTGGGCAGGCGAGCTGTGTCCCCAGAGAAGGATCCTGGCTGGGGACACTTTATCCATGGGAAACCCATGGATCTGGCTCCAGACTATGGGGCTAAGACAAACAGCATGGATGATATGCTTGTCTTAGCTGCATAGGTTGGGACCAGATCCAGAAAACAGAGAGGTATGCTGCTGAACCTGCCAGAGTCCACCCCAGCACCCCTGCAAGAGGCACCTGGACCAGAGCCGGCACGGAAACCCCAGCTGCGATCACGCCTTCCCTCCTGCACAAACCTCCTCCAGATCAGCATCGATTTGGGAACTTTCTGAGCATCTATCTCTTTGAGTGAAGATGCTAGGGCAGAGGGTAGTTGCTGTCTCTGCCTCCAGGCCAGTGTGGGAACAGCCCGGGACAGCAGATGCCTTGGAGCCCTCCACTCTCCTTGAGTCAGGGCCCGGCCGCGCTGCACAGCATCTCCCCTCCTAACCTGTCCCACTGAGCCTTCCTCTCCTACTTTGCTCCCGGCCAATCTTCCAGTTACTGAACTTAATTGGGGAAGGGCAGCTAAAGGTTCGCTACCTGCAGCTCACGCTAATCGCGCCCCAGATTCCCCCTGGCAGAAACATCAACCAGAATAAAATAATAACAACGACAACAATCACACGTTACTATTTTCATCTCTGCTTTTGCCTTCTTCTTTTAAAAGTAATTCGTGACTCGCAGCACAGAAGAGGCCCCTGTGATCCCCGGGTAATGGCCTGCCCTCTATGCAGAGTGGAATAGAGTTAGAATGAACGCTCCAGAAACCCTGACAGCCCGTTTAACAAGGTGTCTAACATCCCATTTCCTCTGCACTTCCTCTCTCCTTAATCCTTTTATGCGAAACTCACTCAGGAGTAAGCACGTGTGAAATTGAGGACTCTCTAATACACATTGCTCGACAGAGGCTCACTGAAATGGAGTGTCTCAGCCTTGTTCCGTCAAACAGTGCCAAGAGGAAGCCGACGTTAATCAAAGAGTCTTTTCCATGTGTCCAGGGCCTTGTGCACCCGCAGAGCAAATAAACAGCTTTCCGCTGCCACTGCTTTCTCAACACTTTCATCTTCTTAAAGCTTCACATTCAACAGGGCAGTTCAGAGAAACAGGAGGGGTGAAAATGGAGAGAAGCAAGGGGCACCACGCACCCAGGCTCCTGACCGCTCCCCCTTTGGGCAGGGGTGAGGAAGGAGTCGCCGGGTTTTGAACCAAGCCCGGATTTTGCAAATAACATCTATTGGCAGCATGAAGCAGCCCCCCAGGCTGCTGAGCCCCGGAGCTGCTGGCCGGCACAGACGCCAGGTACCCACAGTGCTGGGAATTCCCCAGAGCATCAGCCTGGTTTAGAGGCAGGGACAAAGCACGCAGCTTTGAAGAATAATATAGAGGATTGGATTGAGCTTGGAGCGGCTCAGGTCTCCCTAAACTTGGACTGAACCTGCTTCAGGGATTATTCCATGTTTCCCTTGACTTCTGAGTTTCAAGCAGCCCAGCTGTGAGGTTTGCTAGTGGCAGTCCTGGGAAGAGCTTGCCAATCCTGTGTAACTGCAGTCGGGGCCAGGGTGGCCCTGCTAATGCCACAGAAAGTTTGTTGTGGCATTAGGATTTCTCACGGAGCAGCCCAGAGACATGTAAAAAGTCACTCAGAGAGGCCCAGCTCTTTGCAAGGGGCTCTGTGCATTGCAAGACAGCTCAGCACAGATGATTCACAGAATTATTTTTGCTGATTTCAGAGGTCTGAGGATCTCAAAAAATATATCCATCGTTATATATTCATTATAATTAGCTCCATTCTGCAGTGGAAAAACAGTCACAATTTTACTCAGTGACTTGGATTTTTCAGCAGAAAGCCTTTGCTTTTCTACAGTAGGGAAACCGAATGCTAGAAAGGAAACCAAACGCCCTCCTGATAAATTCCCAGGGAATAATATCACTAGTTTTGTGTATTTTTTAATCATAAGTCACATCCACCTAAATTTACTATTTAACACCGGGAACAGCTTATATCAGGGGGATAATATACTGCAATTGCAGGCAGACAGACTTGATCCAATAGGTCTATTATCTCCCCCCGTTACTATGATCCAGTCCTAATTAGGATCTCACACAGACCAGATACACCAGAAGTCAATGACAACTTCATTTATCCAAGGGCTTCGGTCTAGGAAAGCTGTCTGGTGTTTTTAAGTCACCATCAAGTAGGTATTGATTCGGTGAAGTCAGGAAACGATACTTCATTTATGTGCTTTAGCCTGGAATTTGGGGTGCGGGTTATTGCTCACTGGGTGGCCCCAGGGTGCAAGGGATCAGCTGGGTCTACAGTTTGCAGGGTGAAGAGTTAAAATACCTAGTTTCCTTCTTACTCTGCCCAACAGACTTTCTGAGGGTTAAAATTCACAGTAAATCAACAAACATTTGGATCAATAGGGGATGCAGGGGAGTGATTTGCATCTCTGCTCTCAACCCTCTGCTGGAAGAGGAGCCTGGAAAGCACATGATGTACAATATTGAGGTTGTATGGAAAGACAGAAAATCCCTCTAATTGCATGGTGGAATGCAGATTACAAACGTGGAGATGATGAGCAGTGCTAAACCCAGCGCCTAAAAATAAATAAACACACAATATAAACCCCCAAGTGAATGAGATTTCCGTATTATCATCACACCGTGTAAATGATAGTGTCCCTCCGGATTAGCCGATGGAGAGCGGGCTGGGGCATTGGAAAGATAAGGCATTTTTAATCTGCACACTTAATCAGCTGAAGGGAAAATATAAAATGCTAATAACAAATTGGAATTCAATCTAAAAAAAGGATGCAACAAACACCAGAACCATTTTTCCCTTCCTGCCTTTGGGAAAAAAAAAAAGGGAGCGAGACAGCCCCTCCTCCTGCCACCAACCTCCTGGCTGTTTCTTCCCCTTATTTCCCCCTCCAAAATGCTTCATTACACACTTTCGGGGGTGAAATCTTCCCATAACTAGCTTGGCCTCCATTTTGCTCTGCCCCGTACATCCAACTTTATGTTTTAAATGGATCAGTTTACTTGTGACTAAATATAGAGTGGATCTCCACATCCCTCGCTAGGTGGAACACTATAAAAGGTAAGTGGTACAATACATCATCTTAAAAGGTGGCTTATCTGGAGAGGAGGTGTAGGAAATATTGTGCGAGGGACTGTCTGCATCTGAGGCGCAATTGGATTCCATTTTTCCTTTTGAAATAGGGAACGGCAAGTATGTTGCTAATGCCTGAAAAATCATGTCAAACCACGAGGCAGGCAGTGAGGGACAGGCTCCCTCGACGCGGAGGGGAGGCTGTGCCAGCCAAGCCCAGGGCAGTTAAGCGCACAGGTTGAATCATTCCTAATTGTCTCTGTCTACCCGGTTCAGGAATGTACCTTCCCACCACCATCTATTTGAAGATCCCAAAGCCTTGTCGACATGCAGGAGCTGTCACGCTTTCGCTGCGGCATGACCCTCGTAGCGAGGCAGCGCAGACCTGCACCGAGGCCAGGAAAGCTCTTTTCCCTATTCAAACCAGCATAATGTAAAATAGAAAAGCAATTTTTCTTCCTAACTGTGTCGATCCCAGGGGCTGCGCCTACACGGCTGCATTGCTTAAGCAAGTCACATCCCTGGGCAGCACGGGATGCAGAGCTGGGGAGGCTCCGCACCGCCCTGCGCCTGGCAGGGCCTGGGAGCTGCTCCGATTATCGGCTTTGACCTTCTGAATAAGACGAACATTTCTGTGTTCACCCCTCAGCAGAGGGACTGGTCTTTCCTCCTGCACAGAACAATGCTTTAACAGTCAAAACAATCCATTATTTAAGCCTTACAAAAGATTTCTGAGCAGAATTAAGAGAGACCATAGATATTTTACCCGATTTCCGCCTATCCCCCCTCTCCACCTAAAGCAAACAAAAGAGCAAGCAAATGTCCTTCTCTCAGATCCCAGCACAGCCACGATCCCAAACAGCCCCATCACTGCATTCAAGTGGCCAGTGGTCTCTGATGAACAGTGTTGCTGTTTGTCATTAGGTTCCAGAATTAACACCCTCACCTGAACAGGGGGTAAGATGTAGCTGTGGTGCTTTTTTGATTCACTCTGCTGTGGCATAATAACTGTGCTGTATATTAAGAATTAGCCTTTTCATGTACTTCGGTAACACACCCCCCCAGCTGAGCTTCCAGTCTGCATGCAAGGTTACTCGCAGACCGAGAAAGGCTCCTCCGAAGCATTTAAGGTTCGTTCTTCCACGTCCCCAGAAAGTCAAGGCTCCGTGGCAGTAAAGAAAATCCAGCATCAACATAGAGATTTGGGGTTAAGCCACAGGCTGCTGCAAACCCCGTAAGCCCCAGTGACAGTATATTTATTTCCTCCCCACGCCTTTGCTCAGACACTGTAAACAGGGCAGATTTCCTATTACACACACGCACACACACACGGCCAAATCCTGTATATTGGGCAGGAAGATTATTGAACAAAAGTAAGTGATAAAAGCACGGGCCAAAAAGATGTGTTATAGTGTTTTCCTTTGAGGCAAAGACAAAGAAGACACTTTGCTGTTTGTTGTGCCAGAGAATCATCTCTGATTGTTTGTGTCACGGTGGCAGATAAGTGCAAAGGAGATAGATGTTCTGTCTCCGAGGCACAGTTCTCATCTGTATAGTATAAATTTATGCCTGCTGGTTGCAAGCCTCATGATTCAGAGCTGGTATATGACCGCGATCTGAGCAGAGGAAAGCCACTGCCTTTACTCCTGACGTCGATCTGCTTCATTCGCGTTGTCAGTTGGCCCCTGAGCAACGTCCCCTCGCGTTACAGTCACCCACTCCCTGCGTGGGCTGTCATCCTGCGTGCAGGGCTGTCCCAGGCCAGGGCTGGGCTGCTCCTGCTTTGACCAAGCTCATTCCACCAGGCTCTGGCAATGGCCTTGCTCATCAGGGAGGCACATTTTCCCTTGGCTTGGGAGGTGGCCAGCCCTGTGCTCTGAAAACCCATTCCCTCCTTCCCACAGCTCTTGGCCACCGCATTCGGTTTTAGAGGAGCTATCTGCAGAACAGCAACACTGCTCAGTCTGGATTTCAGAAGCCACGTCTAATAGCTGCCTGTTTGTGTTTTAAGTATTCACTGGGGCGCTATCAAGATAAATATATAATCAAAATAATTATATTCAAACTGAGCTGAAAGAGCATCTTGGCTTCAGCATTCACTCATTCATTCAATACCCTGTTAATTAAGTATACCTTACAGTGCGCTCTGAAGGCTGCCAAAATCAGACTTGGAGAGGTTAATGAGGCAATGGTGAGTTTTCTTACATAGCAGCATATAACTATAGCTGACACATATTAATGCTCAGACAATTAACAGGGACCAGATTTGAGCCCAGATCTCTCACACCCTTTTTCATCTCTGTCTCTGGGCTTCACTTCGCAACAGGAGCTATGCCCAGAGTTTTGCAGCTCCCCACTATCCTTCACCTTCCTCACATCAGAATGATGATGTCCCCTACTCCTTCCTTACACCACCCCTCTGGGACATGGGTCACATCACTCCTTCCCCCTCTCCAGCCTCCTGGCCAGTCCCTCTCACTCGTAGGACTCTGAAGAGGTACAAGACCTTTCAAACACATTTTTACCACAAGGACTTTCTAGGAGAGGTAGAGGGATGAAAACCAACACCGATCGTTTCAAGACCATTTACAAGGGCTTGGTTTTCCTTGTACTAGTGTCCCTGGTGAAATACTGGTAAGACCTGTGCACCAGGTGTGAACGTTGGTGAAGAGAAATGATGAGTCGTGACCATTGCAAGATGAGAAGAGCCGTATTTCGCTGTGCTTCCATCTCTCCTGTGCAGCAGACCCTGCCTTTGCTTGGAAGTTCATTCATGTCAGGGTAAGATGTTGAGTTAGAGTGAAATATCTCACAGACACCTACATTTGGGTCTGCTCACGCCAGGAGAGCAGGTCAGGAACCAATGCACGCATGGACAAATGCCCATGAAATCTCTGTGATAGCAAAGGTTACTCGAAAAGCAAAGGGCGATAGAGAGATGCCAATAAATATCTGAAGAATACGTTTCCTTGGGTAAACAGAAGAGTGCAAGGATGGCCCTACCAGGTCACCCAAGGTCCACATGGCCCTGTACTGACTCTGGTCCGACCACAAAGCAGATGGTGTACTGCTAAATGAGCATCAGCTGAGGACTGCCAGCCACCTGCATGGTGTGGCTGGAGCAAAGACATGCAGGAAACACTGGTGCTATATATACACACACGGGAAAAGTACCCACAGGGCTGTATCAGAATATAAGAGCAAAAAATTGTCACCAGCCCCTAGAAGCAAGTGTGAGCAAAGAAAGAGGGAGAGGGGGAGATGGGAGGAGCCCTTTCTGACCAAGAGCTAATAGAGGCATGTTCTGAAGAGAAATTCTTTCCAAGCAGCAGCATCACCAAGACCTTCATGCATTCTCCCCACCCGAGCGAGGTTGCTGGCAGAGCTCCTTCTCACGTGGAGGTTGATCATGTTTTCAGGAGTGAAGAAGATGAAAGAATCTCTGGGGCCTCTGCTCCTGCCTTCCCCTCCAGAGCTGAAAGGTTGTTTATTTGGGTCTGTAAACAACCCCAATTTCCCCCAGCTGCTGATTGCTCAATTTCATGCTCCTCTGAAACAAGACCAGTATCTTAGCTCATCTCCTTACCTCTCCTTCCTGCAGGCAATTAGTCACACATCCAGTCCCCTCCCCTGCTTCACCAGTTTGGAGCGACCAGCCAACAAGGGGATCCTGGAGGAAATGAGCTTTGCTCCCATTACTGGACAATCTGGAAAGCTGAGGGAAATGAGGGCTAAGCCCAGAAGTTTAATTTCCCCTTGTGATGATCAAGGGACTTCAATATTTTTTTTCTCTTTTGGTACCTCTGAAGTTAGAGGGAATTTAGCCAGAGCCAAAGACAAATGAGGAAGTTCACTGGAGGCTCAGGATTTCACCACAAATCACCTTTGCCACGGAAGGTTTTATTGCAGGAGTTTCTGGGTTAACCCAACACAGGAGCAGAAGCGCTACCAAGCCAGAGAGACACGCTTGCTTTGCGCAGAGTCAATGATTACCTGCCACCTTGTATTTCTGAAATCAAACCCAAACTCGTCCAGGATTCCCTAGGTACCCATTTCCCCTGGAGTTTTACAAGCAGCAAACTTGAAAAGCAAACTTGTGCTCCCCGTTTTGGGTCAGTAAGTGTTACCAAAGCCTTTTAGCACAACACAAACATCCCCCAGAACAGCAGCAATCTAGCAGTTGCTTTGCTACAAGGCTCATGTTGCCATCTTTGAAATGCCAACATGAGGGAGAAATCCTCCTAATTCTTGTGTCCCTGAAGCAACCTGCTACTGAACACATGGGAAAATGGGGAGGCAGGGCACAGCTAAATTCATGTGCTCAGTTTCGACTTGCGGTAATCTGATCTCAAACTTTCCACTCCCGTGTCTCCTTACAGTCGCTGTATCACTGCCACAGGGATGCGATGGTCTGGGGATAGATCTGAATCCCGGCACTCCAGTGGTGGTGGTAGTGGGGTCTGGAAGAAGCCCAGGAAACTCCTCAAGCCACAATATATAAAATGAGGCGCATGGGCACAGTCCTAGAGATGCAGCCCAGTCCCAGCTTGTGATCCCAAATCTGTAGTTGCCAAGTCCCCACACAGAGCTCATGGGAACTGGGAGATACCTGGGTAATTAAGACCCTGAACTAGGGACCTGAAAAACAGAGCTTCAGTCCCAGCCTTGCCACATGTTTCCTTCATAAATTATTTAACCTGTCTAGACATCAATTTCCCAAAACCTGCAAAACAGAGAGCAATTTCCTTGCTGTGATACCCAAGCTTAAAATTTGTTCTTCTCACACTTTGTATGGCTAAAGATCAAAACTTCATGGCATGAGAACAAAAAAAAAAATGCTATTTAGCATGATCCCAATTACAATTCTTAATTTTACTGGCTAGTCACTGAATTAACTTTCCAGCTCAGACAACCTGGAGCAGGACCCTCCACCAGGGTCCACCGTTCACTCCCAGACCCCAGCGTGCCTCGGGTGCCGCTAAATCTGCGCTGGGCACCCCTAATGCTGACAGGCAAGTGTCCAGGAGAGCAGAAGCAAAGGAAATTACCAGCAAAATCATCACCCCCTTGGATGTCAGACACGACTTCTTCGGGAACTTTGCACCTCTCACCTGGCACCAAGTTCCTTGGAAAGGAGGGGTTGGCTCCTGTGTCGTGTACATTGTCTTAGAAGATTGATTTTCCACCTGTAAAAGTGATCTACATTCTCCCTCCTCTCCTGGATGCCTTAGTCAAAAGAGAAAATGGATCTTTTAAAGATACATGTATCCATCACTATTATTTACATTCTAATATGCGTACGCAGCTCTGCTCCAACAAGGGGAATGTAAATCAGATGGACATCATTCCCTGAATGCCCTAAAGAGCTCCATTCCCCCCAAATTAGAATAGAAAATGCTCTTTTAAAATGCACCTTTAATATGTAAAAGCTGCTGCATCCTGACTCTAAATAAACCAAACTTGAGCTACATGCCAAATATCTTAGATAAAGGACAGGTAAGATGGTAGTATCTGGCCAAGGAATCGGTCCTAAACAGCTATTTATATTAATGCAAAGAAGGTACAATGTTCTTCCTCTTGATATATGCTGCAGTGGGATATAGTTTTGTCCCACTAGTGAGAATAAAAACGTACAGTTCATGATAGGCAAAGTCACATGTGTGAGATAAAAAGCTCCAACTATAATATATGTCTTCACCATGTATTCTCTCCAGGATTTTCTTTAGATCTTTGGATGACAACAAGAAAACACTTACTCAAGGTTAGACACTGCTCTCTGGGCTTTTTAATAACCATTCCCTGTATCCTGGGGGATTGCGTCTGTGAAATAAGGCAAACTCAACTTCAGTTTCTGGACTTGCAGAGACAAGGCAGAATCCTTACGTGTGCCTTTGTTTCTGTTTTGCTGTGCATGCGAATGAACTATGCGCACGGGCTCTGGGCTGAGCCGAGGCATGGGGAGGCGACGGTGATGAACAGCGCTGCATTGGTGCTAGCAAAGCCGACGGTCCCCGCAGTGGGCCAGCCGTGGGAGCGAAGCCCTGGCAGGGACGGCCAGCAGCTGCCCTGCTGAACACACATACCCACGTGCCTGAGCCCCTCTGCCAACAGAGAGGCTTTGTTGGCCCACCAGATTTTGAGGCAAGTTCTGCCTCTTCCTACTTCTGCAACATGTGCTCAAAACCCAAGGAATTCCCAGGCATGAGGACTTGCTCTGCTCATTAGAGACAATTTTACAGCCTCTGCTCGGAAGCGCAAGTCTGGACCCCTGCCCCTGCAGCCGGGCACCCTCCTCCCGTGGCCGCAGGGGAAGCGGGAGCCCGTGTGCCCCAGCCTGTCCCCGGCAGCTTTTCCAAGAGCAGGAGCGGGGTTGCGGCAGGGCAGGGGCTGCTTGCATGGCGGGGATTCACTGACTGGGGGGAGGTCAGCACCAGACCTTACAAACACCACCAAACTTTAAAGACGAGCATGAAAACTAGTAGTTGCATTGCTCATACCTATTAGAAGGAGACCCATGCTCATAATAAGACAAAAAACCCCCTTGATTTAAAAGCAAATCCCTCCTATATAGCCAGGCATGGGTGGCAAGGCTGCAGCTGGGGTGGTGCGGTTGAGGGCTCACACATGCTTCTCGCCCAGCGAGGCTTTTCCTCACAAAAGCACAGACCTCTCCCAACAGGCCTCACGATAAATCTGCAGTGTCAAAGCAGTATATCACTGAGCAGAGATGGTATCTGCCCTGTGCCCCGCTCGGTAGAGCGCAGGCAGGGACCGTGTGGTCCCTTGCCATTGATACCATCTTCCCGATGAAAACGAGGAGAGATAAAGCAAAGCGCACGTGCACTGAGCACAGCCCTCCTCCTCCCCGGCCATGCGGTGCAGCCGGGCCCGCACCAGCACCTTCACTCCTGAAACTGGGGTTTGCAAGGCTGGCAGGAGGAGCAGGGTGCACTGTGGATTTCGGCTGGGACAGCCGTGCACGGCACTGCATCGCTCTCATCTAGCAGGGGCTTCACGCCATGTAAGTCCCAAGGGCACGCACGTACAAGGCACAGGCATAAAGCCAGGAGCCAGCCTCACCCGAAAGCCTGTATTGTGGCCACAGGATTGGTCCCTCCATCTAGCTTTTGGGTTTTTGTTGTTCGCTGGCCCTTCACGCGTGCAGTCTTCCCTCTTTGTACAGTAAACTCGCATGAACCGCACGCCCACAGGGACACAGAAAACATTTTATCTTGGCAGCTGAAATTTTAGCATGTAACATTGTGCAGCTCCCAAGCCAGCATATGACCAGAAACAAATCCCATCCCACCTATGGAGCAAGCGGCCGCCGTACGCTGCTCCCCGTCCTCCGGACTTGGCATGCAGCTTTGGGAGCAGCTGCGGGGAAGAGCTTGGCCCTCTTTGCCCCAGCAGGATGTTGGAATCCCAGGAGAGTCAGGATTTCACTGAAATGCAAATTGATTTTAAAAGGGGAGCTGCTGAGCTACCCTCTTTCTGCAGTTCAGGCATCCTTTAAGCATCACCTTGTTCCAAATTATTCTGGTGTACCACACTGCAAATGCTCCCCCCTTTTTCCTCTCTTGCTGCCTACTGATAAATCCACGTCTACACCCTCCGTCCAATGGCTGCTGCTTTACACCAGGAGGCACAGTGTTATAATACGCTCAGCTTGATATTTCTTCCAGCCCCAAAACAAAGCTTAATCAGGCAGTGAAAGCAGCACTGAAGGTGAAGTATTCTGGGGATGGTTTTCCTTCTGGGTTGCTGCTTTTTGACACATCCCCTGGTCCAGCAATAACACATTCTCCACTTTGCATAAAGACAGACATTAGCAACAGAGGTTTTGCTGCCACCTGAAAGGAAGGGGAGTGCCTGGATGCCCCAAGCGGGGAAGGACAGTGCAAAAGGCAGCCAGGAATCCTGGGGCAGGGGATGGCCACAAACTCCAGTGCAACTGTGGCTGGAAGGAAGATGTTCTCTGCTCTGTACCTGTGCTGTAGCTCTCTTCCCTGCAGTTCTGAGCCACGCAGCCAAGCAAAGCCAACTTCTGGCCTTAGCTAATACGAAATGCATCAGATGGTCTCTGCCACATACGCTCGCTGTGCAATCGAGCAGTGCATTACACTGCACCCTGCAACTCTTCCCAGTGCTGGCCTAGGAGATGAGCCAGAATTCACCTCTTTTATTATGGTCTCGGCTTATTATTATCAATAAACCTGTTTTGTAATTCAACAGCGTTAATTGACTCAGATCACCAGTGCTTGGGGGAACAAGCAAGCGTGGCGAGCGACGGCTGGAGAGCAACACCCGCTCAGCGACTGCTGGCATTACTGGGATGCTGAGCGGTAACACCGGGATGGCCCACAGCAGGGCACGAGCAGGAGCTTCACGCTGCTGGGCGCCTCGGCATCTCCTTCTACCACCTGATAAACTGACATATTAAACCCAAAAATCTGTTAAAAAATAGTCAGCTGGCTACATATATCCATCAGAATATAATCCTGCTATTAGAACGCGTGTCCAGGCATTATCACGGCGACCCGTCAGCTGTAAATGACTCAGGATATTTTGGAAGAAAAAACAATTTGCTTCCACTATTTACTTCTTTCTCCTGTTCTTGACCCTGTGAGCGTACAAATGTTTTTCTGAGCCTCCGCTGTGAAAGAGACACTCTCATCAAGGAGGAGTAAATCACAATAACAGGGAAATAAACCTTCCCCCGAAATGATTCCCATTTATTTATTTATTTCTTGGGCTTCGCACAAGTCTACATAAAAGTGCATAAATTGTGGCGGCGGCTGCTCGCTGATTAGCGGCCCGGACTCCAGGCGAGCATCCTTGCTCCGCTCCTCTCCCCCTCTGCTCTGCTCTCTGCGCTGGCGGGGCGGTCGCGGGGCACACCAATGCCGTTTCCCTTTAAATCTAACTCAGGTAATGAAAACGCACAAGAAAATAGTGCGGGTGCATCTGGGAGCAGTAGAAAACAGTTAGATCTTCATAGAGCCATAAAGAAGTAAACAGTAGGCTGCTATGAAGATCTATGGGACCCCGCAGTGCCATTGTCTTCAAAAGGAATTAAAAACAAATTGCTGAGGGCCAGCACATAATTTAGAGACTCACGGCAATTTTATGACTTGCTAATGTTTCTAATTACATGCCCGTGAAAGGCTTAATTAATTGGGGGATGTAGCAAAAAGTGGAGCCTGTGTTTGTTATCATGGTTCCACTGCATTGATTTTAGTGCCTATGGAGAATTTAGGGCCTCTTTATTTGCACAAAGAAAATGCAAGTCTCTCAAAAAAATGCACATTAAGATCAACCCCTCGCTGCTATCTAATATACTTTCCTCTACTTAACCAAAGTGCTTGTAATCATATTTTGTAAATGTTGGTGCCGTTAATTGCATTGTGAGAGAAAATAGGTTCCGCTCGACTGGTCGTGGAGAATTTTATAAAGTTCTTTTCCTGCTCCCAATTCTGAGGACTCTCAGAGAGAAACTCATCAGAAGTTGCTGCAGCGGGCAGGGAGCGGTGCCGCTCCACTTGTCCCCGCGTGCAGGCTGGGTCGGTGGGCACAGGGGCACCTCCTGCACCCACCCACCCGGCTCAGCTCCTCCACCCGCACCTGCAGCAGGGCTGAGGTTTACCTGCACCCTTCCAGCCGGGGCACCCGGGGAGCTCTGGCATGTGGAAAACCCTCGGGGAAGGCAGAATTTTCAGCCTCTGAGCCTGCTCGCACCACAGGTTTAACCTTCAGCCCCCACCCAGCCCTTTGAACATGCTCAGTGTATTCTGAGCTCAACGTTTTGCTGTGATCTTCTAAAGGAAAGGACTTTTCATGAAATTAAATACGGGCCCATGCTACAACCCCTCTTCCCTAAAATGCTGCTGGGATTGGCGCACGGAAGGTCCAAAGCGACTGTCTTCAACCAGAAACAACTTACTACTGAAGAACACAAAAACACACAAGAAAAAAATGTGGCGTCATGGAGCACAGAAGCACTGCGGAGCCTTGGCGCACTGGTACAACACGCCTGCGTTTCTCAAGGCTGTAATAGACATTTGTACTTTTTCACATGGTAAAAAAAAAAAAAAAAAAAAAAAAAAAGGATTAAGGAGTTTAAACAAACCCTTCTCCTGGCTCGCAGGTCTCAAGGACAAATCGAGGCAGGACAAAGACAACCGCAGAGCATCTGAAAGCGCCCGTCCAGGACAGGAAAGCGAATGGGGAGGTGGGATGGAGCTGGGCTGCGATTGTTCCTTTCAGGTGAGGAACATGCCCGAGAGCACTTCTCTCCTTTTCCCGGCACACGTGCCTGGACACAGATTTTCACACTCGCAAGTTCCCGCGAGGGGAGGATGCCGCGTGCCAGAAGCGACGGCCGGCGGGAGGGACAGGCAATTCATCCGTCCGAGACTGGAGGGCGGGCTGCCCACGCACAGCCTGCGCAGGGACCCCCCCAGACCAGGTGCTGGCTCTGCCTGGCTGTGCCACGGGGAGTGAGCTTGAATTGCAAGAATCATTTCACTGAGATCAGAAATAACTTGATTCCAGAAGCTTAAAACCAGCATTTGAATCTACTAAATGATGAAGCTTTTTCCTTTCACCACTTAAATATTTTTCCCCCTTAAAGGTGGATGGGAACTTCCCACTTGCCACTGCCACAGAGCTGAGAAAGCCAGGGCAGCTGCAGCCTTTAAAAGACCGTGCGGGCTCAGCAACAGCACAGCCTGGGAATGGAAAGTCAAAGCAACAGCCCCTGGATAGAGAAATCTTCCCAACAAGGCAGCGCTGTTTGCCCTTACTCTGCACAGGAGACTGAGGGCTCCTGGATCGTCTGTTGTATCGATGCACGCACGCACCCAGAAAGAGAGCGTGGCTGGGTATGAGTCCACATGCACGGGCTGTGTTTAATGCATGCCTCTCTGAGAGGATTTATGAGCAGCAAGGAAGCATTTCAGAAGGCACTACAGAGTGGAGTGCAAGTATCCGCAGGGGGAACCCCCGGGATGGCACGTGCTGCCGAGTCACGTCCTTGAGCCCGGCCGGGGAGGCATCACCACCCACCCTTGCCCAGCACTGCCTCCTGGGCATCCCTGCAAGCCTTAACCGCACGGCCTCTTTCCCAAAGTAAAACAGGACAAATAAAGCTTGATATTTCTGCTAAGTTGTCCGAATCCAAATTTAGATTACATAAACAAATACAAACAACAAAGGTATTTTCTAACATCTCACACTTTGATTGGAGTTAAAATCTCTCCACAAAAGGAAACACAGCAATACCAGGCCGGAGAGAGTGGTCTGGAAGAGCTCTCAGTCTGTGTATACAGCAAGAGCCGATATCCAGACAAAAGCTAGGAGGAGAACGGCTGTGTCCGAGTTGTGAGGGCCAGATCCAGCAGCCAGCCACCCTGGCTCTCCTGGGAAGCGAAGCGAACATCGGCAGCTAACAGTGAGAGAGAACGCCAGCTCTGGCATCCTTCCACGTTCGGTCAGGGAGGATGGTGTTGCTCGGACAAAGAACGATATTTGGAATAGCAGTTTCGGTCAGGACGATGCTCCTTAACAATCAATAACTAAATTGCCAGGGGTGCAGGCTTGGGATGACGGCCAGAAGGAGCCTGGGCAGCCCCCTTGCTGCCTTTCTGCTCCGTGCACCTGCATTTCCTTGCAGCAACGTTGCAACGTGGAGGAGAAAAAAAAAGGCGAAGCCAAGTTTGTCTGTTGCTCTTGAGGAAAGGAGACGTCTCTCGAAATATAGTTGGTGCTTTGACGATAAGACCTTTGACAGAAACATGAATGACATGAATACTTTGATCTCTAGTCTCAGAAGCTTCAACAGCAATTATAAGTCAAGAGGGGTGAATATGGGCAGCCGCTAAAGCAATGCCCCGGAGGGTGGTGATACAGTAATTAGAGAGAAAACCCGGAGCATCTCTGCCTGCACCACGCACGCGAACCAGGGAGGAGGTAGGCCGGAGGGAAGCTTCATGAAAAAAACCCCTCTGATTCTTCTGAGAGACATGAAATCGACAGGACTTTATACATTTCAAAGCAAAGATCTTCAAAGACAGGTAAAATGCTAATTCTGCTAATGTAGGTTTTTACGTATATGCTCTGAAAAGGTAAAGCAAATTAATCACCAGCTTTACCCCCTAATATACATCTGTGTTACAAATATATTACAGCATGTCAGATCCAAGGAGATATATCTGAACAGCGGTGGTTAAAAGAGCATTTCCCTTTTCATGCTCTAATACAGTTATTTTGATCTTTCAGTCTTCATATTTTTTGTTCTCATCAAAGGAACGATGGTGCCAGAGATTAGGATGTTATTTATTTCCCCCTCACTGTCCTACACCCGTGTTAATCACTCCTAGTGTCAACAGCTGCAGCAGCGGCGGTGCCGGCAGTGCCCGCGCGAGGCCGGCCACGCTGCCCGTGCTGCCCGTGCTCCCCTCCCTGCCTCCGCGCGCCGTCCCGCTGCCCGCCTGGCACCAGCATCCCTTAGGGTCACCTCCAAAAAACCCCGACCTTCAAAAGCTGATGGAAGTGCTATGCAAATGGAGGGCAGGGAGGGGACGGAGATGCCTGCGGAGCAGAGGGACAGTGCCAGGGAGGCACAGCCCTGCGCCTGGGTGGCAGCGGTACCCGGCTCAGCCTTCTGTGTCCCCGAGACGGTCATGGAAACTGTCAGAACAAAACGCTGTTTGCATGGCAGCGCGGTGTTCGGCACTGCCAGAAATCCCTGCTCCAAATTACGTGCAGCTTGAAGAGACCAGGGAAACAAAGAACACAAAGAGGGAAGGAAGCAGAGGGACAGGAGACAGTGACCCAGGAGGCACTGCCCAGTTCCAGCACATCACAGCCCCATCCAGCCAGTTCCCTCCTGTTCATGATGGGATGCCTATTACCGCTCACCCGAAAGTCCACTGCCAGAGGAGAGCTGGCCCTTTGCTTTCTACCTGCCTCCCGTGGGGCTCTGCTCCTCTCCCCTGGCTCTGGCCACCCTGGAGAGTTCGGCGTTTAGGTGTTTCTGTGAGTCAAGACAGAACCCCGCTTTCCTAGGTTGTTTTCAGACACCTCCCACTGAATTGTCACCTGCGTTTCCACGGCACATCTGTGTTCAGCCAGACCTCGCAAGCTCTAACAGAAGCACATCCCAGGTTTAGGCAGCTACTGAAACGATGCCTCCATGCTGCGTTACAGGCTTGGCTTCAGAAACGCACATTGCCTCCAGACACTGCAGCTCCTTTTTCACTCAGGTTCTCCACGCAGAGACCCCGGGAACTGAGCTCCTACATCCGACAGACACAGGGCTCCAGGCCAGAGCCTGGCGTGACTCCTTACCCGAAACCAAACACCGCTGGGGGCAGACAAAGGTGGGAAAGGGATGCAGCCAAGAGCTCGGCTCCACATGCCGCTCCCGCTGGGGAAGCTGCTCAGCCGAAACACCCATCCTACAGCCACAGAGATTAATGATGCTGATTCTCCTACGTGCAATTGCACCTCAGTCAGGATGGGCAGAGCCTGGAAAAGTTTAGGCTGTCTTGAAAAGGGTCGAGCTTTTCTCTGGGAAAATTACCCACGGAGCCCATATGGGCAACAGTGTACATGTACTCAGGATAACATGACACCTTTGCGTTTTTTTGAGCAATACAAAAGCATTAGCATTCCTACCCTGCAGTTAGCATTGGTCACGCTGCGCCAGAGTGCCCGTGTGCCATCCTGGCGCTTCAACCAGCACGGCATGCAGCATGTCCTGTGGTTTGGGCACACAGTTACTCAGGTTTGAGCAGTGCCTGTTCGCCCCTGGCTTGTTAAGGCTGCCTCGTCTCCAAAGGGTTTTGCCCTACCACTACCCCAAAGGTAGTGGGTCCCTGCAGAGCTTGCCCCTGGAGTCGAGGCTGCAGGAGCTGCCGCTGGCTATGCCCCAGGCCGATGCAGGCAGACCAGGAGAGCTGCCCGCTGGAGTCCTCTGCAGCAGGACGGTAACTTCAGCACCACTGTCAAGACACTGCTGTAAAGGACCATGCGAGATCCCAGAGTTTAAAGACCAAGTTAGATAGCTGTTGGCTACGTTTGCAACTAACTTGCTAAGCTGAATGGCTAGACGATGAACACAATAAGGGCAGAAGATGATGATATGTAGGTATCTCAATAATTATTTGCAGAGATTAACTGGGCAGGTGTACTTCGGGCATAACTAATCCTTGAGAGACAAGGAGCAGTAAAAGACTGCAGGAGCTAACGTCTTTGAAATAGGTTAAACCAGTGACATTGCCCACCATCAGCATTGTGTTCCTTACCTTTAAAATGCTGACACTTACAGGTTTGATGGTAACTAGACTGCATAGGGGCACCTTTGCTTTCACATCAGATCTGCTGACATGAACAAGAGTCAATTCAGATGGGCATCCAAACATTAAAGTCCTTCCCTATTTCCATAAAATGATTGGCAGGATGCCTACTGCTAGCGGCTGGTAGCGCTCCTGATAAATGGCATCTTGATAAAAACTTTGGGCTGTTTTAAGAAAAAAAACCCATACTCTTATTCTAATTCACTCAGCTTCTGACAGATGAGATGTCTCATCTCTAAAAATTAGATCCACCTGGTGTCTTTGCTGTGTGTCCATAGAGAAAGCAGTATCCAGCAGCCGGGACAGGAGCACAAAGTGCCCCCTGCGACTCTTCCACTCCCCTCCTGTGCAGGAAGCCATCCCCACGGTGGGGCATGCTCCCCCCCTTCCTTGGCACTGAAAATGTACATCTGGGTACTCAGCAGAAAGTACCTAAAATATGGTAAAGATCATCCCTAGGAAAAGAAAAAGGGATTTTCCTTTCCAGGTCTTGAACTATTGAAGCTTTCCAAGGAGACCTGCGGGTAAAATCTAGCTGGAGCAGCTGAAATCCAGGGTCATTTCTAAGACACGGAGACCTGACCCATGGAACCAGTTCCTTCCTGCAACTTAAATGTTAACAAATGCATAATTCTCAAAGAGAAAAAAGGAACTGCACAGATCACTTGCTGCTGATTCCCAGCTAATCCATCAGTAGATCAGGTAAAAGAGAGGGGAAAAAAAAGCTAATTTCAAGCCCTCATAATATTATTATTCAGTTTCTTCAGCTTTTTTAAGCACTTAATTCTAGGTATTTTTCTTAACTTAAGGTTTAAAAATTACTTCTAAAATGAATCTGAATGTTATAATGGGAACTTTTTACCCCCAGAGATCAAATATCTCCTTCTCTCATACCTTTGCATTTCAAATCATGCAAAAATCCTATGAGTTGGGAGGCCCTGCCAGGCTCCCTGGCAATGCAGGCACTCTAAAGCACATTATGGGCCCAGACCTCATCTGAAAATAGATGCAGGGCAGGTAACACCTACAGCCATTTATTACTTGTTCTTTTAAAAAGATGTTATATCGCCCTGTGGTGTATGAGAAGGAGCAGAGTTGCACAGGGCAATGCCAGGGTGGAAAAACATCCCCAACAGCCAAGCAATGCCACACCAGCCCTCGCCCACCGCAGCCGTATCTCACACCCTTTGCAGGACACCCATAACAACGCAACTTAGAGCAAGAGCTCGATAAAGAGTGAAGAGGGGATGGTCAAAATTTCAGGAGGACATCCTATTCTCCTAGATGTAAAAAGGAATCTGCTGTTAAAATTCCTTAAATAGCTTTGAAAATCTCAACAACAGTAAATAGAGACTGACAGCACCTGACGGACCTCACTCTGCCTCTACAATATCACCGACTTCATTTTCTCTCATAAAAGTGATGCACCGAAGGGTACCACAGAGGGGTCCAGAAACATTCCCCACCTGCACGACGGCGACAGCCGCGGACAAGGATGACCCAGCTGTACGCAGCAAAGCCTCCAAGAATCATGGTTTGTGTGGACCCTAACGAACCAGCAGCAGAGAGCTCACTTAAACCGACCTGTAATTTATAGAGCTGCTGCCCTCCCCTTCTCCTTCCTGCCTCAGTGCTGCCTCCAGATGTGCTACCAGCTGTGGTGACACCAGCACTAAGACTGAATTAACACATCTGACCGCAAGGAAGTGGCTGTCCCAGCCAGGCGAGCACCAGTCCCAGCCACCCTTCCCAGCAGCGGTGCCAGACCCCCGCCTGGCTGTGCACCCAACGAACAAAGGTCCCGCAGAGCTCCCGTGCCCGGCGCTGCCCACGCCGGCAGAGCAGCACTGGTTCGTAACCACAGCTCAGAGACATGGATCATCAGGAAGACAACCAGATACAGGCACTGAGCCCTCCCCCAGCACCAAGGCAGAGCAGATCAGACCACCAAGAGTCTCCAGGCTGCCCAAGGACACCGTTAACGTGGTCTCCGTCCATCACTGCTTGCCTGCTTGAGACTGCTCAGGGTTCCTGAGCAGCTCCTCTGCCCCAAGGTTGGTTGTCCATAAGCAGCACCATAACAAACGCAATTAACAGCGGTGACATCCTTACCTTGATTCTCGTCATGGTCCGCTGGAAGTTGCTTTGAGAGCTGGGGCTTCAAACCTGCTTTGCCATCATGTGATCTGACATCGTGGAGAATTTACTGTGGAAACAAAAAAACCCACAAGTGTGAAATGTGACTGTCGATAAAGTAATCCTCAGCAATCAGACAAAATTAATTGTGTGAACATCATTGATCAAACCTACTTAATACATTGGGTTTGTAGAAAGCTGGAATGTAATTTCATTACCAATCTGCTCCATCCTAATGAAATTTCTAATAACACTCTAATTTTGATTTCGGTTAAAGAGAGGATGATAGAAATTTTCTTTTGCTTCTCTTCTAAGGTTTTGTTTTATTGGTTTTCTGCAATACTAGGGATACTAAATTTTTTTAAAATTTGACATTTTATTAGCAGGGGGTTTAATGTAACAACACAGATAAAAAACAAAATTGCAAAATGGACAAACCTTACAGAAATAGAATTGATGTCAAAATTAAGGAGGCTAATTTTAAAGAAATTGATTTATTTTATGAGTGGTGATTTGGGCTTCTTTTTCAGTTTTTTTTTTTCTTTTCCTTTCTAGTTTGCAGTGCCTTTTATCTGTAGTTCTCACAGAACAATGCTAGAGGAGTTCAGCCGCATGGGAGAGGCGTTAACATGCCTACATTCATAATGGGTAGATTAGGGTGAGAAGACCCCGGCCCTACCCACGTCAGTGGCGAGGCTCCCGTTAATTTGGACATAACCAAGATTTCACCCTTTGGGTCAAGTTTCAAAAGACACCATTCAGTCTTTCAGACTCAGTTGTGTTGGTGCAAAGAGAAGGGTTAGAGGTTAATCAAATCAGGAGTGACGGAGCATCAGGTAGGTAACTAAATGGTGGCATTTAGGATTTGCATTGAAGCGCATGTGCAAGGTGCCCTGCATGCCAGGGCCCAGCCTGCACTACCTGGGACCCCCATCCCGGGAGAGAGGGGCGCAGACAGGGTCTCAGTGCTGCCTGCCCCTTCCTGCACTGGCCTCCCCCATCTCCCTCTGCTCTGTTTGCAGCAGACAAGTTCCCAGATTGTAACAGAGCAAAATGTGAAAATCAAAAAAGAGGACCAGCAGAAATCAAACTGATAACCCTAAGGATTCAGGCTGCAAGCAATCGAGGGTGACTGCCCTCCTGCCACCCAGCCCAGCTGCTCTGCACCCCTGGCTTCTGACGGGAGCGGGTGCTGCTGTACGGCAGCGGGAGACCAGGAGAGACCAGCAGCCGAGGGACAGATCCTCGGGCCATCCTGCTTTGTACCAGCCAAGAGTATGCTGCACCACATGCAGGCAGCAGCCACCGATGGGAGACAGCAGCTGTCCCAGTGGGCTGCCCAGGGAGCCTGGGGCAGGACAAGCTGCCTGCCCGGGGCTCAGGGCTGCTGCGGTCACACCGCCTGTGAGGCTGGAGCCTGCAGGCTTCTGCAAAATGCATTTCACTGAGGGCAGGGGAAAAGCCTAGAAAAACCAACTATTTTGTTGCTTTTTCTGCTACCAAGTACTGAAAATGAACAGTGCTTGCCTCTAGCACGCATGAGAGGGCAAACCCTGCTCTCAAAGCATCTGGGTACTACTGATGGCTCGTCTAGCAACATGTCCGGTGAATGGAAATCGCCTCTCCCTGGCCAGAAGCCGCATGCAGTGGGATCTGCATTTAAACGCAGAGGATGCGCAGGATGCACACTGGTGGTTTGCAGACATTTGGGGGCCTCTGGGTGATGGGACGGGACGCGATGAACAGACAAGGGAGCACAGAGCGTGTGTGCTTGCTGCAGGAAGGTGATGCTCTTTGACTACTGAACTGGTGCCTATCTCTACTATTTCCATTTTCAGTAATCTGATGTGTTTTGGTGATTTATTCATGACTGGTGTAGTGAAAAATTGGAAAAGGCTAGTAGGATAGCCATGGCCTGGAGATCCAGCATCTGATTGAGGCTACAACTGAATTACTGTCAGAGGCATCATGCAAGGTTTACTCCAGCGAATGTGAAGTTGAATCTTTATATTAATAAGTGAACATGAACTATCAGAGAGACTGGCATGTGTCTGCTGCCGGGCGGGTCTGGAAAGGAGCTGTCAGATCAATAGGAAACTCGAGCAGACAAACAGAGAAGCTCCAGTGCTCCCTTCATGCGCTACAGAGGTGTCTGCAGGCGTTCACAGAAGCCATGGAGGGGAGACTTTACTAACGTACAGGACAGCTAAAAAGGCTACCGCAGGCAAAGCTGTGTCATCTTTAACGCACACTAAATTACCTGGGTGAAAGCATCAGGGGAGCCACGGCTTTTGCTCCATTACTTAAGCACATGTGAAAATCTAGCCCCTTGTTCAGGCTACACCGCTAAAACACGGCCGATGAGCATTGTGGATGCATGCTAATGTTGCACATCAGATCCTGGTGTAATAAGAAATGCCATTTCAAAAGTGACAGTCCCTGAGAACTGTAACTAAGGGAGATACCTTTAACACAAACCAAACCCAGGAAGCCCAAACCTACAGCACATGCCCTACAGAAAGGACAATTTTTGCCCCGTTTCTGAAAACCAAAATGAAAACGTCCCGTTCGGTGCTGATCACACCAGCGTGAGCTGCCCTCCCCTACAGCATCGAGGCTGGTCCCTTTCAGAGCCACCCCGCATTAATTTTCACATCGAGTACAAGAAACTACTTTCCATCTTGGCTTCCAACCTGCTGGGTGTAAAAGGAAGGTGAGGAAATGCCCTTTTCCATGAGGATCCCCTCTAAATCTGAACTTTTGAGAAAACAAAACAAATCAGCAATTTATCCAAGGGGGGCAAAAAAAAGAAAAAAGAAAAAAAAAGGTGGTGGCAGAGGAGGAAGCTAAACGCTGCGTTACAGTAGCATCTAGCAGTTCTTCATAATTACAGTTTCAATTCCACATCCAGTTTCCTGCCTAATTACTGCCCCGCGGTTGGTGTGCACAGCCTCAAGAGCAGCAGGGATTTTTATTTTGCTCACACTGATCACTCCTCAGCTCCTCATTACTGAGTGCTTGCTTTGGGCCCATTAGACAACCCGCCACCCTCCCCTGGCCCTGCAGACCCCACGGGGTGTTGCACAGCCTGGCCCTGCCTTGCAGGCACCACCAGACCAGCCCGCCCGGCTTGCCTGAAGCAGGCAGCGGGGCCAATCCCTTACAAGAGAGAGGGCAGGGAGAAGGGACAGTCCCCACAAACATGCACAGTAGGTACTGCAGGGCTCTCAGACACCTGGGACAGGGGGTTTCTCCATCCCTGCTTGCTCTGGACTGCTGCTGTAGAAGGTTCTCCTGGATCTCCTCAGGTTTCACAGGGAAAGAGCCACCAACACCTGAATCTGTGCCGTGAGCTCCGCGTTGCAGGAGGCAGACCTAAGCCCTCATACCGGAAAACTAAGAGCTGAATTAGGCTTTGACGTTTCAACTTTCAATTTCTTGGCAACCAGATTTAACATATCTAAGGTTTTGCTCCAGGTCTCCTTTGGACCTTTCCAGGCTGTGTTTGAAGCTGTGTAGACAAAGCTGAATCTTGTGAGCTCCTCCTGCTGTCTCTGAGCAAAAGCTTCCAGTGAAGGCGAGCCGAGGTTGACTGTGGGTTGGCCGTGGCCATGCACCAGACCTCCTGCACAGCAAACACCCCTCTTGGAGATAAGATGCCTCCTATTTTGTTTCAGGGTTTATAATCCTTCTGCTTTCTCTGCAGTCCAGTTGCACTTTTGCTAATCATTACTGCCACCGTTGTCTTTAGCAAGAAGCAGAAAAGGGGCCGCCTTCTACCAGAAGAGCAGGAGAGCTGATTTCCTAATAATTTATGGCTTGAACAAAGTTGCAGAGCAGCAACCAAGTATGCAGGAAAGGTTGGGGTGAAAAATTATTTACAAAGTGAATGCCCTGAAGACACTTGTACTGGACAACAATTACAGCACCGTAATTAACTGAAATTTAGTTCACCCGTCGACTGAGGCATGTCCAGTGCTAAAGTTATGCTGCTGCTGCTGTCTACTACTGGTTAATGAATATAAATCAGATGGTTTATAGTTAGTGAACATGTAATAGGTTTGCAATGAGTTGAATTCCAATGCAAAATGCCTGGGGATAGGAACATGCCATCCATAAAATATATATAAATAACAGATTTACATTTCTACAAGGAAAAAAAACAAAGCTATCCTCCCATCTTGGTATTCTCCCAGCTTGACAGACCTGCACTCCAGTTCTCGATGAGACAAGGGATCGATAGAAGGAATTTAAGAGTCTGGTCACCCAAGGTGCAGCTAATTAGATGCCAAAACTCTTCCATGTCCTCCATGTTCCCTTCCCAGCCATTGAGCCCTGTCCTATAGGCTCGTCATGTGCCTGTTCAGTGCTACTTGTGAGCAGAGCCCGAGGGGCAGGAGCACTGAAGGTGACTCCTGAAGGTGTAGAGCACACGGCGTAGCTACCAGAGCCTCAGCCAGAGGCAACTGAGGCCATCAGAAGAGTGCTGCCTTTGCAAGGTTTTGTATCAAAGCCTGGGGACAGACTGGGGAAGCAAGGCTGTGCTTTTGCTATAGGTCCTTTTGGATAAGCCTTTAGTGATAGCAAAAGAAAAAAGCAGATATCTAAGGCTCCATCTCTAGAGGTAATTCAGGTTAAAAAAAACCCAAACAAACCATGCCCCCCCCCACCTTCTGCAGTCAGTCACGAGTGCAGGTTGCAAGCAAGCAACCAAATCTCTCCAAGTTTCTTACTTGAAAAATAACCTTTACTTTGTACCAGTGATGTGCTGGCAGGAGCAGGCAGGCCTGGCCGAAGAGCCCTTGTGGCTCGGTAAATCCTTGCCCAGCCTTTGCATCGTACAAGGTGTTCAGTTCCAGGCCAGGGATGGGAAACTTGATATTTGGGGGGCACTGCAAAGAAGCCTTTCATCCCCCTCCTGGCAGATAAAGCTCCTTCGGGTCATTCTGTGCTGGACTGCCTAGAAGACGATGTACCCCAAATCACCAGGCTCCCATGGAGTTGTTGGCCAGGGGTCTCAGGGAGGCACCAAGTCTGAGGTAGAAATGGCCATCAAAAAGAGACCCAGTGCCAAAAAAACTTGGTCTCAGCTCTTTATGTTTTCTTGCTGCAGAAGCAAGAAATTTTGGACTTTATTTATTGCACAAATTAGGTAAAAGAAAATTATTTTCTTAATGTAAGACTTGATGAATGTTCTCAACTCTCCACCCTGCTAGGAAGAGGGGGTTACAATGAAAATTATTTACAAAGCATGTGCTACCCTGCAGAGATATTTATTCAGGCAGGGGATGTTTCCGCAGATTTTGTTGACAAAGGCAAATCAAATTACATTTTTGCGAACATTACAACAAGCATCTTGATTTGATATGGACATCAGCCGTCTCCTGACAAAGCCTGGGAAGCAGCTCTGGCCCAGCACCCTCCAGGCACCTACAAAGGTGGTCATTTTTAGTATTAGGGAACAGATGGATAAAATGCTCTGCAAGCTGTTCATGCACTTCTAAATATCAAACTGAAGTTTTTATTCCTTTAAAACACATAAAAGTTTTTATAAATCCAACAACCAGATTAAAGAAGGTTAATGACTGCAGGAGTAATGTGAGCTGTCAAGAGACCCTGCAAGACCCCCAGCTGGGCTTGCACCCCACAAGCCCCCAGCCGGGCTCCTCCGTGGAGCCCCAGCAGAGCAGCAAACTGCAGGACCAGACCCTTGCCCCACAGGGCTCAAGAAGCCCTGCCTGCACTGAAAATGCTCGTGCAGATGTACGCATACAAGTCTGCATATATATGTGTACGCTTATAACTTATGTGTAATAACAGGAGAAGGTGCACTAACATAAGGCTTCCAAATCTATATAGAATCATAGAATTGTTTAGGTTGGAAAAGACCTTTAAGATCATCGAGTCCAACCGTTAACCCAACACTGCCAAGCCCACCACTAAACCATGTCCCCAAGCACCACATCTACGCATCTTTTAAATACGTCCAGGGATGGTGACTCAACCACTTCCCTGGGCAGCCTGTTCCAGAGCTTGACAACCCTTTAGGTGAAGACATTTTCCCTAATATCCAATTGAAACCTCCCCTGGCGCAGCTTGAGGCCATTTCCCCTCGCCCTATCACTTGTTACTTGGGACAAGAGACCGAGTCCCACCTTGCTACAACCTCCTTTCAGGTAGTTGTAGAGAGAGATAAGGTCTCCCCTCAGCCTCCTCTTCTCCAGGCTAAACCCCCCCAGCTCCCTCAGCCACTCCCCATCACACTTGTTCTCCAGACCCTTCCCCAGCTCCGTTGCCCTTCTCTGGACACGCTCCAGCACCTCAATGTCCTTCTTGTCCCAAGGGGCCCAAAACTGAACCCAGGATTTGAGGTGCAGCCTCACCAGTGCCGAGCACAGGGGCACCATCCCTGCCCTGCTCCTGCTGGCCACACCATTGCTGACACAAGCCAGGAGGCTGTTGGCCTCCTTGGCCACCTGGGCACACTGCTGGCTCGTGTTCAGCCGGCTGTCAGCCAGCACCCCCAGGTCCTTCTCCGCCAGGCAGCTTTCCAGCCACTCTTCCCCAAGCCTGCACCGTTGCATGGGGTTGTTGTGACCCAAGTGCATGACCCAGCACTGAGCGTTGTTGAACCCCATATGACTGGCCTCGGCCCATGGATCCAGCCTGTCCAGACTCCTCTGCAGAGCCTTCCTACCCTCAAGCAGATCAACACTCCTGCCCAATTTGGTGTCATCTGCAAACTTACTGAGGGTGCACTCAGTCCCCTCATCCAGATCATTGATAAAGATCCTAAACAGAACTGGCCCCAAAACAGCCCTGCAGAACACTGCTCGTGACCGGCCGCCAACTGGATTTAGCTCCGTTCACCACAACTCTTTGGGCCTGGCCATCCGGCCATTTTTTGACCCAGGGAAGACTACACCCATCCAAGCCATGAGCAGCCAGTTTCTCCGGGAGAATGCTGTGGGAAACAGTGTCAAAGGCTTTACTAAAGTCCAGGTAGACAACCTCCCCAGCCTTTCCCTCATCCACTAAGCAGGTCACCTGGTCACAGAAGGAGATCAGGTTAGTCAAGCAGGAACTGCCTTTCATAAACCTATGCTGACTGGGCCTGATCAGCGGCTTGATCTGTATGTGCCATGTGATGGCACTCAGGATGATCTGCTCCATAACCTTGCCTGGTACCAAGGTCAGGCTGATAGGCCTGTAGTTCCCCGGATCCTCCTTCCAGCCCTTCTTGTAGATGGGTGTCACATTTGCTAACTTCCAGTTGACTGGGACCTCCCCGGTTAGCCAGGATGGCTGGTAAAAGGTGGAAGGTGGCTTGGTGAGCACTTCTGCCAGCTCCCTCCGTACCCTTGGGTGGGTCCCATCTGGCCCCATAGACTTGCATATGTCTAAGTGGTATCACTAACCACTTCCCCTTGGATTATGGGAGCTTCATTCTGCTCTCTGTCCCTGTCTTCCAGCTCAGGGGGCTGGGTACCCCAAGAACAACTGGTCTTATTATTAAAGACTGAGGCAAAGAAGGCATTAAGTACGTCAGCTCTTCCCTCACCTTTTGTCACTATGTTTCCCATCACTTAAGTGATTAAATCACAGACCCTTCCTTTCAAAAGTGAAATGTACTCAGCAGGGTCTTTAAACAAGCAGCTTAGCCCTTCAGAAAAAAAATAAACCAGGCCAGTGAGTAGGTGCCTACATCCAGAGGCAGGAGCTGAACTCCATCGCTGCTGCCTTGCCTTTGTTCAGATGCTGGCCACGACGGCTGGTGCTCAGGCAGCGACCTGCCCGCGTCAGCATCGCTACGAGGGCACTGCTGCTGTTTGAGTGCCAGCCAAGCCCCATCAAGCTGAACCACCTTGCAGAGTACAGATCCTAACACAATTCAATGGCTTTTTTAATCCGATTATTATTATCTTGAAATGACTAATTTCCGCCAGAGGATGTGGGAACAGAATCCCTGGCAGAAGCTCCTTTCATAGCGGGAGCAGGGAGCTCGGTGCAAATGTGCTGCCTTCACCTGCAGCCCCTCTGCTCGCAGGGAAGAAAGGCTGCTGCATGATTAGGACTAGGATTTTTCCCAGGGATTACGCTCTTTATGAATGTCTGCATATAATATCATGACACAGTTTCTCCCCACCTCCTCTTTGCATTAAACATCCTCCCTCCCCATACACGCAGTAATTCACTGTATGTTTTTACGGTTATGCGATGGCAGACGGCATCGGCAGGTGTCTGGGGAGGCAGGCAGGCAGCCCCGCTGCCAATGGGAGGACCTCAGACCTGGAAATATGAAGGGCATGGGGGGTCAAGGTGTCGGTAAAAACAACCAGTAGGTCAAAGATGTTAAACTAGGTTATAAACATCTATTTTTCATCCTCTGCAGTGTGGCTATTGCATCAATATGTACACACATTGGACAAACTAGTGTTACTTGTATGGCATAAGTTATTTCTTAAGAACAAGATATATATACTCAGCTTCACAAGGGGAAAATACAGATACAGAGAGCTCTTTCCTGCAGCAGAGAAAGTCATTGCATGAACCTATAGCTAGGAGTCCAGGCTAGGCAAGTTCATACAAGAAACAGAGATATAGATTATGAACAGCGTGATCAGCAAAGCATTTGAACCACGCACTACAAGAAGGATGGATTCCCACCTCTCACTATCTCTTATTCAAACTGAGGTTGCCTATCTAGCACAAATCCTGTGGTACAATGTAGGCTACTGGTCTCAAAATGCAACATAACAAGGAAATTATGTAAACATTTATGATACATAAAGACAGATTAGATAATCTGTAGATCCTCTTGGGATTTAAAAATCTGAGTATCTTGTGCCATGTTGCAGTGTGGGCATTTCTGGCTAGTGAAAACCCAGGAGCTCATCATTAGCCTGAGATCTGATGCAACTCTCCCTCCACAACTGCCAGGTCAGGAAGGGTTTGGGAAGCACACGAAATGCCACTTGGACTTGCGACGTGATTTCTCATACTGCGAAGAAACGGTTTGGAGTTCCTTGCTAACAGGAAGAATCGCTTCAGTGCAACATCGTTGATCCCCTCTGATTAAACCTGTGGGTCTTAAACTTGGTCTTCAATCAGGTCTTTGAGAAGTCCCAACAGATTACAACATCCCTGTGCTTAGCCATCATAATGACTTGCAAGTGATTAGCTTAACCAGCATTTCACCCAATTCAATTTCCATGGATGGCCTATACATACCAAGAAAGACGTTCACATTAATTTTTACATAATTAAATCAGGAATGACCCCAGTGCCGATGAAATAAAACCTCAATTCTTCCTGGGCTGCACAGCTCTCATCTCAGCTTTAACCCTCAGAACATGAGACCAGCTCGGCTGGAAGGGACAGATCCAGCCGTGGCCCCTCTCCCACCCTCCCCTGCCTCTTCCAGCCTCTTCGCCCTCCCCAGGCTGAGTGACCCCAATGCCTGTCACCTGCCCTGCTCCCAGTTCCCCAGCACAGCACCAGAAAGCCCCCTTGCACAGATGAGCGTGCGCCTCCCTTCAACTTTTATAGGACAACGCATGCGTTTTCTAGGAAAAGCCTTAACAAGCAGTGCAGCAACACAACAATCCGTTGATGAGTGATGGCCCAGCCACAGGGCCGGGACTGGAGCTTTGCGATTGCCAAGGAGCATCCAGCCTCGGTGCCCGTCTGCTGCCATGAGCCACAATTTATTTCTCAGTCCAAACAAGGTGTTGCAGTAGGCAGTCCTTGAAATCACATCAACAGCTGCGGCACGGAGACCATGAACATGAACCATGGTAGCTCCTTAACACCTGGACAACCAAGCGGGTGATGCAAGTGTGAAGGCCACGTCTTCTTGCAAATCCCCTCCCAGAGCAGCAGATACTTCCCAGGAGGAGAAGACCTCCCGTCCTTGGCAGCCCATCCCAGCAGCTCTGCAAACCTCTCATCCCCGCTGCCTGCTCCCACCACTCGGTGGCCGGGGTCCTGACCACTCGCTGGGATGTGACATCAGACTATGCAAACTAACGAGGATAATTACCGTGCGTTTCGTTAAACAATCCCCCTTTGGAGGTGGCAGCAATTACTCACTTCTACTGTAATTTTAATTGGTGGGCAAACATGATCTTTGTAGAGACAAAGCCTCATTCTTCTCTCTCTTGTAACAGTTTAAATCAATACTAACCCAGGGCTGCTTGGAAATATTTAATGAAAACTGTTTTGACAGAAAATTGGATTCTTGATGAGGCAAAAATATTTGTTTTCAACAAAAAAGTTTCACTTTGTTGAAAAGCCAAAACTTTTTACTGCAAGGTCAAATTGCATGATGCAGCCATCGCCCTCATACATCCTTTGCTGCTGGTGTCCCGGATAAGCGGAAGGTACGCAGGTAACCACGGGGCTGAGATTGCAGCCCTGGCTTTTGGGGCCGGAGCCAAAAGCCCTGCAACACCCGTCAAAGTCTCTCTACAAGGAACGACGGTCACAACCTTCATGCTGTGACTTATCCCACTGTGACAAACACCATCCAGGGACAGAGGGCACACAGCACGTCCCAGAAGGAGGAGCAGGAATTGGCGCAATGGCACAGAGCGAAGCAAGTACATACATCACAGCAAACACCGTGCTGGAGGGTTTTGCTTGTGCGTTCACCTTGAGGTGAAATTAGTGATGGCAAAAAAACCTTACTCAGGTCTTGGCTAATGATTATCCCATTAAAGAATCAGCTGACATAATATCTTTTGGTAGTTTTATAAACCTCAGTGACAACAAGACTGCTGAGACCTAAAGCCCTGACAGCTCGTCCGCCCATAGAAGAGGAAGGCACAAAAATTTGCTATTTTACCATATCGCAAATTTCATGGTACTGAAAAAAAATAATAAAATAATCTTCGGCAAGGTGGGTAACCTTTGCCCGTCTCCAGAAACACGTGTATATTTGCACCCGGCCCTCCCACTCATTGGCAAATTTCCATCAAGCCTAAGAAATGCAACTAGAGCAACTCACAGCAAGTGGTCGGGCTTGCACGCTCCCCAGACCTCAGCAGGACCACAGAGACGTGGCAGCCACGGGTGCCCTCTCCCCGCTGCTGAGCTCTCCCGGAGCCATGCGGGCAGGCTCCAGGCACCCCCTGCTGAAACCCTTTACTGCAATGACCCCCCAGGACCACCACAGCTGATGCTGAGGAGCAACCCCCTTGGACTCTGCAAGCAGCAGCACTGGCTCGTACCCTGATTCAGCCTCCGCCAATTCGGGACAAGGTGAGGTCAACCCAAAAAGTCACTCACACGGCGCGAGTGTCTGGTACAATTAGCCCATTTAACTAAAAAGAAAAAAAAGCGTGCATGCTGCAGTTCCTCTCCTTACCCACATCTCTACGCTGAAGACATTGATGCTGGCAGGACAATATGCAACCTCAAACGACATTCATCTTGTTTGTGATGATATGAGTTATTTTGGTAGTGCATGTGGCCTGTTTTGCTGTTGTTTAAAGGAGGCGACATCGCAACAAGCAGGTGAGCACTGGCCAGCAAGTCACTGGCTTCCACTGTGGGTTTATGAATGCATGTATATATACACACACACATATATATTAATTTTTTGATTTTTTTTTTTTGTTTTACAGCTCTACCAAAAAAATTAGCCAAATAAAATAAAGCATTGGCCTAAGGCATCGCTGCATTCCTAGCATCCAGTATTATGCATTTTAGAAAAAGAAAAAAAAAAAAAAAAAAGCTTGCTTTCCCCCCCCCCCTTGCCTGGGTGTCATGAGCAAGAAATGAGCAGCTGACCTGAGTTTGAATTTAGAGTGTTCATTAATAGGATATTATGCCATATGCTCAGCACACTGTCTTTTTTTTAATGCAGCCACCAATTTGAGAGAATTTCTAATTAGTAATGGTATAATGAGAGTATTCAGAGGCTAATGTGGTGGGTGGGGAAGTGAAATAGATCGCTTGGTGTGGACTGGAAATATTTCTGTTCGAATTCCTCGTGAAATAATGACCCGCCGTAAAAGGCTGCGATCTTTGACAAATGAAGGACGTTCGGGGAGGTTACATTAACTGCAGAGGGAGCATTTATCAGAGCAGGGGGGGAAGGTGAGACAATTTGGGCTGGTTAAGCTTAATGCAGGGAATATCTTGGACGGAAAAACATTTTAGCTGGGGCCGGGCTGAACGGGAGGAAGCACAAAGGAGGCCCCGGGTGGGAAAGCCCTGGCAGGAGGAGATGGAGGAGATGCTCAGTCCTGCTGCAGCGATGCTGGGAGTCCCTGCCTGAGCCTGGGGGGTATTAACCCTCGTCACCACACAAACGCAAGGCATCGGCACCCAGCTGGCAACGGCGTGGCTGCAAAACACAGCATGATACAGCAGCAGTAAATATTTAGCTGGTGCAGGAGTACAGAAACGCACGCCTGAGCCCAGCAGCTGCCCAGCAATTGCTTTGCATCAGCATACGACCGGCACCAGTGTGCTGAGCGAGGGGCGCACGGGAGGAGACGGAGCAGGGTACCAGGTCGATGCTGCGGGCAGGGCCCAGGATGCCTGAAATGCCTTTGAAAAGTGCTTTTGCTGTATGTTTGGGGGTCAGATCATTTAATATCTACTCTGTTATGAAAATTGGGACTAATGAGGCATGGATACAGGTTGGTGTTTTATGGGAACTTGCTGGTATAAATTGTTCAATATATTTTTAATAAATATATATAATAAATATATAAAGCTTTGAGGTTTGTGAGCTGGCGGAGAGCAGTGGCTCAGGCCAGTGTGTGCTTTACCGTCCCTGCAGGTAATGGACAGGAGATACACCTACATAAACCACAACAGCACGCACGGGTCCAGAAGAGTCCATCTTAGCATCTCGGAGCATCCTTTGATTTGAACTAATTATAAATTTTGCCTCCCAACCCATCCAGCGGCATGGGGATTGTGATTTTACAGAAAAAGGACAGATTTTCAGTGGTTTGCAAAAAGTCAGGCTACAATACAGAAGAATGCTCCTTCCCCTATTAAAAAAACCCAGACCTTATAAATTGGAAAATAAAACATTTTCCCAGAAGACAAGGGACTTGGTCTGGTGTGGATATAGGAGTTGGGCTGTCTGGTCTAACAGCACAAACCCATTCCTTTGGTTTACAAAAGGAAATTCCAGTGACAGGGAAAATCTGAGTGTTGCAGGTTTAAAAACAGATAAAAATAATATAATTATTATCCTTCTCCCATGCCCCAGCCAGCACCAAGTCCCTTCCGAGGCAACACACCTCACGTTGCAGAGAACAGCGTTCCCAGCCTCCAGCTTTGCCAGCTTTGGGAATGCCGTGGCTCCTACATGCAGCCTCTGCACAAAAGCGAGGACACATGCAGGTTTCTTCAAATGAGCCATAATTAATTTGCCTTTTGATTGGACCAATTAGATCTTTAACACTGTAGGAAATAATTTTTTACTAATGATTAAGCTGAAGACCGGGAGTTTTCCTCTCCTGTGAAATGTTTTTACTGTATTACCACATTACCTTTAAGAAAGCCAATAAAGTTCTACGACTGCGGGGTCTCTCCGGTGCCTCCTGCGCTTCCTTCGCCTATTGCAACACACATGAATTTTGTAGAAACAGATACCACGGGAATGAAGCAGCCTGAGATAGGCAGTAAATGGTGAGTTTTGGTAGATACGAACCACGCAGAGCAGAAAGGCAACGATCTACTAGAATAGATGTGCTGGAGCTCCAAATCGGGCTTGTTGTGCAGGGACTGGCTGAGCCACCAGACGCTCTGGTGTTGTGTAAACCCTGCTCTGAAAATTAAATATTCATAATGCTCATATTAGATTCTAGAGCACCTTTTGGGAAGAAATAAATGAGATTTGCTTTAAAAGAAGAAAAAAGGCATAGGGGCCATGTAGAACCAAGCCACAGCTTCATAAATAATACGTTTTTATGCCAACACTCAACAATTAAAAGGCTTAAGATCCGTTTTGGAGAATGAATCAAGCTTAAAAATCATTCTCTTAACCTCATCCATGTGCCATGGAAAATTAATGCATTGACCCAATATATTTTTAGAAGGGATTTATTCCTTGCTCTCACGCCATCCTTATTTTCCAGAGTAATAGATGTGAGTGGCCAAGTATAAGCAAGATTTTTTTTCTCCTTCTTTAAAGTAAATCTCCATCTTGTTGACAGCCATGCCCAAATCTGTCAGACCTGAAGGGTCCGCACCGTCCGGCTTGTCTCTTTATCCTGAGCTGAGTTCCCTCTCCCTGCACCTTGAAAGTGAGCAGGGGCAGAAGGCACAGTGCAAACAGCCAGCACCAGGACAGGCTGGCATCGGTGGCACCGCAATTCCCCACTGACCACGTTTCAGACACTTGGGTAAGGGAGAGGAGAGGAGAGAAGGGGCACAGGCCATGCCAGCGTGGACAGACGTGCTCAGTTCCCCCAGCCCTGGGGATCCTGGGGCTATCAGGAGGCAACAGGCTCTCCGTGATGTGTCCCTCTGCCCCTGCCCCACTGCTCCCACCCTCCAACACCACCTCCCACCATGAATATCACCTAGCTCATTTCACAGCCCATTAGTGAGAAATAAATATTAATATAATATGATATTATTCTGATGAAAGTGAAAAATGTGACTATAATAAGGCTATCGTGTTCTACTGGATTAATACGCCTGTTAATTACCAGCAGTTCCTGTGGTCTTCAACCTAACAGATGGCCCTTGGTGAGCAGCGCTCAGCTCTCACGTTCAGGAGGTTCCCAAGGCTCAGAGCGAGCCCGAGATGATGTTGGTGTGTAAATAACCCAGCCCACCACGTGCACTTCAGTGGCCTGGCTGCACTGCTCCTGTCTGGGAGCTGGTAAAAGAATAAGGAGCAGCCACCAGTACCTTCAACCATGGGGACGCGCGGTGGGGTTGGCACCCGGAGAACGTGCGCGTGGCTCTGGCCACCTTGCAGGCTCCTGTGCCCTGGGAAGTCCCTCCTCTTTGCTGCACCTCCTCATAGGTGCTTGACATCTAAGTTTCAGAGGTTCAAGTAGCAGCATTTTTCATCCTACAGCTCAAGTGGTTACAGGGAAGAGCCCTCTGGTCCTGTCAAATGTTCGTTTTTGGGGGAAAAAAAACCCCAAACAACAACAACAAAAACCCAAAAAACCCCCAACACACAAACTACCAAAAACGCCCCAAAACAAAATAATAGAACAACCAACCCAATGCCACTCTATTCAACTCAAAATGAAACTTCCTACTTAATTAAAAAAAATCTATAATGTCAAAGGTGGAAACACCCTTGAAAAATTTGGTCTAAAACTGAAATTTCAAAATAGAAAACTTGAAAAATTCAATTTTCAAATTGCCAAAGGAAAACTTCATTTTCATGCCACCAAAAAATTCGTTCCTTACTTCTTTCTGCCTGAAATCACTATCCAAACTCAGCGTGAACTTCAAAATGGGTTCTACCATCCCAAAATCATGTTTTTCAGTGACTGAGCTATCCATCCAAAGAGCTCCCTCTCCCAAAGATGCCCCGGCCATGCCGTGTCCCGCTTCAGCCCCAGGAAGCGCCGGAGCCCTCTGCAGCCACCAGAGCAGGGCATTCCTGGGAGGTTTGCAGGGATCAGAGCACTGACACCAGGGAGCTACAGCGACTCTGGAGAGAGCTGCAGGAAGGCTCTGGTGTGATTAAAATAATCTTCACCGCAAAACACCAGCCTGCCGGGGATGCTCGCTCCTCCACGCTGGGGAGCCAAAGCGTCTTCTGCGGATGGCCCCATGTCATGCGAGGTAGGGCTTGACCAGAGGCAGCCCGAGCTGCCACGGTGCTGTCGAGCAAAACCAGCCCCAACCCACCTCAGCTGCAAAACTTTGCCAAAGCATCCAGTCGTCCCCACTGTTTCTTCAAACTTCCCACCCCAGCTCTGCAAACTTTCGCCCATTTTCCAAACTGACATGCAAATTCCCACCAAACCACTATTTGGGGAACGTTTGCTCCTTCCTGACACGTGTGTGTCCCCCAGGGAGGTGGAATGGATAAGCTGACACCTCTAAGGAGGTCTGGAGATGAAAAATGTTATAGATGTGACAAATACATGTCAGCGCAGCCCCAGGGCTGGCAGCTGCCGTGCCCTGTCCCAAGCCACCTGCGCGGTGTTTGCTGGGAGCCGGTCTCAGAAGAGCCTCATCCGAGGGAAATGCCGCAGCCTCCTGCCAGGGCTCCTCTCCCTTTAAAATGTTATTTAAGAAGTTTTGCCAGCTTTACTTTGCACAGCCTAGTGCTGTTCATTTTAGGTTTGCTAGAAATGTTCTCCAGCTGAATACTGAGTGAAATAAATTCAAATCCTACTCTGCAAATGACACTGCACATAAATATTCAGTAAATTAGCAGCACACTTTTATAGATTTATCAGTCATTGCTGGCACAGAATGACAGGCAATGTTGTAGCTGAAATATTAATGCTGACAAATTAATGATTTCTGAGTAAATGATGTCATTTTTGCACCGTTTCATTAAAATTTACTCACTTTCAATATCAGCTTCATTTCTACGCCAAAAAAAAATTAAAATCATTTTCATTCTCTTTCTCCCTCTCCTTTCTCTTTTCCTCTAGAAGCCTTTTTTGAACCCAAAGGGCATAAATTTCCTACCGCTCCACCCCGAGGAAGAAGAGGGGCTGAAGTTTGCAGAGAGGGCAGGCAGCAGAGCCTCACGCTGCTCCAGCATCCCCATCCCCATCCCACCCCGCACAGGAGCCATGTCCTCTCCCCGCACCGTGCTCGAGCCCGGCGCTCACTTGGAGCACTGATCGGACACTACAAAATAAGCCCCTGCCTCTGCCGGGACCCTCGCTGCTGAGCTGCAGAGCACGATTAAAACCTGTAAACACCACCAGCATTGGCTGATGCTCTACCGCAAAGCCCGTTTGTGCAGCGGACAGGAGGAAATGCCGCAGCAGCCTGTTTACCGCACCAGGCATCGGCAATGCATCACTGAGAGCATCTTCCGCTGCCCTTACTCATCCTGGAGCTTCACTGCACCCCGAGCCCCACAGCAAGGGGCGCCGGGCTGCAAGCATAGGGCAGGTGGAGAGGGGGCGGTCGGGGTGTCACCCCAGCCCATCCAACGCACACCGAGAGGTCCCCAGAGCACTGACGGGTGGAGCAAGGCTCTCCCAAAAGGCAGCGGAGCTCTCCCATGCGTTCCCCAAAGCCAAGGGGTGAGCGCCTTTGGGGTTCACAGCAGTTTTGAGATGAGAAAGCTGTTTTTACCCGCAGCTGCATAACAGGGATCTCTTCCCTAGAGCTTTTGCCACCTGCTGCCATCTTTAATACGCTGCATTGGGTATTTTTGGCAAATTACCCCATCAAAAGCCTTCCCCCCCTGTCTGTCATCCTGGACAGGACTGGTGACATCTCTGACAGGTGACTGACAAAGACAGTTGTAGTGGATAAAAAAAAAAGGGGAAAAAAAAGGGAAGGAAAAAAAACAAAACCACAGAGAGAGAGCAAGAGAGAAAGAGCCCAGAGAAGGTTTTACCCAGGATTCCCTGGGTTGAGCTATATCAGTCAATCTCCGGGCTAATTCGTGTCAGTACTTGTTTCCTATCTCCTTGAGTCTCCAGCGGAAGGTTGATAAAATTGAAGTGGAAATGAAGTTGGATGCACAGGAGGATACATACAACAATAGCCTGGTGAAATGGGTTTGTATCCCTGATACACTCTTTGGAGCATCAGGATTCATGGTGACCTTGACAGCGTCCTTGGGAGAATAAAATAAAATAAAAGGGAGAATTTCTATCCGCGAGAAGAAATTTAAGCAAAGCGCTACATTTACCACATCGACTTTGTAGGGTGAAGGAGCAACGCTGGCTCCCAGCATCGCGTACCCAGCTTATTTATCCAGTGGGAGTTTATGTTTGCACAAGTACTTCCTCAGCTATCTATCTAAAATGCAAAGAGATCGCCTTGTTATAGCACTATAAGATTCCCATTTCTTGTAAGAAAGTCTCCATTGCCTCAACTAGTTGTTGATGAATAGAAGAAAACTTGTCACAGTTTAAATAAAATGTACCTCCGAGCGTGTGTATAGCGTGTTTCTCTCCAGGCTGCCTGGACCAGTTGTCAATACTGAGCATAATCTCTGAGTGAAGCTCCACCGAGGCACTAGTGGTTAAATACAAGATGAATCTTTGTTTGCCAGCCCCCTTAAAATAAAACCTTGAGAATAATGGTGGTGAGATGGAGATGGGAGACGGGGAGAGGGCCCATAAAAGCATTCAGAACATGGAAAAAGAAGAGCCACTATTGAAGAGTAGATACCAACAAGAAATATTAACGCAATCCTTCGCTACACCTGGTTTTTAAGCCAGGTGTACAGACACACATGTAAAACCCTTTGCAGCCCCTGCCCTGACACTAGCGCCTTCCTTACAGAGAGCTGCGATGCCCAGGGCTGTGCGCTGGAGCCTGCATCCCTGGCGTACAGCCTTACCGTGCCCCTGCAGCGCAGGGGAGGCGGGCGGGTGAGCTCTCGGAAATGGTGATGATACTGATACTTGATCTGCCCTTATTTACTGTGTACGGCCTCTTCCCCTTGCTCCAGTAATTTTGGCTGAAGAGCCCGCTGAGTGATGGAAACCCAGAGCGTCCAGGTTTATGGAAAGCCGATGGGTGGATCAGACAAGCAGCTCTGGCAGGAGCCTTCCCCTTTGGCTTCCCGAGGGACTTCTCTAGCAGCTGTGCTGTCCTGCCTGAATGATGGATCAAGGTTTTCCCATAAAACTCAGAGCAGCCCATGTTTTTTTACGGGGTTGGAGAAAGGAGGACCGTATAGGTGTCTATTTTAATCGCAGATAAATACAAAGAGGCAGCCAGTTTTCTTTGGCTGCTTTTCTGCTGCTTACGGATCTTGTAGACTTGAGGCTCAGTACTGACACCAGGGCTAGAAGAGCTTGCGTGTGCAACAGTGGCACAGCGCTGGCAGTGGCCTGCTTATAGCTCTGGAGATATGTGGTCAGGGGAGCTCTCCCTCCAGGGACTGAGCTCATACAGCATCACGACTTAGCTTGATAGAAACGTTTGTTAACTCTAATTTGGTGGCACTGATGGCAGAGAACAAGGATACACAGGTAAAACTGATACTTTCCCTCAATGTGGCATGTGCATCCGATGAAATACAGTTGGGGTGCTGCACCTGGCTCAGAAATCTCCAGCTTGTGCCTTCCTGGCTTTTACAGATCTCTTTGGGGAAGATGGATTTGAAGCAGCAGGTTTAGGAGCCTTCACTCAAAAAGAGACCGTTCCCAAAACAAGCGCAGAAGATTGAACGAAATCATTTAACGATATCAAAACAAATAGATCCTGGAAATGCTCAGAGTAATACCAGCTTTGATGAGATCATGGAAAACTGCAGCTTCTCATGGTTTGTCCAGGCCTAGCCCTTAGCCCCAGCAGTTCCCAGCAGAGTGATGGTGGACTTAAGACCCCATATTTATAATAAATACAAACAAACCTACAGTGTATCCTCCATTAGGAAGGGAATGGCAGCGGCTCCGTTCTCCACGGCAGCACCCTGGAGCGGGTGCTCCCCAAGCCACCAAGCACCCACCACCACCAGCCTCCCTGGATTTGGCTAATAAGAACCAGCTGGGTTTTTCCACTCTGATAGCTGTGAGAAACTGATGACAACCTGTTTGACCGCTGACCTCTGAACTTGACCCCCTGCTAATACCTTCAGCTGCTGATTGTCATGGGTGGCTGGCAGAGCCCTTTGTCTTTTGCTGTTTTGGAGTCCAGACAGATAAATGATTTCTATTTGTCCTTTGGCGCAACGGAAGAGCTGATCGATATTATCCACGAATGATGTCAAGGATTTGTCGCCACAGCTTATGAATGACAAAACACTACCCAAAAAAACACCTTTTGGGGCAAAAGATTGAAAGCTGGAAAGGTTTATTGATTTTTGCTTTCTTAAATAGCAGCTCAAGCCACAAAAGAGAAAACGAAAAGCTTTGTGTGCTAAAATGCAGCAAAAAGCTTCCTCGAGAACAACGATTAGATCAGCTCTTGCATTTAAGTACTGTGTGCCTTGCCACAGTCAACTGCTCAGTTTTGTCTGCTAAGCCCACTGCAATTTCCACCCATTTTTCCTTATTTCAAAAGCGCTTGTATAGTGAAATACCAGCCTCTAGAATAAAATGCTTCTCTGGTTTTGGCCACGGGTTAGCCAGGACAAGACTATGCATCTCTCATGCGGGCAGGCAGTAAGCTCAGGAGAGCAAAAGAAAAGCTTTAAGGTCCAAGTGCTGGAAAGGTGGGCTGAGGCCCCACCTCTGCCCCTGGCAAATCGCAGTGGCCCCTCTGCACCGACCTCAGGGCGAGGGATGCTCCAGCCATGCAGTGCTCAGCGATGCTCGCTCCCTCCCTCCCTCATAACCCCACCGCGTGTAGGAGGAGATCACGGCGTAGGCCATTCCCTAGGCAAACACAAATCTAAGAGAGAGTTGATGAAATTAAATGGGTCCCCTCTCAAATATCTACCCATGGCACTGGTTTTGTGCCTCCTCTGGAGAAAGTAATATTTAGCTTCCCAGGAGCCTGGGGAAACCCACCTTCCCACCTCAGAGCCTCCCTGCGTGATGCACAAGGAGCGTCTGTGGGTACCCCCACCACTGCTTTCTAGAGCTGAGCTTAACTGAGCTAAAGATAAGGCTCCAGCCTGCCTGCTATAATCCAGTAAAGTCCCTCTAAAAAGGGAACCAGAAACCTTGCATAGGAAAGGCCACTGCGATGCTCTGAACTGCAGCGACGAACAGCACTGGCCTGGCTTCACCAGCACCTGCGCAGCCCAGAGGGAGTTAACAGCGGAGCAGAGAGGGACCCAAGTCCCCGGCACTGCGGTGTCACCACCGACCGCTGTGCTTGCCCCAGCTCCTAGCCACCTTCTCTGCTTCAGGAAAAGTGTTTCACCAGCATGACACACGTGGGAACCAATTGCATGGACAAAGAGCTAAATGAGCTCATTGCCAGTAGAGAAACGCGTTTGTGTTTTACAAACGAAGGCGCCTCCTCCAGGGATGGCTCTGGGTTCAGAGTTCAGAACCTTCTTCATGCCCAGCATTTCTGCAAGTCCTTTTTACAGCACAAGTCCCCTAACAGTCTTGTTTCCTAAAACACAGCACTGCTGGGACCAGCCTCTACAACACAGGCTTCTTCGGAAGTTCTAAATTTCAGTATTTTTGGTAAACAGTTTATTTCTTTGCGGATATATTTTTAAAGATATTTTTCTGCAAGCTTTCAAGTAAGATTTTATAAATAGCAGAGAAACAAGGAGTAGGATTTCCAACACAGGAGATATCAGCACGGTACACAGACACATGTATGCACACCCTCCCTCACACCCACGTCCCACCTCAAGATGGATCCCTCCAGTGGGATTACGATTTCAAAATTTGTCTCCTGGGAGAAAGCTGACCTTCTTCCCAAACAAGCAAGAATCCCCACTGCACTCTGAACCCTGCAGACAACAGGCTTGGCGAGGAGCAGACAGCGGTCATGTCTCGCACTTAGAGCAGCACTTGCAATTCGGCCACACAACTTATATTTAAAGGAAATTTAAAGGGGGGAAAAAACCCAGAGCAATTCTAAAATCTGGAGATTAGTATCACTAGACTAATATTAATTATGAAGAAACAGAAAGGCAAAGATGAGAAAGTCTCGATACAGCTCTCTGGAGCCAAGGAGAGCGTTTGGGCAGGTCCGGGTGTGAGCGCAGCAGAAGGGTGCTGAGCCAGGCACGTGCTCGGGGCACAGCCCCAACATGGAGCAGCTTTTCCCACCAGACCTTTCCTTTTCCAAGCTTTATACCACTCAGCTTTCTGGCCAAAAAAGCTTCAAAAATCAGTGCCAACCCTAGATGAAACCTGAGAGTTTCTCCCAGCTCCCACCCCGGTCCCAACCTTGCTTGAAGTTCAGTGAACCTTGCCCAGCTCTCAGGTAGTGATAAATGCCTGCTCGGGGTCAGAGGGGTTCGGTTTCAGCAGCACAACGCCTGGATCCAGGGAAGGGATTACCTTGGTTTAAAAGGCTGGAGCTCACTGGAGCGAGGGAGGCTTCTCCTCCCAATACGGCTGATCTGCACGAGTAACGAAACTCGGCAGATGCTTTTGCTCGGGAACTTTGACTACTGAAATGAGACAGCACTCGGAAGCACTTCTGCTGTGAGGACACAGAATATAAAAATGCAGGTACTAAAAAGGAACCTCATCTGTAGCTCTAAGCAAGTTTGCTGAGCCTGTTTTGGGGGAACTTGGTGCCGTTTGATCCATGTTCCTCCAAAAAGCCCAACACAAGCCTCCCAAGGTCCAGGAGCGTTCAGCTCCCGGCTTATGGGCCCACTGCAGCATTACAAATGATCTAAACCACTGAGCGCTCTCCAGCCACGTCATTCCTCTTCTCCCCTTTGAGCTTTTATTTTGATCTGCGAAGTGTGTCCCGCCGCCGGTGCCAAAGGAAGTTCCCGAGACAATGTACGCTGTGTTGTGTTCATGGCACTCGCCTCTTCATTTGTACTCCTCGTGTAGCCTGACAGCTCGTTTCCCTAAATTTACAGGGGTCACATTTCATGTATGTATTATTCATTATGAAAGAATCTAAATTCCTACACAATATCCTGAATCAGAGTGTAAACTGATTAAAGCACCTGGCTAACAAGCTGGGTGGCTCCAGCTTTGGGCTCTTAATCAGATGCTCATTAAAAGGCACAGCCTGGTTTCTACTTTTAGAATTGAGACCTAATAAAAACATGCTTTAAGTCTGAACCCAGCCCCCAAAGAAAGGAACTGAGGATTTTTGTTCATCCCAGGAAAACTTGGCCTCGGCTTTCCCACAAGTGATACTTTACACCCCGCTTGCGGCGGCGAAGATGCTTTTAAGAAAGTGTTTTCTAAGTAATAAAACATCTCCAAATGTGGGGATTAGACATAATCCAATTCCTTTATCAAATAAAGATGCCATCGTGGCCTTTGAAATACAAAGGAAGAAGTTCCCTCACTGTTTTCCACCTTACAATTATATCACATAACACACTCGCCAGTGGCTTGGCCGGCACCGCAGACACCAGCGCGGCGACATAATGAGAAATGGAAAGGGCTCGGCCTCCCCTGCCACCTGCGCACGCTTCTGCATAATCTGGCAAGAGAGGGATTAATCCCTACGTTTTGATTTTCCATCTGCATTGCATCAAAGGCAACCCCTGTCAATCGTGAGATATAACCCATGTGTAAGAGCAGGAAATACCCTGCTTCGCCACAGACTTTGCTGTGACAAATGTAATGCTTTCTTGAGGGTTCTGTTTGTTTAATTAAATTTTACGCACAGATAAAACGTTTTGTGAAATTTCCACTGTGGGGTGTTGTAATTAAAATTGGTGAACTTGATACAGACAGGCAACTATTGTAAAGCTGTCTTTGTCTGCGATTTGAATACCAGCAGCGATGTTTAGGTCTGCAGTCGGGGCTCGCTTCTGGATGCCAAGCGCTTTCGAAACGAGGTGTAACTTGGAGCAATGCTCATCAGTTGAGAAGTGCATCTGGCTAAATGATGAGGGTGCTCCTCCCCCCTCCCCCCCCCCAAAAAAAAAAACCAACAAACAGAAAAGAAAAAGGAAAGGCAAACCAAGACAAAAAGTAACTCCACCCCAAACTTTATAAAATCTCCAACTTTTCTTTGATGCTCAGGAACTGTCATGTTTTTCAAACTGATCTAATTTCCCCTTCTGATTATTCTGCACATGGCAGCGAGAAGGGTCCTGGCTGCTATCACTGCTTGAAGAATGACTCTGAAAGGGCATTTCAGTGGGCTAGCTGAAAAATGCGCTATGCTACCCCCCCGCCAACCAAATGAACAGAAAAAAATCACAGGAATAGACTGAAATAGCGAGCAATCAGAAGAGATGTTGCATCCATTTACCTAAAAATGAAATTTCTTGTGAAATAGAAACCTTGCATTCCAGCTGCGGGTTCAGATGAGATGTTTCTCTAAAGAACTGGCTATTTCCCCATGTGGAAGAATAATGAAATGTCCTGGGGACTGGTGGTTTTGGAAGCTCGACCTCGCCAGCAGAAAGGAGCCGCCAGATGCTGGCCCGGGTGCGGAGCGGGATCGGAAGCATTCACACATTGCAGGGAGAGGAGCTGGCGAGGAGAGGGATCGTATCTGAACCCACACACATGAACTCACTACAAGCCTGTGCCTCCATAACAGATTGACTCTGAGTGTAGCTCTACAGCAAGAAAATCTTAGATCTTAATTTTATAATATCAGCCTCCATTCTGTTTGACATTGATTTTTCCTCTAAGTCTCAGTGCAAATCCATGAATCAGCTCATGCATGATAGGAGAATAAGAAATAGAACTAAAAAATATTTTTATGATTTTTTTTTTCTGGAGCTGGCAGCAAAATCTCAGTAAGTCACCAAAACTCAACGGAGGAAATGCATTCCCTTGAATTTTGCTCCACCCTTTGGCAGTACAGATTATGTAGAGAAGCCCTGTATGGGACTTGTATTACAGAGTAGGGTTGGTGGGAATCGAGGGCTACGGGTGAGTGCAAAGCTTTCTTTTTTCCACATTGACCTATTTCTCTGTCATTTTATCTGCACGAGTCGGAGCCCAGGCACGGGACAACAGCCCGATGTGAATTAGCGTAGGGGCTATTCACCACCTGTTTGAACTGTCAAGTTATGTGGGAAAGCATATCAATTAACGGCTGTGATTATCTCATCAGACTTCCCATCTGACAAAACAGTCACCCCCTTTCCAGCCTAATCCCCCCGGAAAGCCCCGGCCGGGGCTGGGTGCGGGGCAGCTAGCGGAGCGAGGGGCGGCGATGCCCGTGCCCCAGGCCCCGCACTTCGCTGTGTGCAGCCAAGTAGTTTCACCCTGCAGACAGCAAGTATTTGAGTTAAATTCCCAGGAGCCTCCTATGTTCCCTTATAGCTTAAAAAGCTGGGACACCGGCCAGGAAAAAGGACCTTCCGTGACCTGCTCTTAACCCCCGAGGAAAGTTACACAAACTCTTTCACGCTTTGCTGGGATCGCTGTGTAGGAGTTGGCCAAAACAATACTTTCCCTTGTGTTTGCCTACCTTATTAAATATCAATTAATATTTATGGAAGTTTATAAACAGTGCAGCTTTGGTTTCAAGGGTGCTTAGAAATCCGATCTCCTCCTCCTTTCCCTCCCCCCAGCAGCATTTCTCCTGCTCACTGCTGCATGGTGAGAGCCCCCTGCTCCTCCGGGAAGGGACGGGGCTGGGGGGCTCCTGCTCATCCCTTTGCAAAAGTCTGAGGCCAAGAGAGATGCAGTGGCACAGATGGGTACTAGACCAGGATCGGGCCTGATGGATTTCTACACTAAGTTAATCTGTATTTACTGTAAGTCCATTCTCCCTTCCCCGCCCCCCCCCATTGACACACTACTTTGTTTTAAATTATGTTTAATTTAAAGGATTTTTCTGTACCCTTATTTCCTAGGAAGAGGCTTTCTAAAAGGCTCCTGCTGATTAATTGTTGCTGGGCTCCTGCCAAGTGTTGGAAGTTTTACATGTAAAGGGAAAATACATCTCTCTCTCTCTCTCCACTTGCCCATGCCTTTTCTATTTGGTACTTCAGTCTATTTTACAAACATATGGCCTGTCATTCAAGCCAGAGAGCACCATCCTGCTGTCAATATTTCCCTCCCCATCACAAAGATTAACATCAGAGGCTCCGGCGGCGGAGGCTGGGGTTTCTCGCCTCTCACCCGAGCAGCACGCTGCTCTTTGCCATGCAGCAAACACGCTCCCTGCAACAACTGAAAGCGACTGAGAAATTACTCCTGTGCCTGCTTTCACTCCTCTGCTTATTTTTACCGGATAAATCAACATAGCACAGATGTTCATTGCCCCATTTTTCACAGTCCCTTTTAAATTTACTCTTTATTATTTGTAGCAACTTGGAATACTTGAAGTTTAATAATATTAAAAAACAAGGAATTTTTTTTTTTTTGCCTGCCCTTGGCTTACCCTTCACATCAAGCCAAGTACTGCAGTATACTACTGTAGGGTTTGACACCGCTATGGCAGTAGCCACAAAATATCATAGAGTTTGGTTTCCTTTTATTTTCCAAACACAGACCACAGCCAACATTGCCAGCGCGTTGCAGTTATTTCTGTAGCACAAGTTTTACCTGCCACGCACACTGCCGGCTGCCACAGAGGACGGGGAGGCCGTGGGGATGGGCATGGGGAGGCTGGGGAAGTTGCTGACGCTCGCGGCTGTCACGATCCACTGCAGGACTTCAGGCAAATAATTTTGCAGCTCCATGCCTGAGCTTCCTCACATGTGAGCCAGATGAAGCAACACCTACCACATCTCAGGTGAGATACATCAAAAAACATCACCCCTCATGCCACCTCCCCTCCCTAAGCATCCCCTTGCATGGAACGGGCACCTCTTCGGGTGAGCTGCAAAGGCTCGTGGTAGCTCACCCTGTTTGTCTGGGGAAGGCGGCTGTTACTCTCAGCCATGGGCAAGCCGTGCCAAGGTGCAGGAGCTGGAAGAAAAGCAGCACCAGCCCTGGCGGCTTATCTGCAAGGGCTATCGCAGGGACCATCTGAAGGCGATTAGGTAAGAGGGTGTCAGGTTTAATGCATCAGACAAACCTGTGCGCTTGGCCTGCCAGACCTTGCAATCTGAGAGTTTAAGAGGAGAGGGATTTAGGGCCGGATTCCTTTCTGGGCTTCCAAAAATAAACTTCTGCAAGCCCGATTTAAAAAGCAACATTCATTAGAGGGAATCAACTTTGGAAAAATCTGCTACATTTCTGCAAGTACATGGACTGTGGATGATAGTAAAGAATAGTCAAGGAAAAAAAAACACCTAAACCAAAACAATCCCCACTAGCAAATAAACCCCTTAATCTCATGCACAGTTGTTATTTTTCACTCTTTCTCTCCATATTCACCTCCCAAACGTATCACCATTTAACGTAGAAAAGTAGCTGTGATGTTTTAATAGCTCAGATCAATAGCAACCCCCTCCATCTTTCTCTTTTTTAACCTCCAAAATTATTTTAGGCAAGGCTAGGTTCGTTTTATCCTTATTTATTTATTACTTAATCGGTAGAGAACCCGTGAGGCAAAATAGCCTTGTTTGCAAGAAAGATCAGGTGCCAGAAACAGCAAAGGCAGAGCTACAAATCAGTATGCAAACCAGCTTCAATCCAGCAGCATAAAGGATCTCCAATACAGCACATGTGTTATTTGCTTACACTACTTAACACAGTTTAACACGTATTTTTAAACAGAACACTTGTTTATAAGACCCACAATATGGAAGGGCAAGAAGTTGCTTCCAAACCATGACAACAATTGGAAAAGGCATTTAGGCAGGGAAAGAGCATCTATCCCAAACAACGCTCTGCAATCAATTTTTGCCTCATTAACACATTCCATGAAAGATGTCCTATCTATCCATTAAGTGTTGTTCCTGCATGTCTCTCCTCAAGCTTTAGGTTTGTTATTGTTTATTATTATTTATACAATTTCATTTAATCTGGAACTGGTAAAAGGTGCTGAATTAGCCTCTACACGGGAAGAGCTTCTTGTTCTGCACCACATTAAAAAAGACTCCCCAGATCTTCTGCCCCATTTTAGGCCTGAAGAGACAAATGGGCAAATTTTGTTAAGATGGGATTTTTGTGCTCACTAAAAGGAGGGGTGGTCTCACCCCCTGCTCACACCCGTGGAACGCGATTCAATGTCATTAATCCTCCATAGGTCCCAGGGACGTAAAGACCTCTCTGCTGGAGTAAACCCACCTATTAAAGTGAAACACGTGAAACTTGTTAACTTTTAAATTAAGTTGTTCGTTGTTAAAGGTATTTTTAAGCTATATTTCTCCAATTCCAACGATTAAAGAATTCTCTCATTTCTTTTCCTCGTCCCTATGTGGGGAGACAGGTAATATATCAATCAGATAACTGGCATTAAGATGTCACTTTAACAATAGCTTGTTCTGAATGGTGAAAATAGCAAAGACTCGGATGAAAGATCCGGGCTGAGAAATGAGTACGAGTCCCCATGTCATGGGCTGAAGATGGCAGGTGGATAACATGATATTGTCATGCTAAGGACATCTAGAAGAAGAGGGAAGGGAGGAATCGGCTAACGGAGCGGTAACATATTCCCACAAAAGATTACCCATCTTCTACTCCAGACACGGACAGGGAGTCAGAGGGGGTATGGCTGCAGTCAAACTCAATAACAAGCAGCATTACAGAGGGGTATTTAAGTGTCAGCAAACTTAAGGCTATACGTCTGAAGGTACATTTCTTTAATGAATAGTTTTGTGGTCCAGAGATATTTACAGCCTGTGTTGGCAGCACTGCAATAACCCCACAGTACAGGGCTGCTTATGGAATAAAATTACTTGCCTTAACCAAGCATACTGTAAATTTTCAAGACCCAGTGTCCTATCGAAAACAGGGACTTGCTGTGTGCTAGCATTTGATTTAAGGTAACGCGTACCTTGCTGCTTTCTGTTCGTTGTCTTTACAGGAGATCCTCTCCCCATACGGCACTTCACCACAGGAGCAAGTAGAGGACCATACCTCGGTGCCAGGGATGCTCACAGCAGGGCCGGATTTATCGTACCTGAGGTCACCCCATGGCTCAGATCAGCGTGTCCCCAAAGGCATTTGTGTGCTGTGAGGCAGCAGAGACCCGATTTAGCAAAGATTTATGCACAGGGGTGAACTTTAGTTGTAGAGAGGGATCCTTCTGCTCTCAAACAAAACCCTTCCTCAGGACATGAGCACACACACGAGACCCATAGGACAGAGAAGTTCAGCCAGAATTGTGTTTTCCTGGCATGAAAGAAAGTCAGAGGAAACCCAGGAGCTTGGTCAAGGATTTCCTTTGGGTGTGGATTTTTGTTATGCCCAAATCTGCCAGTCCTGCCTGAATGTGGCCTGGAGCCTCTGCTCCTGAAGTTCAGGTATTATCCCAAAAGCCTCCTGCAAAACCAGAGTGAGCCTTCTGAACTAATGTGGGCTGTATCTCAAGTTTATAACAACAGTGATTTAAGAACTTTCTATATTTTTTTCAGTGTGTCTGTGTTGTTTCACACGGATACACATACATATATGGAGAAACAGGAAATATGCAGAAAATAAGGAATTCTCAGGAGGAAAACTGAGGCAGGATGAGAAAAAAAAAATTATCAGAACTATAGAAAAACTCAAAGGTTTCCAAACAGCAGAAGATAAACGACAGCCAAGAGCTGGCCATTTGAAACAGGGCTTTCCATGACCTTAGCTCTCTACTCATGTTGTGCCCTCTAGGGAAGAGGAAAAAGGAGCAAAACACAGTTAATGGTTAACTGCACAACCCAAAGCTCTCCCACAAAAACCCTTTCGACCACGAAAGATATTGTTCTCCCACTTAATAAAAGCTTACCCCAAAATCCCACCATTGATAGCATCAGCCTTCAGCCCGCAATGCTGGAGTGACCTGAAGCATCGGGTCTGAGGCCCGCTCTTAACCCCAGTGTACGAAAACACTTCGCATGTGACCTGCCGATTGATTTACAGTACAGTGAGGGGACAGTGGATTAACAGTGTGTATAGCTGGATCAGCTTCCAAGGTAGAAAACAAGCTCAGCCTGCTTTAGATCCATGCGTGGGAAAATTTAGCATCACCCCCTCCAAAGCTCATTTGCAATTTACGCTCTCAGTTTTTTTTCTTTTTTACAGCAGCAGCAATCAGTTGATCAACAGTCCCTAGTAAATCAAACATCCCAAACTTCCACAGAGCAGCAGAGTTTCTCCTCCCACTCATCCCTCTTGTTCGTGTTACTTCCAAGGGGATATATTTTCCTGAGAGGCCAGAGGAAGAAGGGAACAGGCAGTGAACTCGAGCGTGCAACATCTCCTTGGCTAGAGGAGGTGGGAAGGAGCAAGAGTGTTAAGACACGGCTCTCCTCCACGTTCAGTGAGCAAAAATACAGCAGAAAGGAAAAATCACTGCATGAAAATAACAGTGACCCAACCAAGGCAATAAGGTAACACTGGAACGGAGCAGAATTTGTCCAAAGGTACCAAAGTGAATTTGTTCTATTGGAATAAAGAGAAATACACTGTAATCAAGAGCAAAGGTTGCTCCACTGGGCCGACACAGTAGCAAGGTGTCCACCTGGCAAGGCAGTAAGAACAACGTGGCTGTGGTTGCACCAGGAGTTACCTGTGTTGGGAATGGAAACCTCAAGCCAAGGCGGCTCCACTTGCTGCTTGGGTGTTAGTTCTCACGCTGCCCAGGTGCGCAATGTGTGGCGTTTTTCTTAATGGTAACATTAGATTTTGTTTAAATAAAGTGTTTAAATAAAACTGAGTAGAGGTGCTGATTTACATGTTTGCAAGCGCAGCGTGTGGGCAGCACTGCCCGGCTCCCCGCGGGGGCTCCTCTCCCTTCCCGCTCTCCCTGGCCTCTGCCTGGGATGGACGTGTCTCCTCCCGCCCCGCGTACGGGCATAAGAGGCAGCAGATTTCAGAACCCATTTCTCAAACTACTGCAAAGCAAACACTAAGTGAGAAATTAGAAAACAAAACAAAATGCAAGATATTCCAAAACAATAAAATCTCTGTTGGGAACAGAAACTGAAGCAGAGAGAATCCGGAGACTTCTCATGCAGTTCACAGCGTAATAAAATGTGGTATGAAGGAGGCAATTCGGTAACAGAATTACTTATCCTTGAGAGCCAGAAATGCTCCGAAATCAGATCGCACATTTCAGTAGCACTGCCTATACCATACTGACAGCAGCTAGAACTGACATGTCCGAGTGACACGGTCACAAGGGTCCCTCAACAGCAGCTCAGGTACCGCAGGATGCGGGCACAACCCTTGATGAAATCAAGGCACCAAATCGGAGGGGCGCTGGGATGAAGTCTCTGCCAGCAGCTCTGACAAACACCTCCCACCTTTTCTTTATTTTTTTTTTCTTTTTTTTCTTTTTCTTTTTTTTGGGGGGAGGGAGGGCAGCACGGGAGGGGATGGGGAACACCACTGACAATCCCCAGTAAAGACTACATTTACCCTTAGGGGTCTCTAAAGAGACTTTTGAAAAACACTTCATTTTTGGGGCTTTGGGAATGGATCAGATTTCACAAATCACCAAGTCCTGCAGTACCTGTTTCCTTAATCCCTTTAAATGCCCTTCTGCCCAACACACAGTTCTTGCCGCATAAACTAGATGGTTTGCTATTATTATCCCCAGTATCCTGTCCAGGGGCTATGTACAGTGGATGCAGGCTTGGTGTGTTTAAAGTTTGCCTTTCAAGTGGCATTGCCTTCTCTCTGTTTCTCTTTCCTTCCACTGAAGTAAGAAAACACAAACAAACCCACTTCCTCAGAGCTCTCTCGAGCAGCGTGCGTCTGCTGAGAACAAGGATGCGCTGCAAATTAATAAGGATTAGGAAAAAGAGGATGACGGACATGATACAGAGAATTTCCACTTACTGTAGTTCATAGCAACATACAGTTTGAAATGGATACCAAACCCACTCTTGGCTAATTTCTCTCTGAGATCAGTTACGAAGCATATGAAATTCTTGTCCCACCCTGAGGCACCAGTGGCAGCCATTGTAACAGGCAGCACGGCGAACGCCAGACCTGAACCAGCCCAGTCACACCGGTGAGGTTTCTGCAAAGCTCTCTTAGGAGAGTGCATCGCTGAAGCACCAGCTACCCAACCGCCCCGCAGACGTGCGAGGTCCTGTTTCTTCATCTGCCTTAGCCAATCCACTCCTGTCACGCCTCATTCATTTATATTGGTAAGTGTTAATGCTGCTAATAAAAGACTGCTGAAGTGCTCTGCTCTCCTCCTCCCCTGGAGCTTTTTGCAGTTTGCCTTTTGCTGTTTTCCGAGCCGGTACCTCCCCACCTGGAAAGCCATGCGCCAAACGCTGTTTGCCGAGCTGGCGTAGCTCTGCCGTCCCCTCCCCGCGCAACACCGCCTGACGTGGTGACGCGGTCACGGCACATGGAGAGCAAACCCAGGCACCAGGGCGAGGACATGCCGAGGCGGCCGAGCTGGGGACATCGCACCTCCCTGCCGAGGGACTCTCCGGACACAGACCTGTGCGATGTCCTTTCTCCGTACTCAGGTTATTTAAACACGTACTGACAACTGAACCAAGGACAGCGCCACAGAGTTCTGCTGTTCCTCGCAGAGTGTAAGGACGTGACACCAAGTCAAGGCAGCCCAGACCACATCAGTTCACAAACCATGGGGCCAATGGCACAGGGGACCAGAGGCTCCCCTTCCACCTGGGCACACTGAGCACAGGGAGCCACGGCAGCATCCTCTCCATTTGCAGAGCCGCTCCAAGGGACTGCCACCATCCCTTGGAGGAGGACGAGCCCTGGCAGACCAGCTGCAGCTCCCCCCGGGGGATTCAGTGAGTTTTTTTTTCCACTCAGCTGTTCTAAGAAGGGCAAACCAATCCCATTCACTATGGCCTGGAAAACTCCACCGGCAGCTTCAATTTCAAGTTGTTACTAAACGGTGCTGGAGTACAGCTACCGACACCTGCGAAGAGTTCCAAATACGTCTGCGGAAGAAAATCTGCTCCTTCCTTCTCCCTCCCTGGTGTTGTGCAGCCAGTCTGCAGCAGACCACAAGCGGCACGGCTGGGAGCAAACCCCCCTCCTTTTGCATGGACAGTCCCTTCTGAAACTCTCCGAGACGGGTGAAACACCAAAGATGGTAAAATTTGGCACAGCCGTGCAGCGAGAGCATTCCCCTACACACGATGTGCGCATGTGCATGCACACACGGCCACACTATCCATCCAAAGCTGATATGTCTCTATCTGAAGTGACGCAGGCAACAAAAGGGATGTCCCCCCCGCCACCCGTCCCCATCTATTGAGCGATACAGATGGGCAGTTCGGGAGGACTGTGTGCACATATGCAGAGATGCTCTCGTGTCCTTTGACCCCTCATCCCTCCATCATGGGAGATCTATAACATTTACAATCCAAAAAACAAAAGAGAAGGGAGAGTAGGGCCAGAATTCATCTTCCAGGCTGACACCTAGCGTTAATTAACGACTTAAAAATCAATGACATAAGGGACAGGCAGCAAATGACACCTCCACGCAGAGCCTGTCTGCTTTCAGGAGCAAGAAAAAAATCTCTTTGAGGACAGCTTTGACACACGCCATGCAGGGGGGACCGGGAGGAGCGGCGAGGCTGGCACCCCCAGCCCATTGGTCTCTGCCAGTTCAAACACCCTAAATTCCCCCACTTATTTTTTCATTTTCCAGCCACCTGAGTGCCATGTTTGGGTTTCCCCGGGGATGTTGCTCCCAAAGGTACAGGAAGCTTGATATGTTTTAAAGCTGAGCATACAGCAAAAGCACCAGGAGGTCTAAACGGGAGTCGCTTTTTAAAAAGCTGTAAGAGATGTTTTCTGCTGAACGTTTTGGGGGGCAAAAGGCTGGTGCTCTGCATTTGCATGGCCCCAGCCGGGTCCTGGCTCACAGCTCCGGGTTGGTTCCAGGCATCCCGTACCGCAGGTGAAAGTAAGGCAGCTCCATCTATTGTCAATTTTAACAGCAGAAGGCGTCCCCAGGGGTCCCAGGGCTTTTTTCTGGTTAGGCTGTTTTTACACCCATGCTTCTCCACTCTTCAGTAAAATTGCTTGTAATACACGTCACTGTGAATAACCCCGGGGCCAGCAGTTTCACTTTAAACCTACAAGAAAAATTAGCCGTGCGAGTGGCCAAAGCGTTGCTCACAGGGCAAACGCAGCCAAGGTGCCTCCAATGCTACCGGGTGCCGCATCCCCAGCTAGACTGCAGCCAAGCAGCCTCACAGGCGCAGCTGCGGTTGGCTCCGTCTGGCACAAGCTGGGGGCAGGATGCCAGCGGGTCCCTCCAACAGGGCTAACCGGCATCTCCCACGCACACATTAAAACAGAGAAATGGCAGAAGGGAATCATGTATTGACTTTAAGTTGGGAAAATACAGACATATCTACAGACACGCTTTGGAGTTTAGCTCACAAGCCATCAGAAAGGCATGTTCATTACTTCCCTCTTTGTAGAGGTGAGGAAAAAGAGGCCAATCCTGCACGACTCCCCTCCCGGCTGTGCTCACGCAGCAGAGCATCCCTATCTCACTTGCACCAAGCATCAGGTAAACTGAGACCAGGAGGTGACTGCTGCTTCTGATGGGCTGAAAGGCAGGTATCATCAGCAAGGCTTGCACAGCTCCTGCTGGCCATGCCACTCGGGCACCTCCAGCAGAGATGGTGATGGGAGAAATGAGCAGCTGTGCCCTCTCTTAAGGGCAGCACGGGCAACGTTTATTGCAGCGAGAGAGCCCGCAGGCTCAAACTGCAGCTCACTGTAATCCACGCCATGTGCCACTTTGCAGACTAATCTAGTTAAAACAAATGAGCCCAGCGCATGTGGGATCCTCAAAAGCAAAGGGTAGAGGTGCAACTCCCAGATGCTGCCCATCCCCAGGCCTCAGTGCTTCTCCTGCCGGAAAAGCCCCGCTGCCGCGAAACTTTTGTGCAGGCGCTGTGTGGAGGGACGGTCCTGGAGAGCAGATGGCGTGCCTTTCTTTTTTTTTTTTTTTTTGAAGAGCAAACCTTTCTGGAATACTAAATCTTACAGGAGCTGTAAATGTCAAATTTAAATTCATACTTTGTACCACCTTTGATTTCAAAGAGGATTACACCTATTCGCTGAAAGCAAAGCAACACCAAAGCTACATGAAATGGAATTATGACTACTTAGGCCTTTTTCTATTGCCTCTTTATATTGTTAACTCCTTCCAATTCATTAAGTCTAATCCTTATTAGGCTAAGTAACACACATATGAATAGACAGGACTGGACACAGGAGCATATGTGCCTTTTGTATCACTTCCTGGTTAATCCCTAGCCCGGGGAGGGGACAGACACCGGGAGAAGTGGCCGGCCCTCGCCCGCGCCCGGCAAGCAGCGTGCCGCCCGGCGGGGAGAACCACACGGGCCACCGAGCCGCCCTGGGCGGCCACCCCGGCGCGCTGCTTTGTTAATCAATCTGCTACGGAGCAAGGGCACCCGGCGTGCCGCTCTGTTATGGAAATCCGCTGGACTTCGGCGGTCCCGCCACTCCAGACGTCAACTTTATAAGCGCGTCCTGACAACGCGGGAAATTTCACAAGGTGGGAAGGGAGAGATGGGAAACAGATGCATTTATATGGGGGAAAAAAGAGCCTATTTCCAGTTCGCTGTCTCTATTTGTAAAAAGCTTCCAAAAGCATCCCTAGCCACAGCGTTTTCTCCATCCCTGCGCTCTCTCTGCTCTGTTTATGGACTTGCAGCTCAAGTAGCAAGACCGGGAAAGTGCTGAAAACTGTGCCCCTAAGCAGTGCATGGGAGCACCGGGGGTGTCCACCTCACATGGACACACACCTCTGGCAAAGTGCCTCTTGCACATTTATAACCCGTGAGCACGACAGAAAAATTCAACTCCATGCTGAGCTACATACATGGCAGTAGTGTCTCCCCTCGCATGCTCTCTGCAGAAAAATGAGGGGTAAAATTCTGCTTTTCCAGCAAGATATAAACCAAAAACGACCTACATGGAAGCCAGTGGAGTTACACAGCAGCGAGTGAGACGGGAATCAGACAAAGTATATAAAATAGATATTTATACAGCACCAGTGTTGCTCATAGTGTTTTAAAAACAATAAAGCAGCGGCTTATATAGTCTCTTGCATATTGTGGACATGAAATAAAGCCAAGACAGAAGCTAGAACATCTAATTCCCTGACTACAAGGAAGAGAGAGTGATTCAGGTTTACAGGGTGCCATTCAGTTTTATGACAATATCTCCTAATACAGCAGGTTTATCAATTGAGCAAAAAGGCACAACAGGGTGTGTTATTATTGGAGCCTAATCTCACGCCTCAGGTGTGTTGTGAGAGGCACGAGGGCAAAAGGCCACACCACTGTGTGATTATCCAACAGCAATGCTCACTCAGGACACCGTGTCTGGATTATAAAGTGGATTGGCTTAGGTTTTAAAATGAAATGTTACCATTTGTTGCTTAGGTTTCAACTGAGGATAGATCTCCCTGCTATGGGCATAAAAAGTATGGAGAGCGGACAAGCAAATATCCTGCTCAGTTTCATTAGGTCTCCTCTTTGCTGGTCTGGCTGCCCATGGCTTTCGGGTGCCACACTGCCTCTGACCAAACACTTAAGAGAAGAAAACATCTTTCTGGGCCATAAGAATGAGCTAAGACATAGAGTTATGCACATAAACCAAAAAGTACAAGTTACCTCGCTGCAAAAAGACCCACTGAGCAGGTCTCCAGTAAATCAAATGCTCCTTGCTGAAGGATGGTACATTGTAAGCTTCCCTGCCGGGAGCCCTGGCCACGGAGGAGCCTGGCTCCTCTACCTGCTACAGGCCTCAGTCTTCCCATCCATAAAATGGAGCTAATATCTTGTTTCCCCAGAGATGTTCCTGAGGTCTAAGAAGCTGCCTGAGATCCTGGGCACATAAGCTGTGTATTAAGTGACACCTGTGCAAGAGCCACTAAGCAAAAGACTTGCTGGTGTACAAATAGAGTAAATTGCTCCTTGCTGGATTGGTCCCATTTATGCCAGTATGATATAGGGGCACATGCTGCATACCCGGAGGGAGAATAGTACCCTACAGGTTTTAATTAGCACTCTTCTAGCAGCAAAGTTCCTGTCTATTGTCACTTAATTACTGTGTATCTACCCCAACAGACATTAAGCTTTCCCTATGACCTCTCGCTCTCTACACCCTTGTCATTCTCTCTCTCAGAGCCCCGTGTGACACTGGGGAAACATGGAGTAACTTCTTAATTAATTGGACTAATTAGTCTCCTAGATGGCTGGACAGCTGGACCCTATCTCCTCCCTGATCTCCTCATGGAGGGAACAATCAAATCACAGTTTGTTTCTCCAGAGTTGACAAAGTCTCAGCACTGCCCGTGATCTGGTTCCTATTAACCCGACTCCCCCGAGAGTGCTGCAGAGGATGAAGATGTTTTCCCTTTGGCTAATGAAGTCCGCAGCAAGACCACACTATTGCCAGGAGAGCACCTGGTAGCCTTATAAAGGGTCAAGGTTTCCTCTCAACCCATTCCCTGTTTCGCAGGGTTTATAATGTGGCTGTAAAACTTTGCTCTGGCTTGAAACCCTCCCCACCGGGTCTCAGCCCCACACTGTAATTCTTTACACCTTCCAAAACTATGCTTATGGCTTTTTTATAACTCTTTGAATCAAACCTGATTTTTCAAAAAATCCAATATTTGATCCTCCTGAAAGAGTATTTTTCTCTTGCATGTCTATATGCAGTCAGCACCTGAGACCTGTCACTGCCTGGCGCTCCCTCCCAACACCCCGACACATGCCTCCTGTGACCAGAGTTCTTATGAATACTGGCAGTTTTCATTCAGGTAAAGGTTTGGATAATGCCACAATAGCAAGGGTTAACCTGCATCACTGGATTTTGTGTAATTCTCAGAATGGATGGACTTCTCCTGGTTTTCAATGCTTTTCTGCCTTTAGAGAGCTCAGAAGTACCTTTGATTCACAATGGGAACACAGGGAATAATTGGTCCAGACTGTCAATAATAGGAGAAAAGAAAGGAAGAAGAGCGTGGAGCCAACCTTGGAAAGTGGCAGCTGAGCCAGGGTGCGGGGCTTGGGCCTGGGACAAGCAGCAAAAGGCCACTGGGCTTTATCAAGCGCATTAGTATGAATTAACACAACACGCTGAGGACTGCATTGGAGAGCAGGGAGCACGTCAGACTCTTCATGTTGTCCCTCTGGTTGATGGATAGCTCTTAGGCACAAACACTCCTTGCTCACTTGTAGTTGTACTAATACAAATATCTATGTCTGTATGGTAATCTGCCATCAACCGATACAAAATGAAAGACCGAGCGAAACGAACCAGGAGATCTCTGAAAGCAAAACCACGTGTGGTTCACTACCAAGGTTAGAAAAAGAAGGGAAAGGAGGCAGCTGGTAGAATAGTCTCCCGCAAGAAAAGTTTAATTTCTTGAACTGACACAGCTCAGCATGGACTGCCAGGACTTTGGGCTTGGCCATCGTCCTGTAATCCACAATCTGGGTTCAAACTCTGCAAATTAAGCTGTACAGACAAAACCAAAGATAACTGCCCGGGAACTTGTAGCTCTGTTGGCACTGGATTACTGCATCCAGCATCCCACCTTCTCACTCCAGATCACATGTTTCCACTGATCCTATTCCTGCCTTACATATTTCTCCAAAGACAGATTTTAATCAGAAGGGGAAAGTCACAGTTTCAGTATGCATTTGCCACGCAGCCACACACTACAAATTGGGGAGAAAACAAGATAGAAAATATTTTCTATTTCTGGAGAATTTTTTGCAGTTCTCAGAGTGCTGAGATTTTGTTTCTGATTTGCTAGATGTGAACTCCACCTAGAAGCAGAGGGGGATTTTTTTTTTTTTTCACCCTGTCTATGTTATGTCCTTAGGGACTAACAAGATGCTCTCCCCAAATGATACAGCTTTAAAAGAAACTGGAAACAGTCAGTATCCATCTGGAGATTTAAAACAAATACACTTGGTGCATTTTGGAAGCAAATTCAAAACAGCTGAACAATGCAGCAGGAGGGAAATGCGAGACAGCCACAGTAGGTTAACAGACGAGAAGCAAAGGAACCGTTAGCTACAGGAGCGGCAGCAGTCACATAAAAGATGGCTATTGAGCGTTGAAACAGGCATAGTGTAAGAAGCACTTTCCAGAGAAATAAAAAGATACAGGCTTCATTTACATCAGCACAGAAACCGTGTGCTAGGCTGGCTCTGGTTTTACTAGTATCCAGCCTATTGGCAGGGGTCATATAATTTGGTTGAAAGGAAAACCAGCAAGCAAGAAAAGCACTTCTCTAGCACAAACACAGACCCAACGTGCCTCCTCCCCTTCTACAGCGGTTTGTGAAATTGTCATAGGGATTAAATTAAAACAAATGAGTGAGCGCATCTGGGCAGGTTCTTCCCTCTTGGTCTCAAGCAGGCAGGAGCTCAGGGAACTTTACTGAGTACCAGAAATTAAACAGTGGAACAGAAATAGGAAGAGCTGAAGTCTCCTCCCCAGCTGCTCAGGAGTCTGGCAAACCTCATTCCCATTCATCCATATGCTAAGCTGGGTGTCTCAATCCCCTACCTTGCTTTAGAAAACTGTAGCTGTAGAAGCTATAGAAGCTGCTCTAGGACCGTCAACTAGGCCTCCAAGCTGTCAGGTTTTGTACTAGACTGAAAAAAGAATAAGTGGGAAAAGGGAGTAAATAATATAAATGAAAAGGACTATTTTCCAAGAATTTATTCTTTCAGGGCATGCTATAGCAGACAGAGGTGACCAAGTTTCAGGTGCTTTGATCCTTAGTCAAGCAAATGTTCAATTATTCCATCAGAGTTGTTTCACTCTCTGTGACAAGTGCTGCAAGACCAGCTCGGCTTTGGTGGGGTCTGTTATGTTCCTCAAGCAGGGCCTTGTTCAGCTCAGAGCCAGCGAGTCTCTGAATTCTTGCAAAAGTACAGAGTGACTGAAAGAATGCAAGGCAATACTAGGGTTTGTATTGCCTGAAAACCAGGGCTCGGAACCAGCAGGTCCTTGGATTTAAATGCCAGCGAGATCCTCACAGCTCCTCCTGGCCAGCCTCCAACCTGAACTCAGACCCAGGAATTTAATAGACACAGTTCCTGTGGCTCATCCACAGCTTCCCCACCCCACCCCAAGCAATAGTATTTTGTTTTATAAAGACATTCAGCCTTTATTTATAAAACTTGTGAGTGATGAAGCATCTACCATATCCCCTGGCAATTTTCTCCAATGGTTAATTACTGTGACTGTCAAAACACACACTTCAATTCTCATTTGAATTTGTCTGCCGTCAGTTTCCAACCATGGAACCTAGTTATATATATATTTTTTTTTTCCCTGCTCAGCTTTAGAGTCTTTTACTGTCTTTTATTCTTCCCTGCATTGGTATTTGTAGATTACGACCACATTGTCTTTTAACCTTTTCTCACGTAAAGATTGGTTTGAACTCTTTGGCACCTGATATGAGATTATCCTAATGCACTTCTGCACTACAGAGGGGCCCCAGAAAGGGACAAGGATTGCAGGCGTGAGGGACTGTACCTATATGAGGAGAAAGGCAATCAAGCCCTGAAGAGCAACCTGACAACTCACTCATATCCATGCTGCCTTTTTGCATATTACCTAAACAATGGTCATTTAAGCACAGAGAAAATAATAGTTTAGAAGTCAAATATATCAAAACATCCCCGATAGCTTGCCTACTGGTCAAACAAATAGGCTAAAATGAAGTCCTCTCTTGCTAAATACAGCACTCCCCACCATCCGAACTCAGAAACCATCAAAAGGACGGTAGAGCCTGTTTCCCACTGACTCTCATGCCTGGAGCACTGAGCCCCACTTCCCATCCTCTTTCTGGAAGGAGAGGAGAGATGGAACATGCCCCCCGAGCACCTCGTACCTCCCACCGATCCCGGGGAGCAGCTTCCAATTCACTAGCAAAGCACCAACTATTACCTTTTTAACTCATGTATTTTCAATACATACAAAGAACATGTACAACAAGGTTTTGCTGTGGTCAATAATCCCTGAAATGATGTTTTCAACAAACCTCATTTCAAGTCTAGATCTGGAGTAGAGAAGTGATTGGATGAAAGGCCATTATATGACTGCTGTAATTTATTCTGCAGAGAGCTAAAACCACCAATTATCTGACATGAATGACACCACTTCTTTTTCTTACCAACACAAAGGTGCACACAGTATCTATTTTCCGAGATCTAATTTAAATTTTAAAAAACCTCCTATGTTTAAATAAAAGGTGGCGGATACAAACCAGCTCGAGTCAGAAATACTGAGCAGAAGTGAGAAATCGAAGTCAAGGCTGGCGCTCCGTCCCTCAGTCCCCTGGGTTGCACTCAGGCTCCTCGGGGAGGCGACAGCCGGCGTTTCAAACCGCGCTGTTTTGTTGCTACATTAACACTGTTTACATGCAGGCAGAGCTGGGAGGAGCTGGCGTTTTATTACTTTGACAAGTGAGAAGAAGTGGGGCTGCAAAGAGGGGGATTTTAATTTCACGCAAGCTAAAATTATCCATGTTATGCGAAGCAGAAATTGGCTGGCAGACAACCACCGCGTTAGCCGCCCAACTGTGGTTGAGTTTCTTACCTGGTGTCTTCCTAGGTCCGAGCTGCAACAGCCAACTGCTTTGAGTAGGTTATAAAGTTAAGCGAAAAGCCCAGAAAACCCTCTGTATAAAATCTGAGGTGTTTATTTAAGGGGCAGCATCCTCTGCTGTGTTCCCCATCCATGATACCTTTCTCTGGCTGGGGAAACTGGTGACCCACTTGCTGGACCAAATTAATTAAATCTCATTCGCTCATTAACACTAACTGGAAAGCAACTGCCTATTTTAGAACCTCAATTATTTCCCATCCTCTCTTCCAGAAGGACCACAGCATCAAGTAACCATTTGCGTGGCGTTCACAATGCTTCCCAGGATGCCAACACCGGCTGGGACTCGGTTAGAAGTTTTGCAGCAGCAGTTTGTGTCCGAGCAGTGGTCAAGTGTCACCAGGGATGATGCTGAGCCAGCACAGAGAGCTCAGCTGATGCTCCAGCTGTTAATTTACTGCAGGGAAAGGCTACTGCCGCTATATACTGGTTTATGGCAAACAGGGCAACACCTTTTAAACTGACAAATGTGAGTGACACACGGGAAGCGTTTGACAACATCTTGCCAGTTTGCTGAAAGGGGATGGAGGAAAGCAGTCTGGATCATAAAACACTGGCTTTAATCTTCCACTAAAAAAATTTACAAGCAAGAGCAGGAAGATAAATATAATTACAATATTCTGAAAAGCTCTGTACATATGTGCATCTATTTCTAATATTCACCAGGGGAATTACAATGCCTTTGTTCTGTGGCACAGTATATTTAGACAGCAGGGTACCCTCAGCTCTATGCAGGCAAATATAACTCCTCATATTTAACGAGAGAGTTGTCTGATAGTTAGAAGGGGACAAGTTGGAGGGAGATTGAGATTTACCTTTCTCATGTTTGATCTTCAATGCTGATTTCTGGAGCTTGGTATAGGACAGGGAGTAAAGTAGGTAGGGCCCTTCTCTAGCAAATGCAATAGCTGAGCAGCCGGTGACAGGACAGGGAAAGGCAGCACGTGCCCAGGAGCCCGGCCGAACTGAGGCCATCCCCTCGCTGACTCACAGCGCGTTCAGGGTGGGCGGAGGATAACACCGACCTGCCGCACCAGCAACGAACAGAAATTAATGTTTAATCTGGCATTTTGAAACCTCTGAATTTAATGACAGTATCATAAATCCATGGTATTACTTTTAAATGTCATTAACATTGCTATGTTTCAGGTCAAACCCGAGTTTGAAAACAAACAATCCGAACAAAAACATTAGCTCTCAGAGGGGAAAAAAAATACTATCTATGGGATAGGGATATAGTTTTCTAAACTAGTTTGAACTTTTTGCAGCAGCTCCTATTCATCTTGAACAATCACTTCACAAACTCCCATTCTAGAACTAAAAAGAAGGCAAACACATTTTACGGACTGCCTTTAGTTCAATTCATCATAGCTGTGTTGATGTAACTCGTGAACGAATCCGTTCATGCCGTGCAGCTTTATGCCAGCAGAGTCCTTTAGGGACGGTAAGTGAGATGACTCCAAGCTGTCACTTTCTCCTCCCGATGTTTTACAGCCGCTGCTGCTGTAGGTGGTTTCTGCTTTTCCTATCACGGTGACATCTGAGTGCCGCTTTCAATGAGGCCAAATGGCCAAGTTCTAGCAGGTTTTGGACACTGGGAATTAATCAAAGTTCAACGTTTATGTCCCACACTCATTCATCAGCAGGAACAGCCAACACCGCTCCAAGTGAGGACACCTGGGTTTTCCTTCTGGTTTTCTTTCCCAGCTCTGCAGAATCGGGGAAATTTGGTCACAGAAAGCCAGTTTGGATCATCACAGCTGGTCCTGCTTAGCATAAACCCACCCCCCCCAAATTCCCCATCTGATCTCGGGCATGTCACTAACCTGCCTGAGAGCCAGTTCATCAGCTGTAAAGTAGGTATGTGTGACATGCAGAGCAGTGTCCGCTGAGTTAAATGCTGATTGTTTTAACCCTTTCCTGTGAGGGTTAGCCGGAGGGCAGGAAGCTGAGCTGTCCACCTTTGGGTTTTTTTTGTCGTCCTTCTTTATCAGAACAAACTTCAAACATTTCCATTCTTACCTTTACCGTATGCACTTCCAGAAAAAGTGCATGGGGCTGATGACACTAGACTGGGCACCATTAGAACATAACTTTTTCTGGAAGCTTTTACACATACAAATTTGATACTTTTCAGCCTCTTCCTTTAGCATTTGATTTCTCCTGCTGAGGAAAAGCAGGAGGAGACAGGGCAGTAGGTAGTTTGGGAAGTGCTTGCAGCTTTCCTTCTCCTCTCCCTGCTGAGGGCAGAAGACAAAAGCGATGCGCCTGTGACTCCCAACTCCCTGGCGCACACACTCCCTTCACTGCTGATCTGCAACATATTGTCTCTGACTCATTCGCGTTTCAAGAGCGGAGTTAGCAAGCTGCGAGAGGGAGGGATGCCTCCACGTTACCCATGCTGGGACCAGGGCGAAAGCTGCCAAAGCCAGAGCCCTCTGCCAGGCACAGCGCTATCCACCCACGGAAAAATAGGGCAATCGCATTTGCAGCCCTGGAAGCAAATGCTGAAACCCTTGAGAGATTTAACTCATTAAACTTGCCACATGGGATGGAGATGTTATCCAGCCCGTTGTAAAGAGGTCTAGAAAATAGCCGCTGCATAGTTTTAAAGTGGCTGCTATTAAGACGTTTTAAAGAGGGTGAGTGGGTGAGTTTGCGTGTACAAGTGCAAGAGAGAGGGAGAGAGCGCACATGCAAGCAAGCGAAAGAAATATTACATGAAATAAAGAACCAATTAAAGGGGGGGGGACACAGTCTCTCCAGAATGATTGGCTCTGTCTAAGCCAAGAACTGGAGCATTTAACCTTTTGTTTGTGTTTCACGGAAACATTGCCTTGCTATCTGCTGGGGTCACAACCAGGTCACAGCCACAAACCATCCCCACCACGGCCAGTCGCCGTAAATCACCGCAGCTGGGATGCAGCCTGTGCCCAGGCTGGCCTCGGCCCAGCCCTTTCTGATATGCCTGTCACCCCTGGAAATGGTATTGGGATGGCAATCAGGCACAAATAGGATTTTGGTCGCAGTGGCTGCCGTTTGCTTCTTTCTGAAGAATTAGAAGAAATCCAGAGCTGAACAGAATGGATTTTGCAATAGCGCAGGCACTTTTCCATCATTACGGTGGCCGGTTGGGGCGCTACGGTTGAGGCTGTGTCAGCTTTACGATAGGATTGATCAGCCCCAGGACTCACACTGGGAGCAAAGTTGGTACTTGGAGACTTCATCCAAGAGAGAAATGAGAAGCTCAAATCCTCCTTTCGGAGGAGCCTGAATTCCAAGATTGTATTTGAACACAAGATTATTTTAAAAATCAAAATTTTCATGTGTAGGATTCAAATGTAAAGAGAATTGTTTGTTCTCAGCTAAAACATCCCCAAACCCCTCACTTTGAAAGAGAACTCGACCAAAGAGAATTTTAGTTATTTAACTATTTGCAGCCCAGAGTTGGGTCCGTTGATGAAGCACAGTTTCAGTCAGGACATGCAGCTCTGAAGCCGATGCACCAGCCAGACTGAAACGCTGACAATCCCCACAGGGCAGCAGGAACGATTCACTTGGAGTGTAAGAGACTGGAGTCCTCGTGCAGGATAAGCCAAAGGAGCCACACCAAACCACAAACCTGTCCCTGTGTTCCCTCTTGCAGCTCTCGCTGGCAGGGGGATGCAGCACAGGGCTCCCCGCTCCTCCGCAGCCCAGCCCCGCAGCCGGTTAAGACTTCGTTCCCTCCGATAAACACAGGATACGATGCAGAAAGCCCTTACTAACCCTCAGCCACATCTCCTTTCTCAATTAACAGCAATTTTGCCATGTTTTGCCCATCCACCAGATGACAGCAACCTCTTTTTAGTAAATGGTATTAGTTAAGAGCCCGTTAATTAAACGCACCATGGAGTAGAAGGAGAATCGAATGAAAACAGAGCGGGCTGAGAACGGTGAGAGGTCCCCTTTGTGGTCACGGAGCATTAGAAAACCAAGAGTGGATTTTTGCTTTTAAATGCAGGTTTCCCTTCCTGCTACAAAAGTAATATTTCCACAGTTGTTCTGGGGTGCAGTAATAATCCGATATATGTATGCTAAATCACGTGTATTGAGTGTGCCCCATCCAAAGCTGGAGGTGCTCATTCTGTAGTTTACCTTCATGGGGTTGTCCTGAGGGGGATGCAACTAGTAAGACAGACTAGATTTTATATAATGAATAAATAAAAAGCTTTTCCTGTAAGCTAGAGCTTTTTAACCAAAGTGAAAACTGCACAAGAAAATGTTAATTTAGTCAATCTTACAGCTTTTCAAAGAAAAATAGAATCCAAAATATCCAAAATCCTGCCGCAAAACAGATCAGGCAGAGGGCAATTTTTTAGCTTACATTTTCAAAATCAAGACTGACTTCTAATCAACCAAATTCCTCCCTTCTGCCCAGGTTTCCAATAAAAAATACGTAACTTTCTGAAGTCTACTAGGAGGGAAGGAATTATTGTCTCCTTGGCAGTTGGCTAAAAAAGTGCTGAGAGGCAAGCAGAGAAACGTACCGCTTCACGGAGCAACCACGGACGCATCTATCCACAAGGAGCTTAGCTTATTTATTTACCTAGTAATCAAATAAATTGTTTCACTCCATCTCTCTAGGCTCAAGTCCTCTATTTATTCCTACCACTCGAACCACCTAGCACTGGCACAGCAAGCCTCCCCACGCACACTGCAAACTGGTGCAGCAAAAATAGTGCAAACACGAACTCGGCCTCTGCTTCCACACAACTACACAGCCGCTGCGGTCGGCCTTAGCCTGACCTTCCTAGCCACAAGCTAAAATACTTGTGTCGTTTACTCTAGGTGCAGGAATGCTGCATGTCGCCCGCGTCCTGCTGCACGTGTTGCATTGCACCGTGTGCACGCTGCACTTGGGATACCCGTGCATCCCAAGGTGACATATAAACTCTTTTCATGGCCAATTTAAACTCATGCACACAAGCACTGTGGACATCTCTGCTGCTGTTCTTCCTCACTGCATGTCCTTCACCCATATCACATGTACTCTATTTCTATCAGCTCATCATTTGTGTATTAACTCTCGATTAGCTCAGAGCTGGCCCAATTTCTCTGCCCCCCTGCTGTAACACGTTAATGGAAGATTTGTACCAGCAAAGCGAAACGGCCTCTTTGCCCAAGAGACTTTCACTTAAACATAAAGCCAGAGCAGGAGAAAACCGGCAGAGACTGCTGCCCCCGTCGCTCACCTACGTGCAAAGCGGAGGGATGGTCTTGGGGAAGGGCAGCCTGCCGTTCTTGGTATGCCACCATTTTCTGCCCGGTTTTCACACGTTTTCTTTGGCTGCTCTTAACTATTTTGATTTTTCAAAAACACGAGCAAAATAAACCAAACGCAGCACAACTTCCAGAAACATGTCACTGGATTTCACATACCTCCGGGATGTGGCCCATGGAGGTCCTGCTGCAGCCCAGGAGCACTGAGCAGATCAGGACCATCTGCCACTCCCAAAACTACTTTATTTCTGGGACTGAGAAACCAGCGTGCTTACATCCTTATGCTGAATCTCCTCCGTCCTGCCAGGGAAAGACGAGGGACCTCTTACAGACCAGGGAAGGGGAAATTTGGTGTTATTTAATATTAGATAGAACAAGAGGGTCCCAATCAATACAAAAGTCTTGTGCTTCACCCGCTCTAACAGAAAGATATGAGATGCCTACGCTGAACATCCAACGCAAGAGGAGTGGATGGGGAGGACTGCAACGGCAGACGTGGATGCTACGACATCTGCACGCCGCAACCAAGAGCGCTGAGCTGGGCGCCCCCCCAGCAATGCCCAAAGGCAAGCAGCACCCCCTTGCCAGCACTCAGGGACTGTGTTCTTGTCCTAGTGCTGAGGAGCACCACACTGGCACAAACTCCCTAGAGAGAAGGAAGCTGCTGCCTGCCCAGCTCCACGCTCTCCCCTAAATACTGAGACATGCAACGAGATATGATAAGATAGAATTTCCAGTATCAGAGACAAATCCAAATAAACTGAAAAGCAGAGACAAGCAGGCGGCTGTGCTTTCAGAGGGAGGGAGAGGGCTCCACTGGTTCAGAACAGCCGGAAAAAACAACCCAGAGGTCCTGGTTCAACATCACAAGTTAAATGTGGATCTAGTTCTCTTCACACAGAACCCTCACTTAAAAAAAAAAAAAAAAAAAAAACCAAAAAAAAACCCCAAAACCCAACAAATCTCACCAAAAAAACCGCAACAAAACCAAAAGCAACTCACACAAATTAAAAAAACCCACCCCAAAACCCCACCCCCCTCCCCCCAAAAAAAAAGGACAAACCATCCTAAACATTCATAATGTGCATTGCTAACTGCATATTGCACCTCCAATCATTTGTATGACAGAAAAGGAACCTAATCCTGAATCTGAAAAACTATGTGATGGAGGATTTACAGTATTAGAAGGCAAACAGTGGCAGGTGTAATTAGGAGAAAAATTTGTCATGCTCTTGACTCTAGGAGAGAATGAAAGGTCTGGAATAGCAATCTCCCAAGTGTTTACCCAATGTGAGCGCACACAAGATGGAAAGCACATTTCCGACCACGGACAGATTAATATTTGATGCCAGAAAGAGAAATGCACGCTGTTCATGTTTATTTAGGATATTGTGAAATACAGTGAAATTTGCAATTTTATTGGATTCAGGGGTTCTGTGTTTTTGAAAAGTCCTACGCTACTGTATGTTGTATAAGAAGCACATATGTTAGTAGTTTAGACATGCCAGCTGCAAAGAATGAAAGGGCTTCCCCTCCCCCTGATTTTAAAGAAGAAAAAAAAAAGAAAGATATAAAAAGATTAGCCGCAGGATAAACTGGGAAAACTCCACTGAGCTTTCTGTGTCTCTTAATACTAATTTTAGTGGCTAGAACTGACACAAAGGAAAACTATATCTAGGTTACTTTGTCAGCCACCGCAACTCTGAAAGGTGGTATTAAAGCAACCCACTCTTTTAATGGGCTGTGATAAGACGCAGCCTTAGGGGTGTTTTGCTCTGCCCAACAAGGGTGTATTTCAGGCACACACCAAGATCGTCACCTCCCTGTCCCAGGACAGTTTCCAGCATTACAGGAATTTCTGGAACTTCGCTATGTTAGTACACAAACTGCCAGCTCTTCCCCCCAAAAGCGGGTGCTCCTTTGGGAAGCTCTGCCACCCTTTCCCAAGCAACATCCCGATGCTGAGGCTTTGCCACAAGGATTCCCAGGATGACGACGACGACAAATAAATCAGCAGTATGGGGTGTGAACATGGTGTAATTTTCTTTGTCTAGCCTTCCACTAATTTATGAACAAATCGGTTGCGGAAATCACATATGCAGTCTGCTCTTGCACAAACTGTTCTTCAGACAACCTGGCTCCCGAAAGCTGCCCCTGCCCACAAACCACATGAACTCTCCTGCTGTTTGCCATACCACAGAGCCCTTCTTCCAGGAACAATTTTTTTCTCCAGAAGTTAAAAATGTGATAACACACTAAGAAAAACAACATAGAAAATTAAATGGACACATATTGATCACGTACAAACCCTTGTGCACATCACGACCCTTCATCAGAGGGCCCTCCTGGCTTTAACTTCTGTGCCTGTTTTGGGGTTGGATGCAGCCATCCAGAGCTGGTGCACGGAAACCCAGGAATGGGGCTAGTGAGCAGGTCTCAGGAAAAGCAGGAATGGGAGCAGTGAGCAGGTCTCAGGCAGCCGTACTCTGTCCTCCCTGCATAAACTCGTGTCCTCTCCAGTGCTGTGTGATGCACAAACCTTCATACCTGTCCCTTTATCCCTTTCCAGCTCAGGGCCCTGGAAAAGCAAACTCTGCTACCTGCTTTTTGGCACCGGTTTTACAGCGCTAGTATTGGGCATGGCATACAGCCTGAATTTCTGCACAAGGGTGGTAGAGGTCGGGCTGGAAAAGCAGCGCTGAGTTATCCAGCCTGTTTCTGTACCTGGCAGCACAGCTCCCTGCAGCCCTGCCTTTGCTCTCAGCCATGCAGCGCATCCCTGTGTCGCTGGAGAGTGCCGTCCCTGCATCTGCACAGGCTTTGTCCCCAGAGACGCAGCCTAAGCCTTTCACGAGGGCTCCACAGAATCACAGCTGGGATGGTGGTGATAACGCATGTTAGAGTTAAAAGGAAATCAGGATATTCTAGGTGAGGAAAAAGGAGGCAGCTTGCTTCTCTCATTCCTCTGCCCAGTTGTGAGCCCAATAAAAGGGATATATTATTCTCCTACACATCATTGGGCAGGAGAGGAAGTGTGTGACAGCTTCCATATTCCCCACACAGCCCGGGTAGGGAAGGAGAAGGACGGGGAAATTCTCCTCTCCCACTCGCAGAGGCAGAGCAGCAGAGATGGGGGTACCTGGTCGCCTCGCAGTGATCCATTGCACGCCGAGAAATGGGTTGCAGAAGCAGACACATAATTTGTAGCTGGAGGAAGGACTGCTTGTAACAGAGGGAAGGGAATGGAGAAAGGAGGGAATAAAGGGCAAAATGGAGAAAATACACTGAGGGAGACAAAACCTGGAAAGGAAAGAGATCTGTGCAGAAAGGCAAGCAAAGAATAAATGGTGAAAGTAATAAATAAAGCAGGTTAATGAAAGACTGAAAAAGACATAGGGAAATCATATCAATATATCGCGGTATGAGAGGAGCGGAGAGCAGAGCAAAAGGTGAGATGGGAGGAAGAACACGCGTGAAGGTTACACGGCACCTTCATTCATTTCTGCACCGAGGCTTCCGTTAAAATATGTAAAGTGACCAAAGAAGCACACAGGCTGCACGACCTCACGCTCAAGAATAAATGACCCAAAATGGGGAAGTCGGGGTCAACCCCAACTCCTTTGTGAGAGGAGGCACATTTCACAGCTCTTATGACAATTAAAATATGAGCAAAACCAATTAATTAACCCCATGGTGCCTTGATGGGCAGCAGGTAGAGGGGAAAGGAAGATGCACAACTTTTGTGTATTGCTTCACGGGGCTTCCAGTTTGTTCAAGGATTTCATGGTATTGCACTAAACCCTGGGGTACGATTAAAAAAAAAAACAACTCTCGGAACTTTATGAATTAAAAATACTCTGAGTATCATAAAGGATTATACTATCTGTAAGTGTGCATCACATGCACAAAACCCAATTCATTTATATAAACCCCACAAAAATACATTTTTTATAGCTGCGTATGTATATACACACTGAAGTCTCCTAAGAGGTTTGCATGAGACAGACTTTTCCATGAACCCTATGCAGCTAAAATTAGTATGAAAATGGTGGTGTTTCATAAAAGAAAGATATGTGGATGCCCGTAAGTGCCATTTTATTTCTCAGTGAGAGGATAAAGTGTTTTTTCCTACATAATTTTTGATGTAGAGGCTAAATTAGGCCCGAGAAGAGGGACAATACAACTTTAAACATCATTAGTATTCAGTCTACGTAAGCCAACCAACAGCAGTTATGTATTTTTGCAAGTATGCATATAATTTATTGTGGAGAACACAATTTACATGGGTAGTCGATGCCTGTTTTATAGCCTCACAAATAGATGTATGAACTCAAGCATATAATGGCTCAACCAGCAGGCGCAAATACGTTCTAAATCTTCTAAATGTGCTTCACAAAAATGTAACTGAGGAATATAAAACAGATCAATTCTTGCATGTTATATATTGGTTTTTGATTTACAAATCTAATCTGGGAAATTTCTTTAGAAATGAGTGGATTTTTTTTTACTGAACTTCTTCTTTTACAGGATTGTGCCAGTCAAATCCTGGAGGATTCCCTTCTGTATATGACTGGTTTTAGAGGTTTTTTATTATTATTTTAATCTATGTAGAGAATACAGTATATATTTGTAGCACTTGATTTCATAGCTTCCTGTATGTCCTAGTGCTAATTTCCTAAGGAAACCCTTTTCCATTATTTACAAGCTCATAACAGACAGTGTGTTTTATATACATTTGCCCTAATTAGCTTCCCAAAAAGAAAAGGAAAGGGGGGAAAAAAAAGAAAAAAGAAAACACATTACTGTGTGGATTCTTGCACATCCTAGAAAGTTGGCAGTTTCATTTCTAATTCAGGTGCAGTGGGAAGATAAAATCTGGGTGTCTGGAATAAAACACATTTCTAATGGGATGGAACGACAATCCCTTATTACCTCCCACCATTTTTCTCATAGTTTTGCTCCAAGTACAGCAAATCCCTGTGCTATATTTTTTCATAATGTATAGCTTGCTATTACCTCTCAAGAACAATTTTTATAGAGAGGGTGCCCTGTTCAATAGATCTGTAGTGTCTCCAAGGGGGAATTCACACAGGGTTTTATTTATGGTTACACTCAACTATACCATGTTGCAAAGTTTCCGCCTTTGGATTTGTCAAAAAAACACTCCTTTCTCCACCAAAGCCTCTGCATCACATGGGTATTAAGATATAAAGGAAATAATTATTTTGCCCTTTTTAAGACCCTTATGGCACTTGTCTGATATAACATCAAAAGAATAATAATAATTAGAAGAACAAAGTTGGATGTTTGAATATCAGAAAATGAATATTCCAAAACACAGGTTTTGCTTTGAAGCACGGATTATCTAGAATCTCCAGAAAGATGATTGTTGCTGACTGATTGTATGTTTTCTGACTCACATATGAAGCATTTATCTGTCTCCAAAGGTTTCTGGTATCATCTTTGCTGATACCAGAGCACAAACAAATTAATTCTACCATACCCCTCCAATATTCTTCAATTTAGATTCAATTTTTAGCCCCTTCCACATACAGCCCAATATTTTCTGTCAAATTATAAATTAAAAAAAAACCAAAACACTGGAACTTAAAGTCAAAAGGAAAAAATACTTATAATTAAATAAAATAAATCCCACCTTGCGATGACCTTTCCTCCAGTATTAATTTCCCTGTGGGTGTGCGTGTCTGAGCGTGTCTGTCTGTCTGTCTCATTTTGGGTCCCTGTCTCTCGCGTGGGCACTGGCAGAGGTATGCAATTAAACTCATTCATTATAAAACACATCTGGGAGCAGAACTGGGGCATTCAGCTCCCAAAGCCCGTCACTCCCAGCCCTGCTCACCCCAGTTACCCGCAAGCCCCTGGCACAGCGCGGCTGCTGATCCTGCAGCCAAGGTGAGAACAAAGAGGCTGTTCTGCTCGAGGTGTGATTAAGGGAACCGCCAACTCTTACTGTCCTAAACTACTTGGAGTGATAGAGCAACGTGGGAGATCAGAGCTGCAAAATAATTTACAAGTCATACTGGAGGAAAAAAAAGCGATGTCATTTAAGGGCTTGGTAATGTTTTTGTTTGGATTTTCCAGAAATAAGAGCAAAGCCAGAACCCTTTGGTCTGACTCCCTATGGAAAAAAAAGCAAAGACAAAAACACCCTGTAAATTGTGCTGTCATTCTCCTGCAAGAGTACATTAAGAATACTACTTTTCCCAATGGGAAAAGTATCTGATTTTCCAGAAAAGACATCAGTATTTCTATTTTTTACAGTAAAAGGTCTATAGCTTGCCTATGAAAAGATCAGTGTCCCAAGCGACAAAGTTCTGAGGAAAAAGGAAAACACTCTTACAACAACAATGATAATTCATATTAAAATCCACACATTTAGTTACCACAAAATAGCTGTAGATTGTCTTCTCCATTATAGTGACTTCTATGACATTTTCTATCTACTGGGGATGACTGTGGACCTTCAAGTGGCCCAATTCCTGTGAAAATCCACCTACCAAAGCCCAACATACCCGTTCTCCTTTCCTGATACAGGATTGGGTTTTAATGTGTCTCCACCTACTACATGAAGCTCAGAGGCAGCAGATCTCCACGACCCCCAGTGTCTTCCCCAGGCTATAGGAGCGATAACTGTGAATTCACTGGAGGGCCGAAAGAAGGAGCAGGATCCTGCTGGAGCAGGCAGAGCAGAGCTGCTCATGTCCCATCTGGGTAGATGTTTACCAACCACGAGCAAAGCAGTGCCGTAGCCTGCAATGCCATGCGTGCTCTTGTGCACACAAGGGCTTTTGTTTTATAGGAAACATTCACAAGAGGCTAAATCGCACCTCTGCCAGTCTTACCATGAGATACACAATGACGCAAGCCCGGCTAACAGCCCTGTATCCCCTCAGCTCCACACAAAAGGTTTGCCTTTGTCAAGTCAAGGGCACTGGAAAATAACCCTCCTCTAGCAAAACCTTGCACAGCACTGCGCATGGCTGGGCTAGACCTAATGACCAGGCTCAACTCTCTGCTCCAGAACAGCAGCAGCAATTAAGGAAGATTTGGCAAATGAAGAAAATTCAAGTCATCCACATCCCTATTTCCCTGATCATTGAGCAGAGTCTGCACTGGTGAGAGCAGCCCTGAAGGTCGGAGCCCTTGGAGATTATAGACAGCACGTATCCAGGTTAAAGAATAGCAGTTGTTCTTTCAAGGTGGATATTTATACACCAGGAATTTAAAGGAAGCCCAAACTCACTTCATGTAGGACACCAAAGAATCACCACGACAACTTTGAACAGACATTTAAATGGAAAAATATCAATAGGTCATGGAAACATCCAGGAGAAAAAAACCCTCTCTTTGGAAGGTTAAAATGAGTAAGATGAAAAAGAAGTACCTAGAGACACTTCCGCTTAAAATAAGAAATGTAAATGTTTCTCTGCCAAAAAATCATCAGTTCACCTGAGGATAACCCTCTAGGGCCAGCTGTTGCAGCTAAAGACAGCAAGAGAGCACTCTCCTCTGGAAAACCAGGCTCCCAGAGTGCCTGGGAGCTCTCAGGGGGCTCCAGTGACTCAAAGCACAGCACCAGCACACCTACGGGCTCTCCATCTCAGGGCATCAGGGGGGTTGCTGCAGAGGGGACCCCAGCCCTGCACGAGCAGCCCCAGCTTCCCCAGTGCTGTGGGTTCTTGCTTCACTCACTTAGACATCCCATAGTGTCCCAGTGCTGTGGGCGGAAAAGTGTTTAGATGATGACGAACCTACATGACACAAAGCCTTTTGCTGATGTTCTCATAGCCAACGTCCTCAGTAAGGAGGCTCTGCCTAAACCCTTCATGTTACCGTTGATTGTAATTAATAACCACTCTCTCTAAGAGCCAATATGAACATATTCCTTTTTTTAGATTGTTAGTGCTGTTACAGTCACTGGAGATGGTGATAATCTAGCCCAGGAGTTCTGCAAACGTAGGTTTAGACATTGGAATACAACTGGAGTTAAATTTCCAGACCAAGGCACGTGGAGCATCCCCAATTCATTTTAATTGATCCTGCCAAGCAAGATTGATTACCTGCAAAAGGGCATATTAAGACTAGAGAAGTAAACAAGGATCTCTCCTAGCAGGAAGCAGAGACACCATAAGGAAGTAGTGACTCTGCTTTTAGAGAGGACAAAACCCTGTGGAAATGGGGAAAACCAGGGAAGCTTTCAAAAAAATCTTTCTGACAGAAGGCGAGGAGGACAGCTTTGCCTGTACAAAAGCTCCACCAGTGTTTCAGTACAGCTCCCAGCACAGGCAAAGCCAAAGGAGATCTCGGCTGTCATGGTTCAGTCTCTGACGGTGTCCACTTCACAGCTTCCTCCAAGGTTTATGGAAAGCATCTCCATCAGACCAGCAGCATGTCCAGGGACCACCAGGATACTCAGGCTCCCACAGCACAGCCCGTGCCCCAGGAGCCCACTCTGTGCTCCTGACTCAGGATCTCTTTTCAAAGCAAGTTTCCAGAGGAAGGTTGCCACCAGCTTTGATGGGCTTGGTAAGAGGACGAATGGCCTAAAGCCGCCCAACAGGAAGTCACAAGTCGGATTTGCACTGTGAGGACCCAACACGCCCGCCGGGCTCTGGGTCTCGGTGTATCTGATGGCCACGCTCACTCTCATCTATTTCCTCCTTCCCAACTACAGCTCTGCCAAAATGCTAAAAACACAAATGACCCCTAGTTATGGTCACAAGAGAAAAAAATATTCTCTTTCTCCTTTTAAGGCAGGCTAAAATAATGTGAACACACACACACACACACGCAGGGAGAACGTGCTGGCTGAAGTCACATCCTGTTCGTTCATTACAGTAACAAATGTGTTCGACAGTAATTATCCAAAGGGGAGAATTCCAAATCTTCTCATCTTGCTCTCTCCTAATTAATTAATAGTTTAAATGTCATCATGATGGGAAGTGCTCATCAGAAGCAGAATCTGCTGCCATGATTTACAACTCTGCCTCCAAAGGCTCTGAAGCAGTGGCACCCCGGGGTTAAATTTAATTCAAAAATGTAAGGCCCTTATTGCGCTCCTAACCATTTTTGCACTGAAACTCCCCCATTGAGTGAACGGTGTGAAGGAAAGATGCGGGTGAGCACTTCCTTCCCCTGGATTTTTTTTTTTTCATCATTAAGTTGGAAACTGAAAGATTAAATTAAAATTAGTCGTTTGTCAACTTGTTACAGATTTGTTGCAGATGGCAATTGAGGGACAAGCCTGCTGTGTCGCTGAGCAAAGCTGATCTAAAGAGGGGCCCTCGTACTTAGTGAGCGCCTATATCAGAGCTTCTAATCCCGGCTGGAAAGGGAGCTCAGCACTCCAGCTAGAGAACAATGAGGAAAATGATGCCGTCTGCTTGCAGAGAGTGACATGGTCCTTGTTCCCAGACAGCTTCCCCCATGCACTAAGCATTTAGCCAATTAGCCAGCACAGCTCTTCTCTCCTAGCAATTCTGGGCTGGAATAATTAGAATTTGCACTTAATGTAGCCTCTCCTGCCACAAGAGGTTTGTGCAGTGCTAGCAACCCTAAGTGAAGTTGTGAGCTAAAGGCAGCATCAGACCACAGTGGCCAGGAGCAGAGACTTCTCTGAGCCCAGGGGAAGCCCTTCAAGGCTGACCCTCAGCTCTCTTCCACCATGGCTTTCCAGGCAGCTCTTTGACCTGAGAGCCACCAAAACCATTCCAGTGTGCAGCAAACTGTGCTCCCATGAAGGAGAGGCAGATGCAAGTTTCCAGACCACTGGAACCGGGGTAGCTTTGCAAGCCTGCAGCCCCATGCTGGCTTTCTGGCTGTGCAGCCTCTGCCTCGAACGCAGACCCTGCAAGAGCAGAGATTCACCCCACTTGAAGACAGGAGTGCAGGACAGGTGAGACAGATTGAGACTGTCCACCAGTAACTACAGAAGTCAAGATGAGCAGCTAACCCCGGCTGCCAAACTTTTCAAGTGCTCACATTAGGCAAGATGATGCCTGAGCTTATTTCTGCATAGTTTGATACCCACTGAAATTGCCTTTTTTGGGGAATAAACTACACTTGGAGCCTTAAGGGAAAGTCCTCAAAACACTAAGCTGCAAAGTAAAACTAACCACCAAAATGCCTGGGAACAATTAACACATTCTCCACCCTGCTGAGTTGTTTTTTTTTTTTTTTTTTTTTTTTTTTTTTGTTTTTTTTTTTTTTGTTTTTTTTTAAACATTAATTTAACTAAAAAACCTAATAAACGTACTTTTCAGGTTGCAGTGAGGAATTCTGTCCAACTCATTCCAAATGAAACCCTTAATATATTATCACCAAGCATCGCATGCCTAATGGCAGAGTAGTCTCACGTGGACTCACATGGGGGAAAAAAAAATCTTATGCGTTCAGAGAAACCTATACAGTAATCTGGATTTTTCAAGTACTGAGAGGTCAGCTGGGAATGTGATCTTCAGAAGATGCCCACTCGCATACAGATATCCGAATAACTCCTTGACTTGAAAAAAAATGCTCAGCACCTTCAGAGTGCCATTATGACACCCACCAGGTCTACCAGAGAAGTTAACATCCCATGTCCTGCAAAGCTCATTCCAGTCAAGCTACATCTGAGCTGACAGAGCTCAAATTTTCTGCTACAAGAGGATGGGATTCGACACAATGGCAGTGAACTACCTGGGCCATTTAACTACAGCTACCAGCCACGTGTCCTTCACCGATGGATCGACTCCATTTCGCTGTATGTCACATCAACCAGCTTGCCTACTCCAAAATAACAATCCCTTGTCCTTCGTCTCTCCCACCCTCCTTACACGCACACACATGCACACGTTTCAAATCCATGAGGTAGAAAAAGGGAAATTATAGATGTCTATTTGCCAACTTTGCACATTTTCTCCCTTCCCCCCACTTTCCATAAAACAACTCTTTTATTCCCAAGAAGGAAAGGGGGGTGGGAGCTTGTTATTTTTCTATTTCAGATAAAAGGTTGGCAAAAGAAGAACCCGATTCATGTCATTGTATTTCCTTATTGTCTGCATTAACCTTCCCCATGGTTACTTGTTCTTTGTAATGTTACACTTGTCTTGCTGCAACACATGAATACCCGAGCCAATTTTGTCATGCAAATGAATTCAGTTGGATTGTAAATTGTGTGAAGGAGCATTAGTTTATCAGGAACCCGCCTGCATGCTGCACCCAACTGATTTCTCCTATTCACACCAAGAGTGCAATGTTTTCTAGTTGATCCTGAATGTCCATTCGAAAGCTGTGGGTTTTATTATTATTTGTAAGGACTTTTACATTTGCATTTACTTATTTATTCAGTCAGTCACAAAGCTGTATTCCTTTTCTAAAGCTTGATTTATATAATCAAAACCCACGGCTATGCCATCAAAAATGAAATATTACCGCAACCCATGTTTGTATTTATTGTAAGCCTGAATGGAAGGCTTGTACCCATGTTGGTAAGGAACAGATATTATAATCTGTGAGCCGTCAGGTAGATATCGTTGTTGGCATTTCACACTATAAAATGAAAATATTTCTACCGAGGTTGATACCTGTATTTAGAGTGACATTTCTTCAGCCAACCCTGGGGTTATCACCAATCTAGAAAGCCCACTCAGGACAGAGAGACAAACACTGTATCTACAGAGCAACCTCCTCCCCACTGGCTGCCAATCATCCCAGGAGAGGCACTGCAAGGAAATTTCTGAGCTTCCCTTAGTAGTTCTCACCCAAATACCTGAATCCTCATCTAATTGCATGTCTGCCTCCACCAGCGGTGTCTGCCCAGTGGAGGAGAATGCTGCCCACCGGCCTCGTTAAGGCCCTGGTCCCAACAACTTCATGCTCCCTAGCCGCAATATCCCACACTGGTACTTAGCCCAAAACCAACACTGTCCCCGAAACCAGGGCAAATATTCAACTTCCCCTTCGTTTTGACCCCAGGTTTGTCAGAAAGAGCTTGCACAACTTTGCTTTTGAATTGGAGACCAAACCCGTGATCTAATTTCAGCGCCGATGACAAAGCTGAAGCCAGGAACGCAGACCAGATATCAACAACCAACTCTTTGGCCTGCCTTGATTTGTAGTGAGACACAAAATTATCAATAAGTTGGTGGCAACAGCAGAACAACCTCCAAATCAAGTGCAACAGCCTTATTGCTCTCCTTACCTCCCAGCAGACTAGGCACTATTTCACTGGGAAGCTTCAGAAATGAAACCAGAATTCACATTTCCTCACAATTTTCTTTCAGAATTATAGATGGAGTCAATACGCTCCTAGGCATCTGCTTGATCGTACCTGATTAAACAACAAATACCAGGGCTATCATATGCCTTGCCTTCCAAGCACAGCTGCAGAAATGGCAGTGGCTTCCTTCCTCTCCCCACAACGCGAGATGCGCTTTGTCAGGACTGTACAGACCAGCTCTACATCCTCGCACAAGAGCACCAAGATGCACAGCTGGTGCTTCAGCAGGGATGCCGCGATGCCTGCAGAGCGACTGGGAAGTCTGCAATGCCAGAGCACTTCCAAGAGACCCCAGCAAGCTGCTGCCCTGTCCTGACGTGCCACGACTGCCCCATTGCCAGGGGCTGAGCAGTCATCGCAGCGACCACTCCTCCTACCTGCCAAACCATCCTACAGTGACAACAGAAGATTTGTATGAATTGCACAATGTCATGAGAGCATTGGGTGGGCTCTGCCCCACAGAGGACACCACTTCGTGGTCCACGGGGCAGAGGCAGAAAGAAGCAGCAGGGGCAGCTGCATCCTTTTGGGCACTGCAGTAGCAAACGAATGGGCTGGGGAGACTATACTGGGCTTTGTTCTTGGGGGACTGTCCCATCTAATCAGCCTTAAAATACAATGGAAGATCAGCAGGTAGATCCTTGCCCTGCACGTGCCATATGGATCGCAGATTAGGAGCCTCTAGGGCCGCTAATCCAGTACAATCATTAAAAAGGCACTTGGTTTAGTTTTTAAAGCAGGACTTTGGGACCGGGCTCTGGCAAAGCAAGGCATTGTGAGAAAACCTTCACAGCTTCACCCAGCTTCTGGGCCTCGGTTTCTCCAACTGCAAAAAATCCTACTCAGAGGGGCACTGGAAACTAATTCCAATTTAGAAAGTACCTGTGAAAGCTCTCAATAATCAGTGTTACAGGTGTACAGGGTGTTCGTTACAAGCTTGCCTAGTAAAAACAACTTAAGGAGTGTGCTTTATCTGCTGTGGACCTGGCTTGAATTTGAACATAATTCTTCCCCCACCATATCTAAGATAAAAAGACCAAACTGTAGGCAGCTGATGATGAAAAGGGAAAAGAGCAGCACCTAGAAAGAGCAACCGAGAGGAGACTTTTATCCCTTTGCAGAACAGCAATCTGGAAAAAAAAAAATTAATCGAAAGGGCAGGGAAGTGATGCAACGGCACCAATGAAGACACCACCACCTGCACGGGACAGACTCGCGCTCTCCTGTCCCACCCTTTTAGGTCACTGTGCACCGTCTCAGCACAACCCTCCAGGGAAAGCTCTGGCCAGGGTGGGTTTTCCCAAAACAGAAGTTGAAAACTCAAACAAAAATGACATTTTTGCTCCAGAGATTTGAGGTGAGGATGAGTCCCTTCTGTGGCCTCCATCCAGGGGTGTTATTCAGCAGGGAACAATTGGGCTGTGGGGTTTGTATGTACAACAGAGGTTGGAGCTGATCCCCTCCGCGGTGTGGCGAGGGCCTTGCTGCTTTTCGGAGCAGCCTACCTGCAGACAGATGTGCACGGGGGTACAATCGATAGGAAGGCAGCACTGGTCACTGCACAGTAAGCTCTCTCTGTATTTATTGTCAGTCTTTGGAGTAAATAGGTCTTAAGCTTGTGGCATGTCATTATAACTTTTTCGAAATAATGATGCTGCCTTTAGTTTTTTTGCTATAATTTATGCCCAATGCACTAGCGCCAGTCACTCAATACTGTAGAGTCTGCAGAGGTGGAGATAGCCCTTAATGAGAAGAGGTTTTGCCTTTATCTCCTTTATACTTCAACCATTATCTTCCTCCAGTCTATAACCATGCGGTTACCACTGACAATAATGCTCAGAGGCAACAAATGCTGATGAGTTTTCTATGCAGTCTTCACAATAAGTCTATCAAAACAACCTCGAAAAATTATGAACCCTAGTGACAGACAAATAGAACCAGCTTCAGCACGAATTTACAGCCCAAATGCAACGTTCCTTTTAATTCTTCAGGCTTTTCTTATCTCTGCTGTTCCTCTTCTGGCTAGGAGATAACAGTAATTCTTCTGTATGCTATTTTTTTTTCCAACTGAGTAAGATGTTCCTCGTGTCTTTCTGCTTGCTAAAGATAAAGGGTTAAAGACCAACTTGTGTTGGTCGCTTTGTGTTGGGGAAAAAAAAAGTAATCAGTATTCAAGAGATTGTTATCAGAGGTAAAGCGAAGAGAACAGTAATTTTGCCTGCTTCAGTTAGGGTGGGTTTTTTTTTAGGTTTGGGTTTTTTTTTTTTTTTTTTTTTTATGAATGCACATAATGCCTGGAGTGTTGGGGCCAGATAAAAGAATTAGTGGCAGCGCAGGGGGACGGAAGCACAAAGTACACGGGAGAATTAGACTGTCTATCTTTGTCTCTCCCAGCTCATCCAGGCAGCCGGGGCTCGCAGCTCGTAAACAATTTAATCTTTTTGCTACAGTTAAAATACAAAGACAGCAAACCTCCTTCTTTCCAAATGGGGATGGGGGTACTGTATGGTGGGGTGGGGGACAAAGGAGAGAAAAGGAGGTGGCAATTGTAGAAGGGAGAAATCAAAAAAGGGCTGACACAAACTTTTCTGCCTCAGTTTAACCTCTCGCCTTCCACCATCAGCATAATTTTCCAAGCCAGAAATTCAGGAGGATATTTTATCTCACCAGCCCGCCCCACCTCCCATATGTTTTCCCCATCCTCTCTCCTCTCCACCTCCCCCATCCCCAGCTCAAAAGCTTCCCATTGTCGGTAGCTGAGAATTCCTTTGGCTCACAGGTTAAAAAGCTAAACAGATTAACCCATGTAAGGAGAGGGGGGAAAAAAAAAAAGATAAAGTAAGATGTGAGGCTTCTTCCCCCCTCCCTGCAGGAACACGGATTCAGGCTCCGCAACAAAGGTACAACATGGTTATACCTTGCTCTTTGCCACGCAGGCAAGTGAGGAGGTCCATAGCCCAGGAAGCCAGGGAAATCTGTGTACAAGGGCCAGGTGGGAGAGAATGCAGCACCTGAGCCCAGCCTCTTGCCCACATTGCATGCAATGGGGCTGGTGAGATATTTCCTCCACCTCCAAGAGAGAAAGGTAGCAGAGATTCTCAGGCACAGGGGGAAGGAGCTTTGACCTTGTCTGGGCCACCACACTTGCAGTGCCTTTGAGAGTCACCTCCACTCCGCAAGCATCTTCTGCAGCATCCCACACCTGGGGGTTTCCCAGCCATACTGTATGTGCCCCAGGTGAAGGGAATAAAGTTATGGATGTGCTTAACACCAAGCTAGAGGGAGACAGATGTAGACAGATTTGGAGCTTTCCTAAATCAAGGCTTAAGCTCTGGAGACCAAATCAAGATGGACAAACCAGCCCATAGAGCCCATTGCTCTGCAACTACCACAACAAGCACAACCAAACAAGCAAATCCAGGAAAACAAGGGCCCAGCCCAGAGAACGGGGCAAATAACAGCAAGGCAACTTCAGCATCAGATTTCCCTTAAGACCATTTACACAGCACCTCTACTCCTCCCCTCCAAACAAAAGTTCCTCTCTCGGACTCAATAGTCACTCTTCTCCATCACTGAAGTGATCGTGTCTTTGGTGTAATAATTGTCTGAGATTAACAAATGAACTAAAGAATCATGGGTTGGACTGCAGTTGTTCCTCCCATGTAGCAATCTGTATGTAAAGACTCCATTTTTGTCTATTGGTCCTTACCCAATCTGCACATCACCCATCAATATCACTTGTACATGAGCAACATTTACAGGGTAATAACCCAAAGGCTTAAAAAAACAGCCCAGGAAAGCACAACTATGTTATGGTGGCTGGGATGAAAAATCATGGGGAGAGCTTGCTTTTTCTGACCACCCAAATGACATTTTCTCTGCAGGCTCTAACATCCACCACCATCACATATCAGCCCCTGTTTCAGGGCCTCATCCCACCCATTGGATCCACTGCCTTTGAGATTGCAGCAGAGACAAGCTACTTTTGGTACCAAACTACTTTCAGTTTAATTTTTTTGTTTGGCTAATGACAGATCATGCACACAAACAGAAAATCAGAATAAAATATTAGAAAGATAAAACTTTGTAAGGAAGAAATATTATTTATGGCTTTAGAGCGAGCTGTTGAGAGATACTGTCTCATATCTCCACCCAGGAATTACCAAGGGCCTTAAAAACACCGTTTGAAGTAGCCTCATCCACTGCACGGAGGAGAGGATTCTGCCTATTTGGTTAAGTATGCGAGCAGAGTGCAGGGGAAAGCGTGTTTCAGTTAAAAACATTAGATTTCAGCACTGAGGACCTGTTATCCAACTATTGCATGATATTAACAGCTGCACTAGACCGACTGCTGTTCCCTATATACTACCACAGGTTGATTTTAAACACTTCCAAGGAGGTCAAGAAAGGGATTAGGATGCAGCGCTCAGGATCCTTGTTTGAGAATCAGGACTGGCATTTAGAGCTGACAACCCCCAAGCCCTGCCGGCTGCTCACCCGCGGGCACCGGAGGCAGGCCTCAGCGCCATCCCAGACTGCAGCAACTAGGCGGGGATGCTGGAGCAAGCGAGCAGGTGATGAGGAGGTTTGTTCCTCCCTGGGTACTAAGACAAGCCAAGTGGCAACCTTGGCACTGCGGGACATGGCACCCGGCTGTGGCGGCTGCCCCAGGGCACGAGGCGGGGACAAAGTGCAAACCCACCTGGGAGCATCGCAGGCTCCTGCTGCTGGCTGGAGCAGGAGGGACCTGCTTCTGGCTCCAGGTGCCAGAAAGTCCTCATGGCTAATTAATACCAGAAAAAGGTGCTGCATATCAAGCCAGAGGTATGTTAAGAAAGGCTTCACAGTGAAAGGAAAGCAAAGCAGATGTTCACACGCACAGTTCTGTCTGTGCTCGTCACCTCCATGATCATTAATTCAAACACTTTTTTTCCTTGCACATATTAAACAGAAAGGGGAAATAGTTAAATGATGTTAATATTTTTTAAATTAGGGGACAAGGAGATCCTGTTTAGGAGTCAAAGGCTGCTCTCACCCAAGGTTTTGTTTTAGAAAGGAGTGCAGAAGTTAATAAACCTAGAATAACCTTTAATTTTCAGTGTCCCCTCACTGTCTATTCACTCAGCATTCATAGCAGTGGCATTGCTCCTAATGAATGACTTGGTATTCATGTAGCTCTCTCAGTATTACTTATGTGTCTGATCTCTCCTAATGGAAAAACTGATTGTCACTGGGAAGTTATGAGGAAATATTAAAAAGATCTGATCCACAATGGAAGTTTCTGCACTGTAAATGAAACCGCAAGATGACGAATGCAAATAAATTTGGGGAGCTTATTGGTACTGAAGTTTAGTGCCTTTATAATTTATATCTTTACTGGAGAGCATCTGATCTCCAACTTAAATGGAACCAAAATTGTTATGAAAAGAGGAATCACCTTACTTTCTACATCCTTCTACCAGCAATCACAGCCGCAGCCTCTCCAAGCCTTGTGTTTACATCACAGCTAATTTGTTTTATATCCACGCTGAGGTAAAGATTCCTCACTAAGCCAAGAGAATTTTTTCTTATTTTTAAATTATCTATGTTGTGCTATACATTTATAGAGCAACTATGCTGTACATCCATCTCCTCCTCTCCCCTACTGGGGACCTCTTTTCAGCTGATCGCCACTCAGGCTCCCGCTGCACGAGGCAAGCGGTGCTGGGTCCCTGCCGTGGGCAGCGGGAATTCGATATCCATACCCAGCGGGACATATTCTTCCAGTTTATCGTCCTGTTGTACATCCACCTCACTCGGTGCCCAAGTCCCTCTGGTCAGAGATGCTCCTAGTCCCCTCAGTGTCTGCCACCCCATTTCTACTCTCCCAGGGTAGTTTAAAAAGGCACCTGGATCTTCTGACTATCCCGAAGGAGAATGCATTAATTAAAAAAAAAAAAAAAAAAGACAGACAGATGCACTGTGCTCCTGCTTTCTACTTCCATTAAAGCAGTCACAGAGGAAACCTCCTGGATTCCCTTTTTGCCCGCACACGGCTGGCACATCCCACACAAACCTGGCAAACAATGAGGGGCCTGGCATGTGGAAATGTGGAATAATTTTTACTGTTAACAGTTGTATAAACCAGGAAGAGGAAAATAATTCACAATTTCCATCTCGAGAAGACCTAGGCAAACCAAGCTATATAAACCCTCTGAAATCTTTCCTTACTATTTGTATATTTGAGCAGGCTTTGGTATTAAGTCTGAACTGATTGGGAAGATCAGTTCAGAAGCATCACACCAGAATACCAACAGGAGCTGCTATGCAGCTCCACTCCCCTCCTTCCTTCTCTCTTTGTAAAATTCCCCTAGAGGTAGCAAATATCTCTTCTCCTTGCAAGCACTTTACAGCAGCCTTTCTTTGGGATAATAACGCTAATGAAAAATGCATGCGAATGATTAGTTCTAGCAAAACAAATTTCCTTCCCAGAAAAGCTTGGAGTTAACACCACGCTCGGAGCCCCACGTCAGCCTGAGTCCCAGCACAGACCACGCTGCTGTTTCCCACCCCGGCTGTGTCTCTCCCTCCAGCACCCAGCCCGCTTTCCTTTCACAAAGACACCGCTGGCCCTGAGGGGACTCGCACGTTGTTCACTAAAAGGGGTGAAAGCCCATTGTATTTAGCTTTTTTAGCACAGCCAAACTTCGTAGAAGCAGCAATAGTTTAACGCCTTCTGAGAATTACGTTTTAATTTTACCACTGTCTTCCCAGGCAAATTCTTCATCTGCTCAGTGCATCAGTCCCCTTATCCAACACCAGATACACAAGACTGTTACAAAGCTCGTCTGCTTTTAGTTCTTCAAAATACGCTCCTCCCTGCTCCAGCTTTTTGTCACCTGTGATGCGCTCAGCAGCCAAAGGCTCAGCTGGTTTTTCACTCATCAGCAATCCTGCGATGAACCAAAGCTCCCCGGAAGCAGAAGCACAAGACGGCAGTGCTGACGGCACACATCTTGTCCCTCCAGCTCACCCAGGACAGGCAGCCAGCACCACGTCCTCCCCTGCTTCTGCAATCAAGTCTTGGACTTCCGTGGTTTTTAAACAGTTTTCCCTAGTCCTTTTCCATTCCCACCCTAATGGACATTTGCATAAGCAAGTATATTTTGTACAAGGATCTATGGAAAACTTCTGAAAGAGCAATTTTTGATTCACAGAAATGCAGCACTGGTGCCAGAAATCTGACCCTGCTCCTGTCCTGCAGAAGGGTCGGTGTAACCCGCGTGCAACGCTCCGCTGCTCTACCAGCCTACTGCCAGGAGGTACTTAGAAATGCTTTCACGCATCTGAGAAAAACAGGAGTGGCTTTGCTCACCAAATTTCTACAAACAAGTTTAAATTAATCCAATAAAGTCACTCTTAGTTAATTATTTACCCAGATTCTATTGGAGCCAAAGCTACAGCTTCCGGTTTAATTCAAGATCGCCAGGCTTGAGTAGTAATCATAGAGGGTTTTGTTTGGCAAACACCAGACATTGTTTTTCTTCATGCACCTGCAGATTGCTTGGCAATGACTGCTGCAATCCAGCCCTCTTGGCTGGAAAGCCTTCCAGATGTTGAAGTGCTTCCATGTGCCACGTCCCAGCACCCACGCATGGCTGGGATGGCCAAAAACTGAAGCCTTCCAAACCCTGAGCTTCTCACGCCCAGACAGCCCTGCACTGCTGCACCACCTCCAGCACCATGGTGTCACGCTAATGCTGGCAGCAGAGCAAACCCCATGGGCATGGGTCAGTCTTGTGCTTACGGTGATGGTGGCGGCACCCTCCCTTGTCCAACTGATGGGACCTTCTCTCCTGCAGCAGCGGCCACCCCCCCCCGCCCCCCTTGGCTGGGATGTTCATCGACACCCTGCCTTCACCCGAATCAACGTGAGGCGGCCGAGGAAGGGGAGATCCCAGCAGCTCTGTCTGGCGCCTCAGGACGCAGGCATGTGTGAAATGTCGCAAAGCGCCTCTCGGCAGACCTGGCCGCCCATCCGCAGCCGGGTGCATGGTTGGTGTCAGCCCAGCCGGGCTGGCTCATGGCGCTTTGTTCTGGGGGCTGCCAGATGGGGTGGGACGGGGGTCAGCCCTGGCAGCAGGACGCAGAGCTGCTTTACTCACTCCAGCGTGAAAAATGTCACCCTCCTCAGGGTGGGTTGTGTTTTTTTTCCCCCCTTCCTTCCCCCCACTTCTCCGCACAGCTGTTAATGAGACAGTTTGCTGGAGCCAGACAAATGCAGACAGGCACCGCTCTGCTGCTGCCCGGGGGCCAGGCACTGGGAGCGGGCAAACAGGGCAATGTGGCACTTTTGGTGTAAACATGTGGCATGTTGGCGTGCCAAAAGCTTGGTTGGTGGCCTCTATTTGTTTTTCAAAGAGCTTGTCAGGTTCATTTACACACGTCACCGCCTACATGTGCTTGAAGAGAGAAGGGAAACACATTCTTTGTCTGCCTGGTTCCCCACGAGCCCTGCAGCCGCATTACCTTGGGACCAAAGGGCTGCTGGAGCCGCAAGCAGGAAAACCCGTCCTCCTGGCTCACCCCACGCTCTAGCTCTGGGAGCAAAGGCCAGCAGAAAAGGTCTCTGCATGGCTTAGCAAGATCCTCAAACCACCACCCTCAGCTTTTAAGCAGCATAAATGTCAAGTCCTGCCCTGTCATGCATCTTGTCCTGCTTTTCCTAAAACTGAACTTCTGTTCTGGGGTCTAGGGAAGGCAGACCCAGCTACTGAGCCCGGTCCCACACAGAAAGGCCGCTCAAAGCCTTGTGTCTGTCTAAATACCTATTCTGAGCATGAGAAAGGTTTCTCCTTGATTCCTATGCAAAATTTCAGTCCTCAGTGGTGGGAAGAAAACAAAAATTAAAAAGTTTTGCTTCTTTTCCGAGATGCTTTCTGAGTTTTGCAAAGAAACAGGTACTGGAATTGCGATCACCTGTCAAAATTGCTACCAGGAGATACGTGGCTTTTAACCAGCTTTGAAATGCTACTTGAGTGAAGTGGAACAGAATTGAACCAAAAGGGTTTTACCTCCCCAATGTTAAGTGCATATTGAAGATTTAAGTAGCAATTAAGGTTGCTGTAGAAGATGGCAAAACAGCATGTTTATTTTCCAAAGATAAGAAAAAAAGAAAGAGGAAAAAGGGAAGAAAAAAACCAGCAATTAGGAGAATAGACTGGGGGGAAAATATTAAATGGATGTTTCTGCACAAAAAAAACCCAGGCTGACAACATTTCTGCTTTGTAAGGGGGAAATTACTGTAACGCACTGTTTACATAGCAGAAATCAGGGGAAATTATGCTGTCACACTGACATCTGTAGGAGAAGGACAATTTTAAAATTACACTGTTCAACACCTTTAATGATTTGTAACACAAGAGGTGTGGCTACTCCTATTAAATGTGTTGCCAAATCAATAAAAGGCATAATTGGAGTTGTTAGAGCAAATTATAGCACCACCGTTATGTTGCAATACAATGTTCCCTTGTAAACTGCTATTACGGGTAAAGCTGTATTTCTCTCTTATTTGGCTGTTTTGTAATGAGTTGGCATTTTGCTCCATAATAGTTCCACTTTCTTTTATGGAGCTTTCACTTTTACTTTCCTCTTTTGTGCAGCCTATAATTTCCCTTCCCTTCCCTACCTCTCTGCCTGTTGACAACTGGTCTATACACCTTTGAAAACAGCCCTGAGGTTATAAACTATATTATTTAACATCATTTGTAATCTTTTTCAATTGGAAGTCAAGGGGGGAGGCACAACATTGGCACATTTAGAATTGGAGATGTCCTTAGGCTGGGCCTTCCCCTTCCCTGGAGGGAAGGGAGCTGCAGTGGGGCAGGAGAGATGGGAAGACATTGCATAAACTCTTCAAGGGTCTTGCTACTGGCATTTCAAATTAAGGATTTGGGCTTATCTATCTAGAGCACAAGGAGTGGCTGCGAAAGTGCTGGCAAGGCTACGTATTAGTTGTAAATCACAAAACGTGCCCCACGTGCTAAAGTTACCAAGGTTGCGGTTACTGCCTTGGATCACAGTGCCGAGAAAGGGGACTGCCGCTTTGCTCCTAATAACAAGGAGCTATTTGCCCCTCTAGTAAGAAGTAAGGCTAATAAACATCAGTTCCTACACGTGCTCATCCCCCATCCCATGGCTTTGCTGGGATACAGAGGCAAGTTGGTGCCAAACTGCAAAGTTACTGCCTTGATCCTTCAGTGCTCACATAGGCTGCTGGGCTCCCTTCACACCTATTCAGTTCAAGGGAATGCGAGAGATTTACCATCGTCCAACAAAACTCTCTCTTCAGTTCACCAAAAGAGAGAGAGAAGAGAGAATTGATCCTGATACAGGCTTAACCCAATACAGCACAAGCCTCACCCCATTTAACATAAAATCCTAGGGACAGTTGTACTTTGAATACCTGCAGCCCAGAGCTATTGAAGAGTACTGCCCAGACAGCTGCTAATGCCCACTTATAGAGGAAAGGAGCTGAGCCAGCTTGACTTTCCTCTCCTTGTTGAGAAAAAGGTAATAGCCAATATTCAGCCTCCTTTGCCAGAATAAGTAGTCTGTGTCTTCTTTTGCCACTAAAACAACATAAAACTTCATTAACGTCAAACATGGACACGTTTGGGTCATGGGACAGAGTGAGCTCTGGGCAGGAAAATCTCTCCAAAGGTCCCAGAAGCTGATTTTTAAATGGCAGTTGTTAAATAAGAATAGTCTTAAAATAAATCCTCGCAAGGACTGGGCTATAGCATTGTGTTTCCCTGGTATCCTGCAGGAGCAATCTCCTAACCTCTGAACCTGGCATGTCAGCAGCATCAGGGCTGTTCTTGGCACGAGCGCTGCCAGCCTCGGCTCGCGCGTTCACAGTGCACAGCAGCTGTCCCCTCGCCAGCATCCACGCAGCAGGGCTCTGCTAACTGCTGGGATCTGATTTTCAAGGCAGGCACAGTGTGACAGATAGGGGTGTGCGCAGCTGCTATGGTTAAACTTATTTCTGAAGTTATTTTTAGCAACTTGAAACAAAGTCATGAAACAAGCTGCAATTAAGTGCAGATGACCAGCCGAAGTGGAGAGGGTTGGTGAGCTATACCGTTACGAGATTATTTGTGATCTGCAAACAAACCCAGAAAAAAATAATTGCACTGTTATTAAGTAACACAGTGATGTTTGGAAATTAAATATTCTCACTGTGCTGGCAACTGTGAGAAACAAAGGCTGGATTTTGTCCTTTGATTTGTGTCAGAGAAGAGCTTTAGCATTAGCACGCACCTTAATGCATCTCACATGGAGATGCTGCTCAGGAGAGAATCCTACATGCAAAGTTTAGGCAATAGGTATAGGTGCCTAAACGCATGGACATCAAGTTTTTATCTTACCAAAATAAGATTTATTTAGCCTCATTTTATTAATTGATATCTAGGACCTGCAATAAATCTACTCCTTTGTTTTTACATAGTTTTCTTTGAGCCCTGTATCAGCTTGCACTCAGACCCTACCCTCTCTCAGCCGGGAGTTATTTTATTCACATCAAACAGGGAAACAGAGGCAGTGGGAGGCTCAGGAGCAATTTTCCTCACATGTTCTTGGGTGAAGAGAGGAGCAATTTTTGAAAAAGATGCATGTAAAGGACTACAACAGCCTAATGGAGAAGGTACTTGGGTGCCCCCTCACAGCCTGTGCGGCTCTCTCGAGGCTGGGGCAGGGTGGGCAGCAGGAGCTGCAGGAGAGGTCAGCACACATGCACACACAGACGCTCTGCACTACCAAAAACACTTCCCTGAGCTCTGCATGGAAACCCCGTGTTTTCCCGTTGAGTTGGGAGGGATTTGTTCTTCACTGTTTTGATGCCATCGCGCTCTGCACTGGGAGGCACCCACTGGTGTTCATGCCAGGTCAGACCCTAGGCAAGGTACGTGAGCACAGCCTGAGCAGGGCAACCCCAGGGAAAAATGCAGGCAAGCCAAAGAGGACGTGGAAGGTGTACCTGTAAAATGCCTTGGGATATAACCCATACGTATTCTCTTTCTGACAGCGTCAGAGGGGGAAAAAAATGTTGCAGCTGGTCTCACAAAACTGAAGTCATAATTCCCCCAAGAACACATCCGAGCCGAAAGCGTAGCCGAATTGCAGGGTGGCATTGGTAGAAGAGCATGAGCAATTCAACCCCAGGCCTGGTAAGGAGGAAGCCAGCACACACGTTTGCCTCTAGTGCAAACCCCTCGAACCCATCCGAAGGAATACAAGGGGGCAGCAGGGAAGAGGAGCAGACCCGTGTTCACATATTCCCCGCTAGATGAGATACAAACACAAGCCACCACTTAGAGAAGTGGCAAATGGAAACATGCATTTTTCCAGCAGCTGGGGTTTTGTTTCAAGTTAAAGCCCTCCTCCTAGATTCATATGCAGAAAGGTGGGAGGGGGACAGCCAAAAAAAGTGAGGCTCACATTTCATATTGGCACACGTGTTCATTTCTCTGGGCTTATCAGGCATAAGAATGCATTGCTCGTAGCCCAAATGTAAAGCAGTTAATAAACAGGCTGTTAATGTGTCAGTAGACAGCAGTAGACAAGGCACACTGTCCTAGGCTCCCCCCCACCTCCTCCTAATCCTAATTGCATCAAATCTAATCATTTTTATGGGATAAAAAGATTTCCATAGATGACAAAGGGTTACATTCTCAGCCCTGTTGATCCATCTAGTAAAATTAGATAAGAAATAGATTTCTAGGCAACGCATTAAAGACAATTGGGGGGGGAGGTAAAAAGAGAAAGGGGAGATCATTTACTGCAATTCTGTGTCTCACTCTTTGGTTCAAGAAAGAAAATGTAAATGTGATGGTCGTTTGGCCACAGGCAGCTGCTTCTATCAGCCACCGCAAACTGCAGCAGGACAAAGGGGTAACTCTGGTAAAAGGAAAGGTTAATAGCAAAGCAGGGGAAGGGGGGGACGCTCATCGGCATGTACAGCACGTCGCAGCCTCGACACTCGGTGATGGGTTCGAACTGGGAACTGACATGAGATATAGAAGTGCTCACTGAAAATAATTCAGAGTGACGGCCGCATTGGCCTGAAAATGGAGAAGGGCTGAATCACCAAGCACTTGGCGAATATGCAGGAGCAGGGTTGCCAACTGCTCCTGATTATTTTCAGTAATAGGCTGGATTTTACTGACCACTCCTCTTTTCCCCTCACCTACCTGCCCCCAGCATCTCTCAGAAGTTGCAGATTCAGTGCAGTGGTGGAGGCAACGCTGCCATTTGCTTGTGTTTCAACAAGAAACATGCACAGATCCCTGCAGCATCTGTGATTACATAACTGAGTAATAACATAAAGAATGCTAATAGAGGAGAAAAAAATTAAAACCGCACTCAGCCTCCATCTCTAACGTTCATTTTACCAAATATCCTTAAAGTCAAATTGCACTACTGATGCTGAAAACGAAACGTATGAAAGAATCAAGGCCTAGTATGTCACATATATGTACAGCCACACAGCTATTCATACACTGACATGCAGACACGTCAAAGGAAGCTCTATATGCACTGTACGATACATACATGTATATTATACCAGAAAAATATTTTTCTTGAGCACTTAGAATATGACAGTTTATATAGACACCCACACACTAACGTTCAGATAATCTAGATCTTAGGGTGCTGTGAAAGAGCATAACAACCACCACACAGCTGAGTCCGCTCTGCAACAAAATGCAAAATTTTGAACAGCTTGAAAAGCTCATATTGTATCAATTAGAATTTCAAATTACTCTCTTCCAGGTTTATCTACAGATACCTTTAGTTAGGGGCGTGTATCTCGCCTCCCTCCCCAGGAAGGGGAGAGCAACCTGTCTCAGGTGGGATGCTGGCATCCTTCTGGGAGGGCAGCACACGAGCTAGGCAGGTCACAGCCGTGTCCCTGCCTAGCTCAACAGCTCAGCTTGCACCAACCAACTCCCTGTGTAACTTATTCCAAGATAACAAGAGGGCCCCTGTATCATAGCAGGCTTCTTTCAGGTATTAACAAATGAAAAAGTCTCACTGGGCACCTTGTGGGTTTTGTTTGTTTTTAGATCTGGCATGAATACATTTGGAACAACAAAAAAGAGGTTAAAAATATGCTAAAGCAAAAATAGATCCTTCATCCGCAGTTCGTCTGGATGGTTGGCACTCACCCTAAAACATGAGTTACTGGAAGATTCAGAAGCTCTAAAAATCACTATCCAAAGGAAAAAGACAAAAACTGAGACGATCTCCTGTGATGCATGTATTCATGCAACCACCAGCACCACTCCCCCTCCAGTATGACCCTCTCCTCTTAGTCTTAGCAGATCTTTTCTGGCATACTGCTGCAAGAGCAGTACAAGCCAGAGCTAAGGCAGCTTTTGGACCATCACCTGAACATACCACAATACAGTGCTTCTGCAGAGAGGCAACCTGTCATGTGGTGATGCCAAAGAAAGATTCTTCTAATGCTGCACGTTATTTGGAAAAGGAAAGCAGAGCTAGCCTGTGAGCCAGACTGTGAGGAGACCTGAGCCTCCTCTCTAAAGGATGTTCCTCTCTAGCTCACACCCCTCAGCAGAGCCCCCAATTTCACGTGCACTGAACAGAGGGGAGATACTGCTTGGATCCCAGAACTGAGCCTTCCTCCCCCTTGCATGAGTCAAGCTCCTGTGGGCGCCTGCCTCCTCCAGGTTAAAAGCTGCAAAATCATCACACACAAAGCAGGAAGGGTGAACACCTCAAAGGTACCCAAGGATCAGTCCCACTAAAGCCTGCCTGCTGCTGGCCCAGGATAAAGCCAGCCACCTCACTAAGCCACGTTGAGCACATAGAACTCCTGCATGGAAGAGCAAGCATTTAACAGCGTGGTGTGAGCAGGCTTGCACCAGCACCACTGACTTATTTTGCTGTTCAAGAAGTTATTAACCAAAAAGCCTGCAGAGGTGCCTTAAAGAGTGTGGAGTTACTGATACTTAAAACCAAAAGCGGTGAGGAAGATACTTCTGGGCAAACCTCAAGTTGGCATCGCAAGGCAGCATGGCTGAAAAGCACAGCCAGAAGTTCAAAGGAAGAATGTGCTTGTGGTTAGAGTGTGGGACACAGGGTCCCTTCCCCAGCCTCTTTAGGCAGGTCACTTCTCTGGGGTCTCTGCAGTGCCCTTAGGAAGACAGGGCAAACTCAGAGAAACCAGAGACAAGGTGTCTGTATAAACTGACAGCATTTCACAGCTCGAGACTGAGCCAGCTCACAGGTCCAACAACATGAAGGCAGGCCTGGAGCCACGGGCTGTGTTGGGGATGAGATGTAGGCCCCTGGGAGGTTGGGCACAGCTGTGGTACCCAGAGGGGTTTCAGCCCCTGCAGTTGAGCTGTATGGTGTGGAACAGCGTGTGCTCGGTACTGACATCCTCTCCCCCTTCGCAGGCTCACTCTTCAAAAATGCATTTTCCCCTCAACACAATCTACTGCAGGATTTGGGGTGCAGTTGATACAGTACCTGCCATGCTCAGCTTTTCCTTCCCTCCTTTGTCATTTTAAAGCTGCCATTGTGAGGGCCCTTCTGAAATTATGTAAAGCCCTGCTGGTTAGATGAGGGCAACCTGTATTTATAACACCAGTGTTGAAACACATACTAATTCCACATAAATCTATGGCAAGTTAATCATGCCTGCATTTCCAATCCAGTTTTATGAGGTCAGAACTATTGGTCCAGCACTCCTCCTGCAGCAGAGGTGGTGGTGGCTGTCGGCTGCTTCAGGGAAGCCAGGCTGTGCACACCCGAGGGCTGCACCCTCCATCCCTGTGCTGACAAACCAGCTCCCCGAAAGGTCTTCCCTTTTCCAGGGGATTTGGTCTGGCTCCCCCTGAACTCATCCTACATCACAGATGCCAGTGCAAGTCAGAAAGGATCTGCTCTCTGCATCCGCTTGCTATTTTAGCTGATCTATTTTGTACTGTTGCCATTGCGTGATCTACAGAAAGACACCAAGTTGTGAGTCATCACAGCTGTCAGAATGACCCCATTTTGTTCTCATCCAAAGCATCTTATTAAGTTTCAAGCCAATTAGTATGCCCTGTACATGGTTTCGTGATTAGTAGAGATGGAGAAAGGCAGCACAGACACCCGAGAAGCCATGCAGAAGCCATCGCCAGAGCCTAAAACCAACACATCAAGCAGCACATCACCATTACTTCTCCATGGAAGAGCATTTTATATCCAGGCCTCCTTTACATCCAGAATCTCCTTTTATATCCAGAACTTCTCCAACATTTGCTAGGAGCTTTACTAATACCTATGCAACACCTAAACCTGGTGTTAAAGCTGGTTCTCTCATCGCAAGAATTGGAGTAGATACCACGACATCTAGGGTCTCCTGTTGAGTTGCTATACAAAATCCAGAAGAAGCTGCTGCCAAACTGCCTCAGTTTTCCTTCTCTGTACTAAGAATACAAACTCTTGCTCAGATCCTCGTGTTGCTGCGCTGTCGACCTTGCTAAGGCTCAGCAGCAGCATAAATCTTTGTTTGAAGAACCAAAGAGAATTTGGATCCCAACTCAGGATGGTTTTGGCACAGATGGACAGAGAACAAAACAGATTTCACACCACATGGAATCGCTGGAAGGAAACAATAGCCAGTGGCAAAAAAACCAACCAAAATCACAGCGGCACGTCCTGTCGCTTCCCATTTCTGTGCTTGCATGCAATTTCCAAAGATTTGGGGAACAAAAACAAGCTCTGATGTTTCAGTTGCTCTTCCCTGTGGATGCAGTTACTGAGGTAGAGTAAGGAAAGGTCATTCTGCTACAGTTACACTTCCAGTCCATTTCAGGGTTTTAGCACTGACATTAGCCCATAAACAGTGAAGGCATCATTTTGTGAAATAAATTTTTAAACTGTTCTGCTTACACTAGACTTAGTAAAACGTGTAAGGTCTTCCCACAGTAAGCTTTTGGAGGTCTATGAATTGACAGTCACCTTAAGAAAATTGAGGGAGGGACTACTGGTAGTTTGACGATGCAGCTTTTTTTATTTTACCTTTATTTCCTAGATGACATTATTTTGCAATAAAGCACAATTATCTAAACACTTTTTTTAGTTGTTAAATAAACTAGTCAGCAAAACAACTCTAGAATGCTCAGAAGTTCTTCCAGTGCATGCAGAAAGCTGAAGGTTCTGGGCCTCCACATTGCCTGGATTTCAGTGCTCGGATATTTAGCTGCAGAATAGGCTTATCAGTTCGCTAATAACCATCTGCTTAGACCTCAGTTCTCCATCCCATTCAGTCTACACTTCCACAAGCTGAAATTAAAAATATTGACAGAAACAATTTCTGCCAGGCAAGAGAGGTTCAAGCTGTTGCCTTATTTTTTTGTGCGTGTCTGTTGAAGTTTCTATGTGCGCCCTGTATTACCTGCCAACTGTTATTCTATTTATTTTACATTTCTAAAGTGTAAAATATTAACATTAAAAAATGTAATACAGAATGTATTTTGCAGGAGAAATTACAAGAGAAAGCGAGCTGGTGAGCATACTGAGCTGTGGTTATTAGAGCAGCAGCCCTCCCCAGGCAGCATTGTACCTGTCAAAGGAATGGGTCCAGCCAGATGTCAGTCAAGAAGGGCCTTGGGATGTAGCTGGGAGACCTGAGGAAGCCATGCAATATGTCTAAGCTATATGTGCAGATAAGATATCAAACAAGAAGGGCCGACAGCTCCTCGTGGCCCTCTGGTATGTACTGACTGTGGCAATATTAGTATCCAGTCCAAGAGAGACTTTCCTCTGACTTCAGAGCACTTCGGGTCATGGGCTTTTGCCACTGATTTTTCATATCCTTCATTTCACATCATTTCTACTCTCTATTCTCAAACACACATAGCTTGTGCTGCACAGCAGAACCCATTTAACAGACCTTTTACCTTAGAATTCAAACTCTTCCGTATCTCAGGAAAAAAAAAACTTAGGTACCTGACTTTGTTCAGGCCCATTTTTACTTCAGAAGCCCATTGGAGAAGGCTGTTACTATAATCTACTTTTGAACCAAAACCTTGTTTTGGAGCCTGCAAGCCTCCAGGAAAGGGTCCAAAATAAGTCCATATATGCAAAATAAATCCCTATCTTGATGACACAGGGAAAAGCCAATGCAGTGGATGCGACCAGCAAGTATCTCTTCTTCCTGGGTCCCCAAAGCAGGTTTTACTTTTGGGGCCTGGTGCAGCTCTGATACCTAATTTAAAAAAAAATAAATCTCTCTACTGAAATGACTTTTTACACCTGCTAGAATTTGGCCCTGCAGTCTGAGCTCTAACAACTCAATGACCAAGCAAGCATTTGTTAGAGTTCAGCTATGACACCAGGCTGCAGTTACATGGAACCTACACAATGTTAACATGAATGTATGCATTAGGGAAAAGTGACTGCAATGGACCCAGTAACCAGCTGTTAAATATCAACCATTTTGCCTTTGTCCTGGGATACAAAATAGGCCTTAATCCTCAGTGCAGCCCGTGGAAGAGGTTTGCAGCATTTCATTCTGACCCCCCTGCACTCCCGCTTGGCTTCGTGCCTGTGTAACTGCAAGCTCTGAGCAACCCGTCTTCAGATGGAGCGATTATCCTGTGCCGATCACATTCGCCACTGGGCAGCAAAGTGCATCTGCAGGAGATACTCTTTGTAGGTCAGGGAAGAGCAAACTCAGATATGATTTATGGAAGCAAGGAGTTTATTTAAACTTAAGAAACGCTCGGAAGTGTTTTGCTTTAAATGGCCTACATAGCAAGGAGACCAGCCACATGCTTTAGAACGAGCAGGATCAAACTCCCAGACTGAAGTCTCATGTCCATTCCCTGTGTTCTCCAGCCTTGGACACATGCCTAAGGCCAGATTCTGGCTTGCAGGTGACAACAACTTCCCTGCACTCGGGCCAAGCTGTTACTGTAAATCCACCTCTCATGTACCATTCAGGGCAGGAAAACCTGCAGCACCTCCAGGTATCTCAGTTGCTATAACTTGCAGTACGCTGCCCTGACTTCCCAGGGGCCCTTTTTATTTGCCAGGTGCAGGTATCCCTCTTGCATCTGCTGGGGGTGGTCTGGGTGTCTCCATCCCACCATCTATGTTTCTTTCCCAGAGCATCCGAGGGTATTCCTCACCAGGCTAAGGCGGGGGAAGGTGACCCTCTTGTTTACCAGTCTGCTCTGAGTGAACGAGCTCACTTGCATCCTGGATGACAAACACCACACCAAGCTCATTAAAAAAAACAAACAAACAAACCCAAACCAAAAACAAAACCAAAAAGACACAAACACCACCAAAACAAACACAAACCAACCAAAAAATACCCCCACAAGCCACAACACACAAAAAACCCCACCCAAAAAAACCCCAAAGCCCCAAACTAAAACATACTTCTAATACTAATTTGATGAAAAATATTTTTCTGCTTCCACATCGGGAAAAAGAAAAACCACAAGAACGGTAAGAAATGCACAACCTCCCATATGAACAGGGGAAATATCTTGTGTGGTGTTGTCCAGAAAATAATTAATGTGCCTTTGGGATTCTAAACTGGAGTCCACCACTTCAGTCACCTTGACCCACGACTTCTGTAAAATCTGCCAGTTTGCATTTTTCTGCTTCTACCTCCTCAGAACCAAATGTCCTCTTAAAAAAAAACAACACCAAAAAAAAACCCAAGAGCACACAGTAATCCTTCATGTTCCTGTCCAACAAAATCAGGCTGAACTTTAAGCATTTGGGGAGTCCTCTTACTGCCAGTCAAGCAGCTGAAGCTGAGCTCATGGTAGAGCTGTTTCCTGGATTGCAGCTGTGCTGAGTGGTACTAAAAAGCGTCAGGAGCAAGTCTTCTGGCTGCCGTCGTCACCTTCATGTCAGTGTAACCAGTGAAGTGGCCTCTCAAGAGCTGGCTTCCTGCCCTGGACCTCCCTGGGGGTGCACTGGCCCCAGACACCACGTGGGACCCACATGCCCCTTGCGCCCCATGTTCCTACAGCCCAAGCCCAGAGTATGCCAAGCACCTCCTACACCCAGGGCTGCAAGGAGTTTCTCAAAGAATACAGCATAACCAAAACCTACTTGTTTAGGATTGTTTGGAGCATTAAAATAAGGAAAACAAAAAGAACAAAGCTGTAGTAATTACACTCAGTGGGACATATTTTACTCAATTTAAATGTAGTAGGAGCATCACTGAACCACTGGATAAATGCACACATATGAATACTCCCTTCCTCTACATGTTCTTCATTCAAATGTACACTGCATGCACAAAAGATACTTTTAGACCAAATGTATACAACACTAAGATTATTTTTATTAGCTGAAATAAAAACCCACTATATTGTACGTGCAGCTACCTCTGCCTGACAGGGTAGATACTAAAGCTACACAAACCCTCCCACACAGTCACAGCAGACTTTGCTACAGAATTTCTAACTAAAAGATTTAAACTCTTTCAGATTTCTTTAGCTTTTCCACCTTGATTTAGATAGGACTTTTTTTTTTTAAATATATCTTTCCTGAGATCATTTACAGGCCTTTTAAAGGAAAATTAAACCCCTATTACTTCTCAGATCAATACTTGATACAGCCAGCCATTAGAGCAGGGCTGCCCCAGACCAGTACCCTTCATAAAAGGAGGGGAGGGAAGGAGAGAGCCGGGGCAGGAAGAAGTAGTTGTCCCCATAGTGCTTCAGGTCCTCCCAGGGACAGTCCTACCACTGGAGCCCAAGACCACCCTCTTAGCAGAGGCGAAAATCAAGTGAAGCAGGAGCAGGATCCCACGACAACCAGTTCACTCCCGCACACCCAGCTCAGATTTCGTTAGTGCCTTTTTCTTTACGACTCCCCTGAGCAACCAAGCTTTTCTCCTATTTTTTTTTTCCTAGATATATCTATTTTCAGTGAGGACGGATGGTCTATTTTGAGTTTAGTTATTGCATGTGGGATTTCTTGTTGTTGCTGTCTCTTCGACAGACTCTCCTCTCGCAGACTTCTGTCCTCTTTTCTGCAGAGAAGCCCCTGGAGAAGGAGCATCCCAAGAAGGCTGCAAGCATCTCTCTCGTTTGCATAATCAACCTATCTGCCATGGAGCGGGCTGGGAGGCAGGAGGGGGAACGTAACAGACTTGCCATTATCTCTGCTCTTTTTGCACCTTCTTTTCAGTCTCTCTCTCTTTTTCCCCTTACCAGCTCTGCTCCCGTCTATGAAAAATCAGCAAATAAAAAGTTACATTAACCCCACCCTGACCTCTCCGACATAATACACTGTGGGCTGATGGGCTGCCTTTGGAGCTTCGTTGAAAAGCTGTCATTCTTCGGCATCCCAAGTACAGCCTAGGGAGCATTTACCAGATAATTAATATATTAAATGCATGAAAAATAGTTACACAGGGCCCCCCTGCCAGATCCTTCCCACACACACACATATACTGCCATCTTTTTCAGGGAAAGAAGGGATGCAAAAAAGAAAGGGGAAAAGATAGATACAGCATGTGCACCATCAATATAAAAGCATCCCCTGAATAGCCATCATAAAAACTGTTCATAATTTTATAGCTTCATTCGTGCTGGAGCACCATAAAGGCAGGCCATATTTTTTAACACTCAGGATGCCTCATAAAAAAAAGAGAAAAGGAAGGAAGGAAAGTTAGCATGGGAGACATGGAAGCACAGCACAGAAGCCATCAGCTCACCTGAGGACAAGAGCTCAGTAAAAGGGGGTTTGAATTTGTCCTCTCTGACCTGTGAGGTTCTGAATCCCAATGAGGCCATCAGAATAATTATTAATTGGGAAGTCTTTAGCTCCCCCCCCCCCCTTTTTTTTTGCTGACTGCATATTTGCCTTTTAAAAGGATGATGGAAGGCCAGGAAGGCAGCCCTGCCCTCCAACTGTGTCCTTCACCTTTAAGTGGGCCAGCATCTTTTTTGGTGCTTGAATCCCCCTCCCCTTTCCCTCCACCTCCCCAAATGCAAAATTCATGAGCTGGAGCATGGATTAACAAATAAATTATAATGAAGGCAAATGGGTGGCAATAAAAAATAATAATAATAAAAAGGAGGCCTCACCTTCACGTGACAGAGGCTGAGCAATATAACAAACCAGCTCATTTATTTTCACCAAAGCCTGTTTTCCTGCTTGGGAAGGTAGGTTTTTAAAGCATTTTATCCTTTATTTCCTGTAATATATTTGGACAAGGTAGCTGTAAATCTGAGGCAAGAGGAGAAATCAAAGAGTGGCAGGAGAAGATGGGGGTCGAAGGGAAAGAAGCTGTGTTGGTTTGTGGATATGGCCCCTGAGCTTTTGTGATCCAGGGATTTAGAGCATTCACCTACACGTATGAGTCTGCTGGGCTGGCTGCCTCTGCACAGCTCTGAGCATGCACGCTGCAGCTCCCGGCCACTTCCAGGAGTTCAAACCATGCCTTTATTACACACATGTGTGCATATTTTTAAGTGTGATATGTAGAGCAGTGGGGATGTTCCTTAAAATTTACAAACTAGCCTTGTTACCCATCAGACATCCTAGAGTCAAGAGAGAAAACATTATAGAAATCAGCTGTTATGTCTATTGAAGCAGAACAGGTAAGTTTAAGAGAAAGCCCTGGATACCCAATTCTCAGAGATAGTCAGGGGTAGCTATTTCCTCCTCCAGTGACATGGTCCAAGAGCCATATCACAAGAAGGATGCTTTTCAATCACAGGAAAATGTCAAAGAAAAGTTCATTTCCATTTTCAGTAAGAGGTCAATATTTTGTTGTTTTGTTTTGGGGTTGTTTGGTTTTTTTTAATAGATCAAGAATAGGAAAACCTGATTTCCTGCAAAGAATCATTAAAAACTTCAATATTTGGTCCCACACAAAGTTTTCTGATTAAGGGAAGTGTAAGAGAACCAAAAGAAAAGGAAAGGAAAACCTAGTCACTATTTTTCACCCCAGTCCCCCCACTCCAGAGCCTTCCTTCAGCTGAGCTTGCCACCCATGGCTTAAGTGTCGACCACAAGCAGAAGCCAGCAGACCTGAGTCCCTTCGGCTATGGACCTTATTTGGGGACCAGCAGCCCAGAGCAGCACCTGCCTTCTGTACCTGCCAGGAGGTTCATGCCATATGCCAGGAGCAAAAGCTGCTGTCTGCAGTGATGAACCAGCAGGTTCAGAGCAACACTGTTAGACAGGTACTGGGAAATGCTCAACTGCTTTCACCTGCGTGGTGCCCCGAGGCCAGCTCCTGCACCCTTCCAGCTCCAGCAGCTACTTTGCCACAGAGTCAACAGGGGCACCAACAGCATCACTTCTACAGGTCTCTGCAAAAATACCTGTTGCTTCTTTCACTATCTCAAAATCTAAGGAGACATTTTCATGCCTCAGCCACAAAAGAATCTTCCAAAAGGCAGCTGGGAGGGTCCACGGGGCACGTCTAACTTCTGACCAGCATCTCTTGCTGATGATAGCCAGCTTCCTCACAAGTCTACATTTGTCAGTGAATCCACCTCTCTTAACCTCACATGCTTGGGAATTAAAGTGAGTTGGAATCCAGAGTAACTTCCCTGATTTTGCTGAAACTACTTGAAGTTTAAGCAAGTTTAATTCAAGAAATCTAGTGGCACGTGTAATTACAGGACTTCCAAAAAGCTACAGGAAACAAGCTTGGTTTGCTAATCCAAGTGTGGCTATGCCGCATCGTTTACAGTTTGGGCTCCCAAGTGCTGGGAAGAGGAGTCCGGTCTCTACATCCGAACAAACACCCCCCAAACCACTACCAAGGAGAAGCCACCCCACCAGGGGGTATGTGCACACCTACTGACCAAAGCCCAGCCATCTGCGTGCAGGCGCCGGGCAAGGAATAACGCACGGCTGGCTGCAAAGCAACCGCCAGCGCTGCCTCATTTGTCTCTTTCATGTTTATTCATGGCGAACTCTGACAGAGGGATACGGCTCCATTCGGGAGTTGTCAGCAGGTGGCCTAATAGTGAGAATTAGTGAGCCACACAGCAACGAGACATACTGGGGCTGCCTAATGCTGCCGATATTAATGCACGCTTCAGAAATGAATAAAGCTTCTTCGAGGGGAAAAAATAACAATAATAAGAGGATGAAGAGGGGTAGGAGGAACCAAGGGGGAGCCCAATGTGCTACGCTAAGCTTGGCCAACACTCAATTATTGAAGAGGTGTCCTCCTTCCACACGGGTGCTCACCTCAGTCCCACATGCACAGAGCCCGTCAACCACAAATGGGAGAGAGAAACATTTTGCTTTCAAATAACCCCTGAGAAATTGCATGGTCAGAAGCTGAGAAAGACCTTCCTGTGCCAGAGCTTTCAGTATCACCACCCTCCCCTCCTCCAGCTTTGACATTTCAGGCAGACACTCAACCTCGAGCCAAGCAAAATGGAGCAATTCATTGCTGCCCTGCTCTGTGCTAACACAGCCTCTGCTGTCAGCTGCTGGTGTGGCGGGACACACTAGACCGCCTCTCCATCTGATGAGGTCTGATGTCCTCTAGGTGCCACAGCCAGCTCCCAAGTGTGACTGCTGGAGAGACATGGGAGAGTTTCCTCGGGCCATGCCCAAGCCACTAGCAGCTCCTGGGGCACCAGGCATGGGGAGGTAGATCCCCAAGTCTCTGCCAGTGTCATCTCCTGATGCTTTCGCTACAGCATGACCCAACCTGGCTCATAACCTCCGGTTTTTTTCTAATAAAATTTCAGCACACAGTCTGCATCTGGAAACAGTTAACTCCTTAGGAGAGGAAGACAGTAGACACAAAGTTATTTTGCTGCATAATATCAAGTCTTTTCACAGCCTGTTTCACCTGCTTTTTGGAAATCAGGGGCCTAATTTTACAACCTGCTCCCTCAGTCTCAATGGTCCCAAGAGCAAGACAAAGACAAATGAAGAAAGATGCCACACAGAGCTAGGTAGCATCCAGTTTTCATGCAGAGAATAGGAACCAAAAGTACATACAATGAAACAGGTCTCCAAAGGTTCCTTTTCTGATTTAGCTGCCATATCACATTTTCTCACATAACTACCAAAAATGAAGGCAAAAAGTTAAAATCTGTTCCGAGAAGTAGCATCTCAGTGGCCAATTTCCTTATCCCTTTCCTCCCGCACACATAGCCAATAATCCTGAACATAGGTCTAGACACAAGGTTTTAGAAACAAGGGCCCTAGAAAATCAGAAGACCAAATAATGCACCTGTTAAACTCACTTTTTTTTTTAATGGTTCTAGCAAGTGCAGGATGAGGCCCTAAAAGCAGCTTCTTTCTTCCCCCTCAACATACTAGTGACACTTGCATTAGCATTGCTGGCAGCTTTGAGCGCGGGGAGAAAAATGAGCGCTGCCCTGCCATGCCCCCTGCCCATGGCAGGCTTATGCCTCAAGCCATTTCATCGTGGCTAGTATTTTCACAGCAAGTAGCACAATAAATAGCAAGATGACTTTGTTTCTTCTGTTTATAATTTGTTCCCATTATAAGTGTTAATTTTGCATTTTCCAAGAGTTTTTCATCTTTTTAAATGCTAGAGACATGTACAAGCTAAAAAAAAACCCACCACACCCCAACAAACCAAACACAACCACAGAACAACCAAACTCCCTTTCCTCACATTCCTATTTCCTGCAAATAGGAATGACACACACGCACATCCCGCACCCTTTCACGTAGTGCCAAACACACACAATTCCTGCCTAGCACTGCAAACTCATCTGACCATATACCCTTTTTATGAATTAAGTACCTAGTTGTTGGTTTTTCCTTTTGAATTTTAAACACTTTTCACACCCGGTCTGACAAAGGTTCAGGTAAATTACTGAAAAAGCACTGACTAATTTGAAAAAATATTTAAGAAACTCCAAGTTCCCTGCCTTTTTTTACTATCCTCTGCTCCATAATTACATTGCACTGCCTGATATTTTCATGGAACATTAACCGAAGTCAGGTGACTGCCCCCTTACAGTCTACGCCTATCCGTTACCCATAAGACCCCCATGGACCTTGACATTATTAATAGTCCTATTCATTAAGTATTACTCTTGTAGAATGAGTAGCATAATATTGGCCTGGAGATAGGAACAGGCAGAAGGAATAAGTCAAATTAATTTTCCGCAGCAAACGCCCCGATTCTGTAAATGACATTCTATACTGTTAGCATTTTAAATGTGACACAAATGGCAGGAGATACAATTTGAAAGCAAAATAGTAGAAGACATGGCTCAGGGTGTAATGTGCTGCATAAAAATCCAATAACATCAGTTACATGAAGGAAGGGAATGAACCAACCCGATGGAGGGGTTTAATTTGCATTTGTTTAAAATGGCAGGTAAGGGAGCGAGAGAAAGACTGCAGCTCCCCGATTAGGACTTTCTCCCCTTCTGCTGGCGACGAGGGTGCATAAGAGCTCCGAGTTGTGCTCCTCTCCAAGACCTCAGAGCATGCTCTCATCTTCCTGCTAGTGCAGACTGGCCTACCACCTCCACTGCACTCGCTGGCTGAAGGTGGCCAAAGGGAAAATTACAGGCAGGCCCATCTGAAAGATGCAATGAAAGTCTGGGAGAAGCATGCAAGCTCAGCTTGCCATGTTTCAAGTCCCTTCAGCTGTCCCTTTGATAGCTCCACTTTAACTCCAGTTCCCCCGGGTTCACACACCGCTTAGGAGAGGGGACAAGATGACAGCTGGAAGGAAACACGTGCTGCAGGAAGAGGGAGAGTGAGTGGCTCGTAGCTACCAAATCCACAAGGGCATCACCTGGTCTGACTGTGCTCTGCCAGAGAATTGCTCTGAATTGATGGGTGTTTGATCTACAGCATCTCTTTCAGAAAAAGAACACAACCACACATCCCAGCTTGACTGGGTTTCTCCAGTGTCAAAGCTGCCACCACCACCTTTCGTGACAGACAAAAAGGCCAGCTCCCAGCTGTAGTACCATTCTAGACCTAGAATAGATGGGCCAAAGCCTGAGCTCTTGATTTAAATCAAGCAAAACACAGCCGGCTTTTGGGGACCGGAGACCCAGAGCTAAAGGCAGATGTTGCGAGAAAAGGCTGCCAGCTTTCCCGTAGTTTAGATTCTCAAATCTAAAACCCTAACACCTGCCCAAAGGATGAATGGGGCTGAAACTCCACACCAGTGCTGAATTCTGTGCTTTCAGGCTTGTTTTTTGTTTGTCTGGGTTTGTGGGGTTTTTTTGTGTGGGTTTTTTTTTTTTTATATCTAAATACATCTGGTCTGAGGGAGGTACAAGAATGCAGATTTCCAAGCCATTATGCATTTTTCTTTATTCCCTTTTTCTTTCATTTCCTTCCTTACAAAGATCACTGTACCAAAGCTGTAGACCATCAGGAGAGAATCTGATCAGGAAAACAAAAATAAATGCAAAGCCTGACCTCCATTAGTTTTATTTAGGGTAAAGCACGGCACTGTAGTTTATTTATTAACAACATAAAGAGACACCACCTATAGAACATAGAATAAATACTCATAATTTCCCCAGAAAGAGCATTGAGCTGGCTTCCTGAGGGGAAAAAACCTATCACTTAATTGAAGCAAGAAATGTTCAATCCAATAATCTATAATTAGATATTTTATGGACTATGTTACCTAGAGATGTTTATTTATAAAATGCTTCTATCAATAATAAATTGTTCGGAGGGGAAGCGAAGGTCCATTCCTTGGCTGCTGGGATGACTGCTTATGTGTGAGGGAATTTCATCAGCAGTAAAGGAGACTCTTCCTGCAGCTCATTGTCTGGGGTATGGGATCCTCCCTCAGCATCGCCAGGTGCTCAAACCATAAACGTATCAGAGACAGAGGTCAGAAGTCTAGAGGATACAAGCTTCTAGCCACGCTTATTGACAAAGGCAAATGCTTAAAGCCACCTCAAAATATAGAGATACGAAGCAAGTTTTTAGGACTAGGTCTGGAACAGGTGTGGACATCTGAGAAGCCATCACTGGAGCCACAGCCTATGACATTCTCATTTCAAAGCCATTAGATCGCCTTAAAGACTCTTCCTTTCATATTCACGTACTCCCAGAACACATTGAACAGTTCACATAGTGGATGTGAGCAAATATTTGAACACTGTTCTTGTCAAGTCAGCAGGACTTCAACAGAGAAGATGCCTCAGAGGAAGAGTCCCACAAAACCTACAGACCCAAATGACACACGTGCAACCCTCCAACTCATGCCTCCTGACTGCTGTTTTTCCTCCAGACAAATTATTTCTGTTGGGTGCAAGCTTACTGCAGTTCTTATTACAAAGGCAAGTTTTCCTCTCCCTTTAATTTGGGGTTGTTCTACAGTGTTCAATGCTCCAGCTACTTCTGCAGTATGGAGAACTGTAAATTGTGTTTGAAACTACGAAGTGCAGAATAAAGCAACTGATCGAAGCAGTAAAAAAGAAAAGAAAACACCAAATCCATGTTGGTGGAAGGGCTGTAGGAAAAAGCTACTTCACTCAAAGCAACAAGACTTGCAAGGGAATATACATGTCAGAGATGAAATATAGGAGATAATTAACTCAATATCCCACAAAAGACAATACTATGGCATAAAAATACCTGGGCAGAACTGTCAGATGATTTCCAAAAAGATCAGACTTAATCAGTCTTCTTATAATCTCTAATACTTCACATAATATTAACAGGTCATGACTAGAAAAACAGTCTGTCTAGAAAATTGCAAATTTGCACAGATATTCAGAACTGGGAGATACCTGCAACTGCATACGCTCATGTCCTTTTTTCGGTCCTAAAAACGCAGTTGAAAGTGCTGGTGTATGTTGTGCTGTTTACATTTACTTGAAAACTGCCTACAAACAGCTGGGCTTGCCCTCGCACCTGCCATCCCGGTCTGACTCCCAGCAAGCGAGGCAGCGCAGGCTCTGTGCAATCATTAACAGGAGACACCAGGACATCACGAGTGGAGTTAAGGTCAGGCAGTGGAAACAAAGCCCTGCAGCCGAGAGCACAGCTGAACACTCGGGGGCTGCCCTCTCCACCATCTGCACTGGACTCGCAGGAAGGATGAACAATTTGACTCCTCAAGTCAACTGTGACTTTGGTTCGGTAACGCAAAACAGCATTTATTGGGTCCCAGGGAGGTGGCACTGCTGAGTTATATGGCAGAGTCACCAAAGAACAAGCACAAAGCCCTTGGTCCAAGTCCGCCACGACAGGCAGACAGCAAGGGGAACATGCAAAGCACAGGACAGGGACCTGGCACTAGCATAGAAGTAGAGAAGAAAAAAAGCCATTTTCCAGACAAACACTGTGCCAGTTTCAGAAGAACCCACCTGCAGCTATCCCCAACACAGAGGCTGCTCAGCCCATCTCCACCAGCCCCCCAGCCAGGTATTCCTCAGCCCACAGCGTCAGCCCCCGCGCCCCCACCTCCCCATCTACTGCTAGACGAGAACTCTGCCACCTCCGATCCATCAACGGTGTTTACACTTGGCTCCCTCGCTCTGTGACGAGCACGAAATGGGGGGAAAATTATAATAATATCACAAATGAAATTGAATGAGTAACAACATTTTCTAAGAACAGAATAAATACAGTTGGTGGCACCTTTTTTTTCCAATTTAGTATTGTTTAATATGCATTTAATCAACCCATTCAGTATTATAGAGTCTATGTACCGTGACACCCTCCTATGCCACAGAGGAAGCATTCATAGGCCATTAGGCTAAAGTAATATGTATGAGGAACCACTTTTCCCCAGGGTGTAGTAACTATTTTTGCTCCCCAGTCGTCCCCATTAAATCATTAAACCTCATGACTATGCTTTCTGAACTCTACCCTGATCTTTAAAAAGCAGAACATTAAAGGGCAACTGTCACCCTCCATTGCACAGGCCTTGTGTTTTATATATTCAAAGCATTAAGCCTTTTGTCAGTCTATACATCATAAGCACTGGAAGACTGTATGCACAAACAGGAAATGTTTATAACTGATGTCCCTTTTATAGTGGATGTGCGAATGGGCAGGATAAAAAAGCTGAGGCTCGGCTATTTTATGGAAACTGAAGCAACGTGATTTTCCCCAGCTGCTTGCAATAAAACCATCTTCGTTACTTATCTTTATGTGGCCAGTTGCAGGAGGAAAGAGAAGCAGTTTAGCACAGGCAGAGTTGGAAGTCCAGGAGTCACGAGGGGTTGCCAACCTTGGACTTGCAGATCTCATTTCCCTAGATTACGGCAAAAGCATAATTAAGAGAATAGCAGTAGAAAGTGTATCTACTGAGAAAAGGTTGGGTTGGACTTACACAGACCTTTCCAGCTCCCAAACATCCTTTCAAATGTGGAGCTGTCACTACTGAAACGCATCCATATCTGAGGAGGAGGAGGTTAGCAAAGAATTAGGGACACAACCATCTCTACCTCGTCTCTGATTGCATTACTGTTCACTCCTCTTGAAGGCTTCTTGAAAGACCTCTCACAGCAAACTCACTTTGCCATCTCCACTTTGCTCCTCTTCAAACTGGGGGCTGCAGATACAAGGAACAGGAGAGGTCTCTACCTGAAAATGCAGCCTGAACACTGCACCTTGCACAGCTGGAAAAAGACTGGAGACCATTCACAACTCTACCACAGGGCCTTGGAAAAGAGGTCTCTCAACTGCTTTGCGCCTTGTAGCTCCCATTTTGCTGTTGAGAAAGCAAATAATGCTTCCTATAGCACGTTAGGAGCAAGCTGATTTTGCTAGCATTCTCTCATGGGTTTTTGAGAAGTGAGGTGCTGCAGCCACCCACACAACGTGGGTGAATAGCTGCAGAAAACCCTGCATGGACTTTGACTAAGATTTTGGGCAAGTCACTTCCCCGCACTTCCATCGTGCCTTGTATCTCCCCTGCGTATGACCACCAAGCTTTTGGGAGTATGAATACTCTCTCATTAGCAGCATGGGAAACACCTAGCACAGGGCAGAGCTTTGCCAGCGCTTTTAGCACCTGGGCAAGGGGAGACACAAAACAGCCCCTAGAAAAGGTTTCTGAGAGCATGGGGATGGAGGCAGACAGTAAAAGAAACTTGAACTAAAAAAAGAAACTTAACAAATACCTTTCAAAAGCAGGGAAAGAGACCAAAATAAATGTCAAGGTCAGGTGAGGGGGGCAAGGGAGAAGAACGCTTCCATGTTCCTGAGCCTGTATTATTACAGGTAGCACTGCACAGCTCTGTAACCCACCTCAGCACATTCCCCCCCACCCCTGGCATCTGAGGACACTTCCCATTTACCTGCAGATCCCTTGTAAAACAACAGGGAATGTTAGGTTAACATGACTTAGAGAGCGATAGTGTAGCTTGCAAAATGTCAGAGCTTTCATCCTGTATGTTAACTTCCCAGCCAGTGGTATCAATCTGCAGCAAAACACAGTTATTTCATCATGACATTAGTTCACCTTTAAAGGCATATGGTAAAGCCTGCTTTGTGGCTTGCAGCAGATGAGCTTCCTATAATTACAATTTGAACTGTTCCACAGGCAGCTCTATAGATAGCAGATCAGTGATTAAAGTTGAAATCACAGGGTAAGTAGTTCTGTGACACCGTGAGTCACAACAATCATCAAAGACTCAACTCTCTGGTTTCTGATGAAGTGGAGATAGTGCAGTGATTCAAGTAGGGGACTGAGACTCAAGTGCTGCTACTTGGAGGCAGGAAAAGAACAGACACATTCTTGAGGAAGATACTCAGTGCGTGCTATTGACTGGCCCCAAGCAAATCTTTAACCCTGCGTCTCGGAGAGAGCATGACTGTGCATCTCATTGCAGTGGGGCCCCCAGTGTCACACCTGAGGATCACAGGCTCCAGTTAAACATTCTTCTTGCTGATTCCTCCTTTGATTTGAGGAATAATGCATGCAGGGCACAGGACTGCCGCAGCAATGCCGGGGCTTGGCGACAGGCTGAGGCGTGCATTTGTTTTTCCCTACAGAGCTTTCTTGCTCCCTGAGTATCCCGTCAGCACGAGGCATGGAAGGGAAAGAAATGTGCACTCACACTGTTGTACCCCTTGCTGACCCCCATCAAAAGTAAAGGGCACCTTTTTTTTTTTTTTTTCAAACGTACAAGCAGCCAGCCTCTAGTCTGCCTGGCAATGAACAGAGAAAATCCTGCCGCTGCCTCTCCTGGAAGATAATGCGCTAAAGCATTCCCTTTCCCCTAATGCACCTCCATTAAGCTTTGGTGAAGCTGATGCTGAGATAAATTTTAGTCCAGAAAAATCAATAGGTTCAAATTTGTAAGAAAAAAACCCACAATGGTATTGCCACAGCAAAAAAACCCCATGCAGATAAGAATTAACTTAATTCCTAGCAGAGTGACTCCTCACTCGCATGTACAGTAAAAAGAATTATAGCATGTGGAAGGTATTGGATCTCAGCCCCCTTTCATTCTCAGGCTATAAGATTTGCTCTTTCCCAGCCCTACACATCCACTGCGGTAATGCACAAATCCAGGTGCTGAAGAACTTTTACTATTTAAAAAATGGAGGAAAAGGATAAACTGAGGCACAGAGGGCTTCACATCCATGGCTCAGGTGATACCAAGCCAACAGCCGCAGGCAGCAGTGTCCCAGAGGGAAAGGTCAGGAAAGTGCCGAGGGGACTTCGGCAGGAGAACCCCCGTCGGAGGACCCCATCCCATTGCAAGGTCCTGCGCTTTTAAGATCAGCCAAATTCTGTAGCCGGCCCACAGTACTGTTTGCACCAGCTTGGATATTTTAAGGAAATAGCTTTCTTTATGCTTTCTTTTAAAGACGAAAGATTTTTCATTTAGAGTGGGAAGGGGGAGGGGTAGCAAGCGGAGCTAGAAAGCCAACAAGCTTCACTCTCCTCCAGGAAGATTGTATCATGGCTGCTGGCCACCTGCCACAGCCGGCTTGAGTATTAACCACGGACAGTGACTGATGGATGCCTACAGTGCCAGCTGCAGAGAGCCGTCCAGGGGGGGCAGGAGACAGCCTCTGCGCTCAGCACGAGCGCTCCACTTGAAGGAATGGGGTCAGGATTTGGGAGGCAATCAGCCTGACTGCAGCAACCCTGTTCTCCATGCCAGTGTGTCTTGGGGACAGTCCCTCAGCCCCGGCTTGATGCTTCGAGGAAGAAGGCGGGAACGGGGGAGTGGAGCATTGGGTCCAGGTCAGCACTTGATCCCCTGAAAGGAGGTGAGCTGGTGTAACAGCCCTGCCCAGCTTTCACACCTCACTGGGTGTCACTTAGTACAACTCAACCAGCTTGTGGTTTTCACAGGTTGTGTGTAAGACTGCGTGTAATGGAGTATCTATGCTGTATGCTGGTATAAGGAGGGGCTAACAAACATAGGTAAGAGGAAAGAAGATAAGCTAAACAGCGCCTAACACCTCTGGCCCCCAAAAGAGTAGATGTGACCCATCAGTTTTCAAGGAAATCCTGATCATGCGCTGGAGGCTGACCTTGGCAAGACACTGCCACACTGAGGACCTGCGGCCATCCAACACTTAGACCAAAAGCAAAGCCTTTAGTACAGGAATTTAAGCTTCTGAGGAATTTACCATGAGGTTTGCTCTCTAACCTCTTAAAATGAGCACCATAAAGTTAAACTGAGGCCAATACATTAACTTGCCTTGGAAAAGGACAGAAAAAGATATTCACCACAGGACATTTTGGAACAAACATTCATGGGAGTTTCAAAAGCACAACCCCATGCATTTGCTTAAGCAATAGGACAGAGCTTTCTCTTTCCCTTGCTGTCCCCATAGAAATTCTCAGCATGCTTTGGTCTTCTGCAAGAGATTCATGACCCAGCTGCCTGGCTAGACACCAACAGCCAGACAAACAACATAGAGCATCCACTGCTGGAATCCGCTGTCAGCAGCGTTGAGCAGGGAAGGGTTAAGCCCACAAGCACCACAAGCACAGTGTAGCACCAAGGTCCTTCCCAAGGCTTCAAGGAACAATGCAGCTATCAGTCTATATTTGGCCTTTGCCCTTGGATCATTTATGACTTATTCTTCACCTGCGATGACCATAGCAGCAAGCTTTCAATCTCTTGCTCCCTAGCCCGAAGCAAGAGCTCTCCCTCCCCCTTTTTTAAAATCACACCATTTGCAATTAAAAGCGACTGCCAGGAGGTCTCAAGCAAGTCTTCCCTTGCCCCTTTGTGCCCTTTGCCTTGCAAAGACCAGACTTCTGGAATGATATCACGTCACAGCCAGGATGATGTGGTGGCCCTGTTATATCAGGATGGGGGGGGGGGAGCAGGGAAACAGAGACATCTTGCTAGTCTACAGCTTAAAGTCTAAACCTTCTCTCCAAGCTTGAAGCATAAAGGGAGCAAGCCTGGGTGGCCTTTTACTTTACAGACTGGGGAGTAAAAAGGGATACTGCTGTGATCCAAAAATAAGCCTTGCTCAATCACTGGGACTCCTGTCCCCAGCAGCTGACCTTTGTGAGCAGCCTTACGCTCCTGTACAAGTGCTGTCTGCTCACACCCCTTGCAAGGGCCAGCAGTGTCTCTTGCTTGCAGCATCACCAGGAGGTTAAGAGGTTCAACTCAGCACATATCAGTAGAGCTGTGAGATTCTGACCATTGCCCACCTCCAGGTTCAGCATAGAAGTGATGCAGTTGCTAACCATACAACAACATGGCAGCAGGTAAAGGCAGGGGGTTATTTCCTTGCAATTAACCAGTTCTTCAAAGGGGAAGGAGCAAACTGCAGCTCATAATACCGCACCCTTGCAAGAGGATGTGCCTGTGGTGACCACAGGCTGACAACTCAGCCACTTCCCTTTCAACTAGAGCCCTACCACTCTGAATAAAGGCCTGGTAATGTCCTTGCTCTAAGCAGACTGCCAATGTCCAGCCACACTACAGACCCAAGGGAACACAAACACACAGGAGGCTTCTCCTCCCCACCCAGTGCAGCTCCCCATGCTCCAGACCCTGCAGCCCTTCCTTGAACCAGGGTCCTCCATGCTGGGAAAGGCTTCTCCATTCCCAAGGAGGTTGAAATCCAAATCCCACCATATGCCCCACCACCCTGCTCGCTGCATCGTGCGCCACAGCCAGCAAGCACCCTGCAACAGCAGCCTGGCTATGTAATAAATGATTTCTCACCTGGGGCAGGCAGCAGACCTGGAAAAAGAGTTAGACAAATCATAGCTGCCACTCTCTAATCTTCCTGCTGGAAAGTAACCTCCATCATCCTAACTTGTCAAAAGGCCAAGAAGCTGGTCAGATGCAAAGCCTTTCTCCTGTAATAACCCATATATGTAACTAGAAGCTGCTGAGATTATATCGGAAGTGTTTCACTCAGGAGAGTTGGTATTTGTTTTCTTGGGACATAGCTTAGCATTTATTTCATTTCATAGCCAAATTCCTTGGTAATGCAGTCCTACTTCACTCAAAAAAATCTCTCTGATGTAAACGTACAACATAATCCTGAAAATAAAGACAGAAGCCCTGCAAGCATACCTTATTCTGAAATGCTTCTACAAGGACTTCAAATAGCTAACTGAGAAGGCAACACAGAAGTGTTCAGGAGTGAAACCATTCTGAGGGCCTTCACTGCTAATGTTAACAGAGAAGGCTAATGAAACAGGCTTAACATTTTTCTCAAGTCTGTGGTGGTAGAAGCATTTGATGGTGAACATTTTAAAGCCTTGGACCTCAGCCATAGAGGCTCTGGACATTCGACATGTTGTGAAGTTACTATGTTCCCAGTGCTTCCCAGAGGGGCAGGAGGAGGAAGGTTAGCACCACGATTTCCGTTTACAGCATTAGGACATACAGGAAGGATTGAGAGTTTTGCACTGCTTGCAGTTATTCTCAAGGGCCCAGCGAGGACATGCGACTGAATCGCAGCGCGTCTCTGGTCTGTGCTTGCAAGGACCAACTTTGCACTGCAGCTCGTGTGCAGCCTGAAGGCTTGATCTGCCACAGAACAAGACAAACCCATAACGTACTATAAGATTGGAAGATACTAATCCATTTTTCATGGTAATGAGGATAAGGTGAGTTGTTTGTTTTTTTTTTTTTTTTTTTTTTTTTTTTTTTTTTTTTAACACCTATGACATTGCCTTTCCAGTGTCTGATTTTCAAAGACCGAAGTCAACGAACCACGTTGGTTCCCCTGCTGCTTCTTAAGCACAACTCCACTCCCTGACAGCTTCTAACCCCAGTTAGCCAAAACCAAAGCAACACTCTCTCTCTCTCCCTCGCCCATTTTTGGGAACAAAAGCCACAGACAAGTTTCTACTCTTCAGAATCCCAATCCTGTGCAATGCCACAAACTCACCCTGAAGTCAACTAAATCCATAATGGCTGATAGTATCAACGGATGAGTCAAGAAGTCAATTAGCCTCCAAAATCCTTTATAAAAACAAAACAAAGACAAGAAATAGAGACACAATGGATCTAAAGTACTTGCTAGTGCCTCATAATTGAATAATTATTTTCTTTTACACACAATATGCTTACACAATTGAGCAACAGTTTGAGACCCCCTTTTTATCTGTCTAAGTGGGTAGGGGAGAGGAAGAGCAAAGGCAGGCTGCAGAGATGCTGGAGATGAACAACTAGCTTCTCCAGAGAGAAATCTATGCATGCAATGCAACAGCACTCAGCTCCTCCTCTTTCCTTCTTCCTGACTATGGCACATGCCTTGCAGTTGGTGCTCATTTGAGCATTACAGCTCTGTAAACATGAAAGGGCTTGCAAAATTGTTCCAGCTTTATGTATTTCTAAGTGAGTATTTTTGCCTCTCATGCAAAGTCTTCTCCTCCTCCAGCTCACAGCACTGAAAGTTGCAATATAAAATTTGTTCATTTTTTCCCCAGCAAAAAGAAAATAGTGCAGCTATTTTCTGCTATTTTGTTTCTTTTTTTTATTAAAAAAGCCAGTCCCCTCAGCTTTAACTAGCTAATTTTCCTGCAGAAACAGTACGTTTCTTTTATGTGTTAATTTTTCTTCCTCTATTTGCACTTCACAGCATGTAGAGACATGTCAGGCATTGAAGAACAAGCCTCTTCCACTTTCTTCTGAGATGACAAATATTCCTGGTGCAGAAGACCCTAATGCATCTGTGAATTCAGTTATATTTGTGCATTTTGCAGGAAGAGGCTTCTTCTAATAATGCAATTTTCACTAATATAATTCAATTCATCTTGTGTTAACCTTTTTCCTTTTTTCATACAGGATTAGCAGGGAAGCATCTTGCTTCAGAATCTTGTGAAGAGCTTTTCATCCAAACCTTGACCCCTATATTTTCCACTAAGAGGTTGGTCAGCCAAGTTCTCACACATTTTGTTTCATAAACTCAAGATGTGCTGTTTGGAACAAGAGGTGGTTTAGTTCTAAAATATCCATCTAGGAAGTAATTTGTTTTATCAGAGCCATTCAAGCAAAACACATGGAAAATTCCCAGGTAACAGGACAGTTGGTTCCTGCCAGCACCACCACAAATAACCAAAGAGAAGCCCTGTTGCAATGGCACAGCCATCTGTATGCAAGAAAGCCACAAAAATTGCAAGTCAAGGTGAAAAGAGATGCCTGAAGTCTGGAAAGTGACAGCAAACATCTCACAAACCACTTTAACCCTGGCACACTATAAACAATTTCACCAAACACACGATTCACCCTTTTGTTAGACAAGGGCTCCAGATTTCTGTGCTGCACGTTGCAGACTCAGCCCACTCAGCAAAAGATCTCAATTCAGAAGTTCATAACAAATAACCCCATAATTAACCTCATCCCCCAAATCTCAGATCCACTTTCAAGATATGACATCTGCCCCCTCCTGTCGGTTCAGAAAAATAACATCAGGAGCTTCAGCACTGGGCTCACACAGGAAAAAAAAAAGCTTGCCTTTTTTTATTCCCCCTTCCTGAACTGTCTCCTTGTCTGAGCCTAAAATTCTCCAGCTATGCATGCCCAAACCGAGTTCACCTGAATACCTACGGGAATGCTGCCCAAGACCCTCTGTACCACAACCATTCCTTCCCAAGAAAATAATCTCACACCATCATAGCAAGCGGGTTTGACAGGGCAGTACTCTGTGGGGCTTTTTCACCTTTTATTTCCATCGCTCCCCCCAGGAAGGCTGCACTGTCCTTGCAGTCTCTCCCCAGCACTGCTGCCTCCTGCTCCAGCTCCTGGGCATCCCCCCTCGCCCTGCCCATAGTGTTGCAGAAGGCTTTTTGCAACTGCAGTGTGAAGTCAACTTCACTTCCCCATGCCACAGTTTGCTGAGTATTAACATTCGCCTTCAGTTGCTTCCCCTCTCTGCTGCTGACAACTGTTAATTTTGTCACATCAGCCACTTTTGTAGATTTAACTTTGCTCTCCTGCTCTAGCCATTGTAGCTCGATAATAAATCAACAGTCTGGAGGCTTCACGTGGAACGCAAAGGCCTTTATGGTGCATGTGAAGATGGGAATCTTTACATTTTTAAGTAGGACTTTGTCACATTCATGAGGGGTAATAAAAAAATTTACATTTTGACTTTCAGGAAGAAAACGTGGTGGTGGTGGAAAAATACTGTTCTTGTAGCTTGCTCAGGATGTGTGACATGCCTCAGAGCTCACAGAGAAGGTCATATTGGACTTCTGAGCCATCATCTCAGCTCTGCCAGGCAAAAAATGGTTTGCAACCTTCCCTGAGGATGCTAAGAGCAGACCTTGCAGGTAATGCCAGATTTAACTAGAAGATCTTCCTGCTACGTCTCCTTTCGGAACTTATACGTCCCCTGCACAGGGAGAACAGCAGGGCTTGCACTCCAAGGCAAAACCTTCGCACACATGCTGACCATTCAGCAGATGAGTGCCCCATCCCACGGGATGCCACAAGCTTACTGATATGTTTGTTGTCATACAGATATAAACACCCCCTTAGGAGGAGGCAGGGGAAAGCATTCCTGTACCGGCTCCAGCAGCACCAGGGCCCAAAGCTGGCATATGTCTGTGCCTTAGCCACAAGGCAGCATTTCCTTTAAATTCCTCATAGGATCCATGTTGGAGAGTCTTGGCATCCCAAAGGGCACATGATTCCCTGCATTACGTTACGGCAGCCTAAGGGAGCAGGGCCTGCTCACAGATGGCAGCAAAGCCCTTAAACGCACCAGTGGCACCGAGGTGCACACACAACCAGCACAGACGGACAGACAACTTTTATCTGCAATGGTTTGAGAGAGCTCCAGCGGAGGGAAGAAAATAACACAGCAGAAGCCTCTCCCCAGTCACCAGCTCGTGTAAAATGGGGCAGCTGGTTCCTTGCTCCCGCTAAAAGGAGTCTAAATGTGTGTTCAGGTGCAGCGCTGCGAGTGAGCTGGGACTGGCCGCACAAACGCTCCCCACGGCTAGGGCTGGCTGCCACGGAGCACGGCACAGCCCCGGCACTGCCACGGTGCCAGGAAGAGCCGTCACGAGGCCCGAGATGGCCAGGTGGGGAGGGCAGGGGGGCTGAAGCAGGCCGGGAGAAATGTTTACACGTCTAAAAAATCTCTCTCTACAGACAGTCTTTTGGGGAGGGTCTCCCATAAAAGGAAACCTGCCTTTTAGAAGTCACAGCGGATGATCCAAACCCAACGTTTTCCACAGATTATCTCTTCCTGTCGTTTCCCTTCTGGACCCGGCTTGCAGCCTCGCAAATGCCAAGGGTCCTTGCAGCATGCACAGGCAATCTGTCCTTTAATGAACTCTGCCAGCTCATGCTAAAGATGTAGAGTGTACCTTGGAGCGAAGCAGGGGAAAAGAGGCAGCAGCCTCCTTTTGCCCTGTGGATGATAACCTCACATGCATATTATTTCCCACCATAATCCTACTGTTTTTAATTAGTGCGCTGTAAAAGGAAGAAGCACCACGTCTCCAAGGGGAAAAGGAGGAGGGAAGGGGGGGGGGGAATCAGCACAGAGGATTCTGTCCAACTTTTCCAAAAGCTTAATAGATTTTTAAATGGGGTTATTAACACCACCTATGAATTATTTTAGGGACCTAATTATAAAAAACAAAACCCAGTTAATTAGGTTTCCTGAACTTGCCTTGACACAGGTGAAACAAGATCTCTAAATGCAAGAGGATTGAAAAGCGAATCACTTCAAACAAAGAATCAATGAGTATTATTGCAGAACCAATTGAACAATTACTTATTTAATTGTTGGCACCCTGCTACCTTCACTTAACAACAGGATGGATCAGCAGAGTTACTTAACCTCCTCCAGTAACTAAAAAGTATACTGTTAAAGCCAAAATAGATTGCTGCACTTTGGAGGAATTGCTGGAGGTGAATTAACTGCACGCCGTGGAGCGTGTGCGCAGCACATCGCCTCCCCGTCCCCGGCCGTGGGAGCTGCACTGCTCCTGCCTCTCAGGACCTGCTTGTTCACGAGAATCCATGGGGTTTTTATCCAAGCGATGATCACAGAGCTCGTCCTGCACCACCCACACGACAGCACTGACAAGGTGAGTTAATTTTTTTCAGGATGTGCCTTCTCAGCAGGAGCCGATGTGCAGGGACATGGCAAGGCTGAGCGGGACTGTGGGTTCCTCTCCCCACCAATCCAGAGTTGCAAGGGGATTTAGACACACTGCTCCGGCTGAAGCTAGACACACGCACCCCTTCAAACAGCTTTGAAAAATCCCAGCCTGGAGCCTTGCCTCTCGATGCTACAGAGGTACTATCTCAAAAAATGAGACAAACCCATGAACAAGGAGCACAAGCCTGGCTGCGGAGAGCGGCGGTGGATAATAACCGCAGTGCCGATGGCAGAGCGCCGGGCTCTGTTGTCGCGCGTCCTCCTGCCTGTTTGTGAGGAGCTTCCACCCTGCGCCTGCAAATCCTACCACCAAAACGAAATTACTACGATTAAAAAATAAGCAAAGATGACAGAGCGCCCTCTTATGTTGTCAGAGAGGGGAGTGGGGGAGAAGTGAGAGGAGAAGGGCCAGCGCTGCAAGTCCAGCGCAGTCCGAGTGGCAGGCTGGGTGCTCTCAGGAAGGTGGTGGGTGACAGCAAAGCCTGGCTCGGGCTGCCAGCATCCCTTTTCATCCTCAGGGCCACCGTGCCAGCCCCGCTCCTTCCTGCTCCGCACCACACGGCGCTGCACCTCTCCCCACCGCAGCCAAGGACACGTTTTTGCCTGTGGACGGGCAGAATTGCGAGCATTTGTTACAAGCTCCGCTAAGGACTCTGCTGCACTAACGGGATTAGCTGTTCTCTGTACCCCTGTATACATGCCAAGAGCAGAACTGAGCCTCTCGCAGCCTGGTCAACAAAGTATTCCCCAAGCCAGCACTGAAAAACCACAGAATGTAAAAACCAAAAAAGAAATGCTAACCATGCAGGCAGGAGGGGTCCTAGAGAAGTGTCCTGCTCCATGCAGGCAACTCCACATCAAGCAGGTCTCACCATGCATTTCTTAAATTCCCCTGCACACGTGTGTGTGTGTGATGTGGCAAGTTCAAGCTCCACGAAGAGACAGGCCATTGAACCTCAACATAAACAAGTTGCTCACCAGTAACCTAAATGGGAAACAACTCTGCCTGCAAACAGCCAGAGACAGCATTGCTGCGTGGGGGTGGTAGCAAAGGGGGTGCTGGGACCTCTTGCCTCCGGTGGCCCACGGTCAGACCCTCCAGTCATGGCAAATAACAGAAAAGTGCTATTGAACAAGCCAATAAAATGCTCAAAATATAGAGGCAATCTTTTCTATTGGCATCTATTGCTAGAAACTAGGCTTGCAATTTTTGGAGTATAAACACAGCTTGACAATGAAGGTAATAAGAATGGAATACAGTTTTCTTTAGGTTAAAGAAAAAATCCCATTTTAATATGTAGGAGCTAGCATTTCTCTGCTCAAAACACAGAACAGATAGTGGGAAGGCAGTCTGCACAGGGCACTTGTTTAATACTGCTAAGTTAATCTGAGCATGGGAGACTGGGTGGCAAAACCTAGGACCTGCAGAGGTGAGCGTTTGAGATTATCATTGCTCACGGACATTGTTTCAGGCATACAACATTTTACCCTTACATAGCACTTTTCACCTCAAATGACTTTCTAAAGTACATCATTTCACAGATGTGGAAGTGCCACCTCTCCTGTATATTAACCAATAATGCATCTCACCCCACATGGCAAAGGAGATGACAGATGCAATAACCCCTTGACAGTGGGAGAAAATAATACACAGCAAGTGGTATATATTGTATGAAATAAAAATAAAGAGGGGAAGAGTGCATATTTCTGTACCCACATATGCAGGCTGAACCCAAAAAAAAAATCTTCAAAGCAAAAAAGAAAGGGCAAGTAAAATAGTCACTCAGGTGTCACCAACAGCTCGTTTGCAAACATTCTACTTGATGCCAAAATAAAACAAAAAGCTGAAAAATCAGGATGCTTGGTCTAGCAGCACAGAAGCAACTGCCTGATCCAAAACCCACTAAAGCAAGTGAGAATGGGCTTGCAACAGGCTCAAGAGCCCTGGCAGCAACACTAAGAAGTGGGTATTGCATATTTGAGATCCTCCTTCTCCTCCCTGGCCTTTAAGCATATTGCCAAAAACCTTTAACAGCAGCTCATCAGTACAGTGGTATTTCAGTTTTTCTTTTCCAACAATTATTTAAGTTCTAGTTTTTCCAAAAAGTCTACATTTTAAAAATCTTGCAAGATGACACACATACCAAGAATCACACTTCATATAGAGTGCCAACAGCCAGAAATCAGACCAGAAACACCATATTCAATCTTTAAAAGCAGAAGGAATTAAAAAAAAATCAAGACCTTTTTCCCCACATGGGCAATTTTCCTTACAGGGGAAAAAAAAATTCCTAATTTTGACCATCTTATTTAAAAGCATGTTTCAAGTAAGCTGTCCATCTTTAGCAGACCATTTGATTTTACAAGTGTAGGAGCACAGTTCTTAATAGGAATCAACTATTTAATTTTGAGATTAACCTTTCTAGAATCGTTATTCGATATGGCAGCAAAGAACACCTGAAACTAAAGTGACTGCTAGTGGACACTCAAATTTACAAATTAACTGCTTAGATTTTTAATTAAAACCCAGACTTCTCACTCTTGTTACCATTTCTCAATGCTATTTTTGAAGCACTTGATTTCTGCACCCTTCGCTAAAGGGGATGCCAAGGGAAACCGCGGGACGGCCCCGTTGCGGTGAAGCTGTGCATTCCCCCGAACTGGACTGCCTGGTGGAGTCCGTCACCGCAGTGACGTTGCACAGCCCGTTTATATTGTTCAGCACTGATGAAGAGTGGCAGTGGAAAGAGGAGCAGAGGTGGTTTGTATACGAGCTTATTTTCACTACTGTTGGGCAAAAACAAAAACACACTTCACCAGTGATGTTATTAAGCTCTTGTCAACCTACAAGCACTTCCCAGCGAGTGCTGCTGCACCTTTGTGTACTTTAAGAAGAAGGGGGGGAAATCATTCAAAACTGGCAGCCCAGCGCGACGGGCGCTGCACGTCCCCCGCCTTTCCATTCTTTACCATGCCAATTAATCTGAACCCGACTGTCACCTTGACACCCATCGGAGACTCTCAGATCCAGAAATAAACTGATCAAATATGCAATAAGCGGTCAAGCAGTGTCCCCCACAGGCAAAGAGAGATTGGACTCTCTGTTTATAAGCGATGCTCAGCAGCCAAGATGCTGTCTCCTCTCTCAGATCCAAGAGAAAGGGGATTCTCTTCACCTTCACAATGTAACAATAACTGAATTTAGCTTACAAAAACACACTACATTAAGTAAGAGACCTAATGGTAGTATACTTGTCCATTTTTTAAATTAAATGATGTTCATTAAAGGAACATCACCTCCCCATAATTAATTTTGCTTTGAGAAGGAAAGGAAAAAGCTACAGACAATTAATGTACCATGCAAGCTCTAGTAGATGCTCCATATATTTTCTCCCTACGACCACCCCTCCTCCATAACGGCATCTCTGCTCATCTCCCTTCCCCTTCTGAATGCAAAGACTGAGTTTTTGGCAGGAAAGCTGCACAATAACACACAGCAACCCCCCGTCTGCTTCTCCCAGCCTGACAGCGTTTCAATAGGGTTACACGTTCATGTATTGATATCTGCAATCGTATTCTCCACTCCCCAACTTAAAGATCCAAGAAAACGTGTCACTGTTGAAGACACCCAGACAATGAAATCAATGGGACAGTGATGAGTCTTTACAGAGTAACATTCCTCCTGCACTGAGATGAATAGAAGTATTTGGGTTGCAGCAGCACAGAGGCAGGGTGGCAGGGAAGAGGGCACATTTTGGGTTTGTTTTTTTTTTTTTTAATATCATTCTGTGCATTTTTCCTGAAGATTTAAGCCTGACAGAAAGAACAAGAGCACATGGCTGACGAGCCAAAAATGGGAAAGTAATCACAAATAAAATAAGATTATTCTTCAGCTGTGAATCAGTAGATAGCACTTCCTACAGGCCAGCATGCACAAGACAGTGACACATGTAAGGTCGTAGAGTGATAAAAATCAATAATTCCCCAAGCAGGGAAGAAGAGCCTAGTGGTTTCAGCAAATGACACAAATTAGCCCTCTCTCCACAGCTGTGTGCAGCTCTTTTGGAAGTCTTCAAGAATGAAACCCTCCTCACCCCAGGAAGGCAACAGAATCAGTCCCCATGCTCTCTGCCCCTCTGTTTATAAAGACAGGGATAAGGATGCAACTCAGAGGTGTTTGCTTACTTTATCAAACAGCAAATTGATTATAGCTGTTGGATAAAACCACTGACATTTCAGAAACTGCACAGAATAATTTTGCTGACACAACTCCAAGTAAGTCTAATTTGATTAAACTAAAACTCCTCTGGAAACACCTACAGATTTGCCACCACTTTTATAACCCGAACTTTTACTACCTTGTCTCCTAAACATGTAAATGTTAGCTAACAAATATAGCCTGACTTGAGAGTGATTAAATCAAGTCACCTTAAACCCCCACACTTTCAGCTAAATTGGCATCACACTGTATGGAAACTGGGACAAAGGCTGTGAAGCTTAGAGAGCCCTTGTCACAAACAAGAAATGCATTTCTCATAGCCAAGCAGGGCACCATAGCACGGGCACACAGAAGAGGGTTCCCTTCAGGTGAGAAGCAGGAAGCCATCCTACCCCTACAGAGTTTAAGCTCTCACACATGTGTGTTATCCACACTCAGAGTTGGTACCAAGCTGACATCTTTCACATTTTTTCTACATCACACCATATTGCCGGCACAACAGTCCACAGCTTGACTGGAGGCTGGCAGGCCAGGAACAGCTCTGTTCTGCCTCTCCTGCAGGAAGTTCTCCCGTCCCTCTCCTGTGTGTTAGGGCAGACAGGAAAACAGGAGTTTGCAGTAGTTAAAAAGCTGGCCTGACAATAGGCAAGTGACTCCTCCCAATCACTGCCAGTGCAGAAATCCTCCCCTTGTTAACAGAGCATTTACCAAAATATCACTGAAAGCTGGCCTAACTCCCCTTTCAGGTTTCCATTCTTGGAGGGCTCACACGGGTGTCCAGGTTGTGCTGGAGATGGTAAGTATTAGAAAGAGGCAGTTTCACTTCTTTTAATGCTTCTGCACAATTTAGACCACTTTCTCAGACATTGTGTCCAGGCAAGACCTTGCTGGAGCCCAGAGAGCTTTGTCCCTTTCAGGCAGAAGGCCAGGCCATTCCCCTCCCCACAAGCATGCTGGAAGCTAATCCCTCCCCGTTACACACATCAAACCAGGCCTTTCAGATAGCTGCATTTTTGAAAAACTGTTTGTGTAATGTATGAAGACTAACTTGGATTCATGAATATTTGATTTAATATACATTTATTTCCCCTAAAGGAAGATACATTTTATTTAATACTGATTGCAGTTCTTATTACCTTCCTAAACCCAGCACACCACTCAGCATTCCAATTACGCCAGCACGCTATAGTTATGGCTGAGAAAGCACTTTCATTATAAGCTTCTGTTTTTAGACACTTGTAAAACTCCCACCATTACATGCTCTTCCCCCACCCCCTCCTGCAAAATAGTCCTTTTAGCTGAAGATGCTCAAGCTGCTTCTTAGCCCAGATAGAGCAAGACTTAAACCCGGTTGAATGAAGACTTCCTATTCATGTTGACTTAAATGCATGATCAAGCACAGATATCTGACAACAGCAACAATACCTTACTAAAAAAACTGAATGAAAGAAAAATTAAAGCTTCATTGCTAAGTTTACATTGTGGTAACTGCTTGAAGTGATTTTAAACCTGGACCACTTTAATTCAACCACGCAACACGATGTAGAGTGCGTAACCCTATACATGGCAATCCCTACAACCCCTGTGGTTGCTCTGGTGCTTGTTGGAGGCCTTGGTTATGGAGCACATACAGAAGAAACAGAAGCCCAACAGCTCATATATTTTTTCCCTACAAAGCTTGCGTTTGTTGAAGAAATCCCTCCTCTCTCAGGAGATCAATTGCATTTATGGAGCAGAGTTACTGCTAAAGAAGAGGCAACACTTCGAGTGACATTTTGCCTAGTGTCTTTATGTCCCTGGCTGGGATGCTAAGCATTCAGACTCACACAGCAGCCCTCTAGGATCACCTGGCTGATTTAGGACAGCCGTGGACTTCTTAGAGAAAAATACTTCCCACCTGTTATCTTCATGACTGCCGTCAATCTCAGCAGCCAGCATTTGGAAGAGAGTTGGTTGGCTGGTTTTACAGCTTAAATGGTGCTAAAAAGAAACAGCATAGGTCATTCTACTTCCTCTCACCCAAAGTGTTACAAAGCACTTTGTAATGTATCCACCAGCTTCGGTTTAGACTTGCAAGAATCCCTTCATCAGCTGCCGAAATGCAGCCATTGCGGAGGTGAAAAACCAGCCACTCTCAGACAGAATCAAACAACATTTAAATGGAAGACCCAAAAATATTACTCATCCAAGTGAAATGACTACATGCACTTAAGATGGGGGGGGGGGGGGGGGGGGGGGGGGGGGCGCGACACCCAATTAGTGATTTTTAAATTCTGACTAGTACAAAGAGTAAGATACGAGACACCACTCTGGCAAAGCATGCAAGGGAGCTGTTCGAGGGCCACAAGTGGCAAGGAGCTCCATTCTGCACAGCACTGCTGCCTGGCAGGCAGGACGGGACCAGAGATGAACAGGAACGCTGATTACTTCTACCAAAGCTCAGGAAATGCTCTCCAATCTCATTGAAGTCTCCGGAATAGTATAATTGGTTCAATTGTCTAACTCAATCCGTATCTGCAGCAATCTATTGTCCTTCACCAGCCAGCTCTTGCTGCATGTATTCTGTTGCAGCCCCCTCTATACAAAGTGTCTACCCCATATTATATTCAAGATTAGATAAGTGGTGTATTGCTTTGTGCTGTAACGTGTTACTGTTTCATGCTAGGATGTAAAAGAGAAAAATGCAAACAAACACTGACCAAAGCGGGGGAAAAGGGAGGAAAGAAGGCAGAGAACCAATTTGTTTCAAGGTTTTGTTACTCTCTTCTAATAAATAGATTTTTCAAGAGGTTATGATCCGACTACTTGTTTAGATGATAGAGGAGTTGGGATGTACAGGTGAGTTATGGGACATGCACCATACCTGGTTGGAAAACTGAAAGGCACAGGAAGCTTGGAAAAACGTCACCTGCAAAACATCATAGCTAACTCGGGCCCCATTCAGGACTCGCTGTTTGAAAACAATGACGGGGGAAAAGTCCTTGCCCTGAGGAGCTCACAATTTAAACTACAGCAGAGTATACATCTAGCAAAAGCATCGTTGTGTCAGGAGGATGATGGAGGGATCAGCTGCCAAGCCAGGAGCAGTCAGTATTTGCCGTGGCTAGCAGGAACAGCGAGCAGCTCTGAGCCACCCACCTCCAAACCCCTGTAAGGTCAGCCTGACTCAGCACACGCACTGGAAGTAGCAGCTTTGCTTCCCCTACATCTCCCTCTCAGCACATCACTCCTTTCTTTAATGCTCATTATATTCCAGGCAGACCCCAGCCAGGAGAACAGCACATATTTACCTAACAAAAAGCTGCAGCATCACACGCCTCCCAGCATGAGTTCTGGCTACGAACAGCAGGCAGATAAACCTCTCCTGCTCCACGTCCCTAAGCCGGTGCTTTGGACACCTCCTCTCGCAGGAATTGAAGCGTGCAGGCCGAGGTTGTGCTCAATAGACAAGCACAAGCCCTTTGCACTTTCACAGCGCCTTTTATCCCAGTACTTCATAGTGCTTCAACAAACATAGATCAAACCTCCTCTGCCCCTCTCCTGGAGAGCCACAAATCTCTCTCCGTTTTACAGATTGGAGGACCAAAGCACACAGATTTAAGGCTAAATCCCACGAGCTTCAAGCAAGGGAGCTCATCTTCCCCCACCCGGCCCCCAGAGGCAAAGCCTCCAGCTGGCCCCGGGAGAAGGGGTGGCCCCAGCCTCTGGGGACAGCAGTGGCCAGAACCATGCCCGGCATAAGGGCTCCCTCTCCTGTTGCAAGAGGCTGCGACCTCTGCCTTTGGGTAAGGCCTCAAAGGCCATGCAAAAATTCAAAGGTAGCCGTATGACACTGGGGAGGATCAGGCCTTGGATTAGGAAACTATCGCCAATGACTCTGTTCCAAGACTGGGGGATCCCCAAGTAGTTATTAATCAGAAAAAATATATAAGGAAGGAAGGAGATCCTCAAAATAATTATTGCCATAGGGCAGGAAGGCCAGGGTGAAATGTCAGCACGCGTGGGTTCATTTGGATTCCCAGGACCAGCACCAGTACAAAGCTTTCACTTGGCAAATCATTCAGAGGATTTAGCGTTTACTTGCAGCCTTTTTCCTATTGTCATTGCTCCTTCACGTTGTGCACAAAAAGTCATCATCTTTGCTTCAAGACTTCGGTCATCCATTACTCTCTGGCAGGGGGAGGAGGGAGGTGTGGGGCGAGACAAGCGTGCTTCCTCCTACAGCCCTCGTGTTAATTTGAAATCATGGTCCCCAGCTCTAGCCCTGAACACAGATATTTCCTGCCTCTTGGCTCTGCCTATCAAATCATTATTAATCTTTCTGGCCTGTGTATATTCATTAGATAAACACTGAAACTGTGATGTTGTTTATTGTCTGCTCTGTACACATCATAACCCTGGGAAGACAAGATGAATTTGACAGCTAATGTTAAAATTACAGCAGGCAATATATCTTAGATTTGGGTGGAACACCAAGATGAGAGTTAATCAATAAAATCCTAACTTAGGTATTGTATGAAATGGCACTTCATTCATTATTAGGAGTTGGTATAAAACATGATTTACTGGTTTGATATATCGGCCCTTCACCTTAGGGACCTATTTTCAAATCCAGTCCAATCCAAAGTGACTAAAGATCCCTCTAGCCTGAGGGCTTGGAAAGGATACTGTTGCCAGAAATTTATGTGAGCTTGCTTGTAATACATGGTTTGTAGGCAAAGGAATGGCACATGGATGCTGGAAGGGTTAACCCCCAAACCAGCATATTCCCTGAAAGTCAGCCACTTCCTTTAAAACACCATGAAGAAAAAACAAACAAGTGGAGGGCCTTTCTTCCTCTCCTCGTGGATTGTACCCAATCCTCTGACAGCAAGTGTTGTATCCCAGCTCTTAAACTGCTTTCCACTTATATTTTCTTTTCTCTCTGCCTTATAAAGGTCTAGGAAGAGTTGTGTGGGATTTTTTTGGAGATCAACATGAAAGGCACCTTCTAGCCCCTAAACAAAGATGCATGTGTTATAAAATCCATCAGGACAGGGCATCTCAGGCACTGCCCAGTCCAGATGCTCCAGAGGGTCTCACCACTTCCCAAAGGAGTCAGATTTGCATTTAGACGATGTCTACCTGGCATTAAACTCCAACACAGAAGATAAGCTCCAGCACTGCACCATGTTCTCCTAAATGTCACAGATCTCTCGAGGAAAACCATAAAAAAAAAATCACAAAAAACAGCTCTCCATTTATGAGATCAGAATCAGCTACATTTAGAGTTCCTGGTTAAAATACCTCCTTTTGCTTTTCCTCTTCCAACCTAACAAAAGACATTTTCACTAGATAGGAAAAAGGCCAGTATTTTGTAGCATTTCATTTCTTGTGGGGAAAACAAATCATACAACTGGCAAAACTAGCCCTTTTCTCAGTACTTAGGTATTAAACTCCGTATTTTTAAAGCCATATTAACACATTAGCCTATGCTATAGCAGCTGCTGAATCATTTGTACTTTATTTTGAAGTCTGTTCCATGTAAATAAGACTTCACTCCTACAAAGAACAAGTTTAACTATAACGTTAACTGTAATACCCCAAGAACAGACCTCTCACAGAGCTGCTCTGCCATGGAGCAGCTTTATCTCCATTCTCCTGCCATTCCAGAAAAGACAGTGAGGAGATACCCACAGCCTCCAGTAAAAGAGATCCCAAGCACCCTTGAAAATTAAGTGGGTTTGCTTTGTTTTTCAAAATCCCTGCAGTTTTTGCATCAGGGTGTTGTACCACTATGCACAGCACAAACTCAATCCTTGTACAATATTTCAAGAAAAACACTTTAATAATTCATAGAGAAAACACATGGTAGCACAGCCCATCCTCTCTGTTCAAAAGGCACAGAAACCAGTGGTTTGCTCTCCTGCTGTCTTTTTACAATCAATTGCTCCATGAGACCTTGTACAAAAGACCTGGCTCAGGTGTCCTATGAATCTAGTAGCCATCACAGCCCAGTAAACCTGAATGAGAAGTGGAATGATTTAGATGCTAATGACTAATGGAGTGATATCTGTCTGTGCAATTGGCAGCCATGCAGGAATAGCAGTGAGCTTTCTCAGGTCTTGTCTGTGCAGGGAGAAGAGAAAGATCCCTTATCGCGTTTTATAAGTTTGCATTTATAGGGCAAATAAAATAAAGCATTTTTAAAACCAGGAAGCATTTCAGAGAACAGATTTTTTTTTCATATAAAAAAATCACAGATAGAATTTAACTTTAAATACTTTTCTGGCTTGGGGGGGAATCAATTGAACTCATTACCTTGTTGAGTACCAGTGAAGATTTTAGTTGTCTTTGTAATTGCACTTTTTCTTTGCTGGCTTTTAAACATAAAAGGAAAGTGACTTTACTGCTGTAGTAAAACCATGGGCCCTAGTCAAAATCAACAAAGCAGATTATTAACCCCCTCTGTGCTGTTTCAGCTCCACAGGCACCCTTCCAAGTCTTTCTTCTTAAAAGATCAGTGGCAAATTTCTCATCTGCTTTAAAGACAACACTTCTTTGACTTCCCACCCCGTGTCCCACCCCCCAAACCCAAGAGCTAATTCCGCCAAGCTTCTAGTAAGAAGATCAAGGTCCTGATCATTGTTCACTGTAAGCAGTAAAGTGGTTTCCACTGAAAAGAAGAGGCTGTGTATCAGGTTCCTAGTGACTACAGGTGAGGTGGATAGAAGACAACTCGCTGCTGCTGAATGGTCACCCTTTTCTTGTGATTCAGCATCCCTTCACGTGCCAATGATCTGCACCTTTTCTTGTTACTTTTCATTTTCAGTGGCATGGTTTCAAGAGCTCCTGGGACCTGCATTCAGACCCCTTCAGCACATGGAGTCAGGAAGGCAGAGGTGATGTGCCATGTGAGTGGAAAGCTCTCAGACCCTACTGACCTGCCAGAGGGCATCCTACACACACTGGCAGAAAAGAAAACTCTTCCATCAGCCCATTTAAAACCCATGTCCTGATGGACAGCTATGGAGCTACTGGTCTGATGGAAGTCTCATCTAAAACTCCGCATAGCCCTATCAGATTAGGTCAACACCAAAGGTTTTTAGGTCAATATCAGTTCTCAGGCTGGGTCAGACAATGCCAGCAGCAAGATCTGCCAGATCTGGCAGACTCCACAGACCATCGGCATTAGTGCCTCCAGCATCCTCCCCTGCTCTATCAAAGAGACAGAAACCGTTCAGGCCAAGTTGGACCTCTTCAGCCTCCCCTGCATCTCCCTCCTCCCTGGTTCACTGTATCAGTGCGCCTTCAATGCCAAAAGAATTTTCACACTGTCATCTGCTTGTGAATAAGATTCTGCACGTGTCTCTCCCGAGATCTAGATACATTGCTCTCCACTCATAACAAACATGGTTACAAGACAATCAGTTAAAGGGAACAAAAACAGATTTTCCAAACCAAACATAAATTCAGTGCTTCACCCCCTCCTCGTTTAAAACCAGCACAAACTGCAAATATGAAAGTGACACTTCCGAGGTTTCTGTAGTCCCACTGGCTCTCTGGACAGGGAGCAGAGCCAGGGGGAGGCAAGGACTGGGGCTGAAGATGTAGCTTCCCTCCAAATAATCATCCAGCAGCTAAATAGACTTTCCTCAGACAGACAAATAGACTAAAATAGCAAAGATTCTGCCATTCAACAACCAATCCTCGTCAGAATTTACTTTGCTTCTACTGTCCTGGATTCTCTAGACAGCTATTTATGTATTTCCCCTGCCACCCTAAATCACCACCTCTATTGCAACACTTTTATTGTATCCCTGTTAGGAGGCATAGACTGTCATTTATGTGCAAGACACGCTGAGGATGGAACAAAGGGAATAGTCCTCGACCCGGGTTAGGGGGCTGCCTCCAGCCTCAGCCCCCACTGTGGCACAGTTCTCCCACCAAGGGGGACAGGACTCCGCAATCCCATCCCACTTGCTACTAGACATTGTGTCTTAAGACATACTTCCATTGTTAATGCTTTTTGGACTCCCCAAATCAGCTTGGGCCCCCTCAGGATACTTCAAGAGGCAATGGGGCAGAAATGGTTGCAGTCGCACTTCATGCTCTTTAGGGCTCTCCATTTCCATCCACATGGCTTTCTAGAGCAGGTAAGGTCCTCCAGTTAAGCCTGCTGAAAACAAGTCCAACTAAAACCACAATGCCCAGATTTACTGCAGTTACGATCCCAACTAGCTGGCCCTCCTCTAACAGCTCCCCAAAATCTGCAGCAGTTGTCAGTGAAACAACATAAGCAGTGAAGGAGAAACACTGCGGAAGTGATGGAGATCACACAGTTTGAAAGATTTCAAAGCTTGTTCTGAGACTGACAAGGAAGCATGGTAGACACTTGCTAAACTCACAGTTTACTCTCACTCCATAGAACAGGGCTGTTGTGAAACCTGATCTGCAAAGCACTTGGTGGGCAGGAGATCAAAGGTGCATCTACTAAATGACTTAAGCATTTTCGTCTGGGCAGGAAGCAGCAGAGTCAACAGATTCTTCTTAGTTCCTCGCTTCTCCAGTGGGCTGGTCCAAAGCACCTTAAATATATTAGAAAGCCCCCCCCCCCCCCCCCCCCTTTTCCACAGCCATGGATCAGATCTCCTATTTGCCTTCCAAAGTGCCCCACCTAGCAAATCCACCTGCCAGCATTCACAAGGGCTTGTAGTACACTGGATCGTCTCAGTTTGCTCCCTGGATGTCCATGCACAAGCTCTATTACCATCCTTTCATGGAGCAGAGAGTAGACTCATTGAAAAAAAAATCTTCTTTTCATAGAACAGAATATCCAAGGAACAGACAGGAACAAGTTTCACTTTGTAACTGAGCTCACCCCAATACCTGTTGCTTTATTGTCTGCTTTCAGATGGGCAAGGGTAATGACATTTTTCACAAAATCAGGCTTTGGGCCCGTAGCCAAATTGTCCAGTTGGCTATAGAAAGAAACCAAAAAGCACCAACTTACTCATGCAAACCAGCCCAATGTCAATACACAGTGAACAAAAAGAGAAAAAAACAAACAAAACCAATACTGACAAGCCTTTCTCTATTAACTTATTGCACACAGCCCCTTATGAAAGTAATGCTCATTAAAAAAATTAAGGGAGTGAAAATACCTGGAAAACAACTGCCATCAAAGATACATGCACCCACATCAAATAAATAAATTGCCCTAAACCAAATGAACTGAGATTCCAAAAGTATTTTCAAAGAAAATAAACCTTGGGGAAAAAAATTCCTATTTTGCATGCCAAAATTACATCTGAGGTGCAGTGCTATACACATGAACACACACAGAGGCACAGTAATTTGATAGTACATTCAGGAGTACTGAGAGTTGCTCTGTATTTGGAATAAGCCCTGTGTTCTGGCTATGGCAAGTCAAATAATGATTTTATAAGAGAGAGAGAGACAGAACAGTACATATATGCACACACAAATTATCAAGCATCTTCAACACCTGGGTTTAAACACAGAAAAAATATAAAACAGCAGACAGGATTCTTAGCTTAGTGAGAGGAACAAAAAACCTAAACAAATTTCAACTAAAATATTGAATTAAAATCTATTCCTACAACTGTTTACAAAATAATCATCCCATGCACATTTAAGATGTCAGTGTTATTCACTTTGCATTAGTAGCTCTCTGTTTTGACCCAGGCTTTGCAGGTGGGTCTCACGCAAAAGCAGACATTAGCCAGGAATGTTTTCTAAAGAATATCTAGAAACATCAGTGTGTTTAATGCCATGCAAGACATTTACACATTGCCTCTTCAGCACCAGAATCCCACCACATGCAAGCCTTGTGTTCTCCATCCTTACGCTGTATGTTTCTGCCCTCATTCTGACTGAGGATTTAGCTCCTTGTTGTCAGAGGATGAATGTTTTTATTCTGTTTGCTCCCAGGCCAGTATCAAAAGCTCCAAGTACATGGGTTAACCAGATGATCCTTTAATACACAAAGGACCCCCAAACAGCTTAACCTTAACCCATCCGTAAAGATTCCACCCAGCCTGCTAATGCTGTCCTGAATCGTGTTCTCTATTATTACATCTGAAATCCGTTAAAATTTCACACAATTTCCTGCACAGCAGTGTATATAATAGTGCTGGGAGCCAATATGTTTCTATAATTGGGCCTGTAGTGGGGCAGAGTCCAAAGCAATTAATCCAGCCTCCTTCCTTGTTTGCGCCCATATAAAGCTGACAGGGTAGAGAGTAATTGGAAGTGAGTGGCCTCTATCCCCTACTTTAAATTAATATTTTCCTGTTCTGATTTAATTTCACCCGGTAACAGTGACACAAAGACACGCCATGTCAAGCACTAAGTAATCTGCAGCAGCTGCCTTAGGAGGAAACTTTTATTCATCAGTAATATACTGACCTGTATATCATTCCACATACAGTACACAATATTCCTGTCAAACAGACAGCTGCATTTAACTCTGTATAATAAGCAGAGATGGGAGAAAGAAAAAACTACATATAGCATATATATATAGTCCTATATATACATGTGCGTGCGTGCATGGAAGATACAAAACAGACACAGGAATTTAATTAATCATGAAAAATTCAGCTTTCCAAAAGGGGGGAAAAATTAAATGGCAAATATAAAAAACATGCTAATCAGCAGAGCCAAGAATCCATGCAAATGAAAAGCCAGAAGTAATGGCCAAAACACCCAGGCCATTAAATCAAATCACTGAGAAAATAATGGCTAAACTCTCTCTTACTTGTAACACTCAATTTATGTAGTCAATATGGCTCTGAATGAATGAGTGAAGGTACTAAGAGCACAAATCTAAATTCAATATACATATCTTAGAAAAATCCCCAGCGCACGCGCTCACACGCTGACAAGCCATATAAAGCGGACATTGCTATCGCATGTGGTATGGAAACAAAAAGAAAACTGGCTTCATTTAAGATTATTCCCTCTTTACATCAGACAAAATACCTAAATATACATAGATTATTGTAACAGGTCCACAGCTGCCAAGGAATTTATGGGATTTCTGTGGCAAGCTTTTATGGAATTCCTTTTACGGGATTCCAAGATTTTATGGAATTTCTGTGGCAAGCTGGGACCAGTCAGGACTTGAGAGGAAGAGAATTGAGAGCCTTCTCCCCACATACTCAAGCTGCTATTCCTTGAGCTAACCCATGATCACCCTTAGCCATGAGCTGCACAAGGCCTATGACACAGTTAAGCCCATCTTCCAGTCTAGTAGAAAACACTAAAAAAAGCTGTTTGCCCTTCAATACATGGTATATCCATATACAATGGCCAAAAAGAATGCAGTATTTTTATTTTATACCTAGACTGCTCAGACATGGGCCAGAAGCAGGACCTCACACCTGAGGCAGCATTACTTGATGTCAACAAGGTTTTTATTTTCCACATAAATGGGGTGCTCTGTGTTACCCTTCAGATTTCTCTTCAAACTCATTGAGCAAAACTTTCAGGGGAATTTGAAGGCAACAGCTTCTTTCTATCCAGTCCACATTTAAGCTGAGAGGCAGAGAAGAGAGTGTCATGCTGGACAACACCACGATGGCCACAGACACGGCTGGTTACAGTTTCCCTGACCAAAGACCTCCTGGCCCAAAGCATAACAACATTCACTGTTAATACTCACACTCAACTCTCTGTATGCTTGGGAATAGAAAGGAGCCCCAGAGGACCTGTTTGCAGATGAAGGATCTTGTGCCTTCAGCCCACATGGGTTCAAACATCCCAAACTGGAGATCATATTTTAAAATGGATGTTTGATACGCAGCCAGGAGCACTGACATCCAAGTTTACCAGCGATACAGGAGGAGCTGCGTGAGGTTTACTTACAGAAAAGTGTAGTCTCAGGAGAATACTGAGGGACATGGCAGCTTAGCCCTCTGTGGATCAGCAGCTTATTTCCAGTTGCTTAAATTTTCTCCTCCTCTCTTGTTCTTGATTCCATTGGATTTTCTTCCTACTCACTAGTATTACATTTTCATTTACAGGCAATATGCTTAGGCCAGAGATGATCACCAGCACTGGTAGCTAGAAATAGAGCTGACACAGGCACCCACCTCTAAAAAGTCCCCTGCATTAGAGCACAGCTAAGATGCCAGATGATCCTACAGCAGCAGTCATACCCCCACAAGACCCCATTTGTCTCCCACCTGGGAGCTGAGACCATTGGACATCACTTGCTTACAGAAACAGTTCGTGCCCTTGCGTGCAGCTTCACTTTCAGAGATACTCAAAGCCCAGCGATCAGCCATCTCCCCAAGAAACTGCATCACTTCGCTACAGCCACGTTCACGAGAGGCAGGATTACCTTTGTACCTTCAGCACAGCTTTCACCAAGACCCCCAGAATCCTAAAATTATCAACTTCGCAAAATCCTGCAGAGCTGAAGTATTTGGCCCACAGTTGAGGACACCTGAAGTTCTTTGCACCCAAAAGGCTTGTGCCCATGCCACCAGTGGTAAGGTGTTAATTTTGCAGGAGCAAGGAGGTTTGGTTCCGCACCTGGTTAGTTTTGTTACAGCTTATTTGTTACTGCTGCTCCCATCACCTCCCAAATCCATTTACACCGTCTGAGATTTCTAAATCTGAGCTTGGTTTTGCACCCAAATGAAAAAAGCTTTTTCCAAGTAATGCTTTAAACGCAACAGCACGTGTCCCATCGTGGTTCTGCAATACATGAAACAAGCAGAATAGATACCACGAAGAAGCAAGCTAGTTACTTAAGGGCAGCTTCTTTTTTCTAAAGAAAATCATAACAGAATGAGCTGCAGCAGCATCCTGCCTGCAGGAGTGGGCAGGTTGGGTACTTCGGGGAAAGCTGCAACAGCACTGTAAGATACAGAACCAAACTGCTCCAGCCAGGACAGAAACCTTCCTGGTCCAGCACGGCAAGCTGCAGCATGAGGATCCTTTTTATTTCAACAAAAACATGCAATGATAATACCAGTAATATATCTAACTACATATATCCCTGCTCTTACTCAGCAGTTTGTCTCAAGGCTACACTGAAACAATCCTAGCCTTTTTACCTTTTTTCCTCAATTTTGTTAAATTCTGCTGTCAAAAATAGTAAATAGGAAGCAAATAGATCACACCAATTCTACTCATTATTTCCATTGATTTTAAGTCTGGACAGGGCTATTATGATCATGTTACAAATTGTCTATTTATAGAAAGAAAAGTTTAAAAAATGGTAAGTTATCTGTTCTTGCCCTAAACTGATGGGCAGCATTATAACCAGCTGTTATCCTTCACTCCCGAGGTGGCTGCAGTTAGTGGCAGAACAAATGATCCCTTTGTGCAGTTTTGCATAAATGTTTGTCAAGTGTCTTGGGCTTCTCTCACAATGTTGGCTATTAAGGAACAGAAGTAAATTCCCTAGAGCAGAAGTGCATGTGGGGAGTTATCCACTTAGGCCAAAATCCTCATCAATGTATTTTTGTCCGTGAGAGCCTGCATGCACACAGGAGAATAAAGTCGGTGATAACCATGCAAAGGGTGGTTGCAGAAGAACAGGCAGGTGCAGGGAGCACTTCAGCAATTCTGCAGTGGCACTAACCTTCTCCGGCTGGCAAAAAACGCTGGAGCCAGCATTAAAAAAAAACCTCAAAAGCTTTTGAGCATCAGCCTTGCAGCCAAGCACACCCAGCACACTTCGATTTTGATGTACAGTTTGAAACAAATCAATAGCAGTATAATAATACTCAGCACGCTGTGTAATTTTTATATCATTAGTTTTCATTTTCCGCTCCCCATGCATCAAAAAACTTACAACGGGCTCGTAAAGTTTATTTAGTATTCCATGAATTCCTAATCAGTTTCATTTCATAATGATTCAGAGCGGCCGTTGCCAGGGCCCCGGTGTCAAAAAATCGATAAAACCAACACACTTTTCCTGATGGCGGCTGCAAAAGGATCTATTGTAGGGGAATTATGATTTATGTCTGGGCTGCACCACGAGCAGCAGCAAGCGACAGCCTGGCTCAAGAGCTGAGATGTTCGCCAATAATGATTTATATGCATGCCTCTCCCCTCCCCCAGCTCTTCTTGCCCCCCTCCCATGCACCACCACAGGGCCCCATATGCCGTGCCGCAGCAGCTTTGGCTCTCATGTGCCTCGCTGCAGCTGGGTGCTGCAGACACAAATCTGAGCACGAGGCAATCCTTGGGCCCACGGCTCATCGTAGCTGATGCTGTCCCTGCAGTCTCTTCTGCAGAAGGACAGAACACAGCACTGCCCCTGTAACCCCCCCGCCCCCTTGTCCCCAGGCTCTCGTGACAATCTATTCAGCTCCGGCTCCAGATGAGCACAGGGATGGTTCGATTTTCAGCTATGTGCAGAAGGTGCCTATTTATCTTGGGGCACCCATTCTGTCAAGCCTGCCTGGGGTAGGGAGGCTAGTGTGCGAGTGGCTCCAGGAGAGAGCCTGTGCATCGCTCAGCGTATGCAGACGTGGGCCAGATGAGGGTAAAACGAAGACTGTGCAGGGAGATAAGGACAGGCAAAAGAAAAGTTAGAATTTTACAGAAAACCCCTTTTCTGAAGGCTAAGAACCCAAAATCAGAGGGATGCGGTTACCCTCTCGTCATGCTGCACAATGACCTAAAAATACAGATATTCTGGGTTAGGAGGGTGGAGGATGGTTATAACTGGTAATCTGGAAGTTGCTCATATACCGTAAGGAAGCAGTAATGTGCAGAGATAGCACTGGGTTCTGCTTCATTTGATATGTTAATCAGGTTGGTGGTTCTCCACCAGGGAAAGGGAAGGCCAGAAAAGAGTATCTGAAAACAGAAAGAGCAGGTACAGCTTGTTGTTGAAGTCCTGTTCACAGAAAGGATGAACAGCATCATCTAAAAACCTAAATGAATTTATTGAGATGCCTTTACTACTCTTTTCTCATTTCAATAGAGAATTGTCAGCAGCAACCCTGCTCCATCAGGAGAGGAGCCCTGCTGCCTCCCAGCTTCACGCCCCTCACCCCGCTGCAGGAGAGGGAGCTGCTGTTGCTCTTTTAGGCACAGTCCTTCAGCCTCAAAGCCACATCCACCCTTCCATCCTAGTTTTATCACATTTAAGATGTACATCAGCATGTACAATTAACAACTCCCTTTCACCTTCTCTGAGCTCTAGCAGAAGCTGCAAGAAGGAAGATGTGTTTTGAGTCACCAGGAACCAACGCGGAGCACCAGAAGCTTACAGCATAGCCTGCTCGGTTATGCCAGTTGATATAGTAAATTAGTTGTTTTTTTTCCTATAGCAGAAATAGCCTGCTTTATTACGTACATTAGGCAAGTGAGGGAAGAAAAGGGAGGAGGCGAATTAAGAAACTCATCTCCCTTTTAGCCGAGTTGCCAACCAGAACTAAGCAGGTTCATGTCCAGAGCACAGTTGCTCTTGCCCCAAGCTGCAGACAATGCAATCACTCATACTTTCAAGCCTAATACATCACATATGAAATGATCAACTTTGGGGGCCGGTTGGGGGAAGGTGTGCATGTAACCTTCTACAAGGATGGTTCAGACAAAGCATCACCTTCTTTCCCTCCATCTGACAAGGTGGAAACTACTGCAAAAAAATTTTGCACAGAGCAAGACAGCCACACATAGACACAAGCAGCTAACGCTCCTGCTCTACTGTGTTACAGCAGTCTTACCTGGAGAAAAAGGGTGGCTTGTTCCCCCCCACACCTAGTTTTGCACACAGAATTGCCTGCAGGCAGCAGCAGAAGCTTGTGAGCAACGTGTCCGTCCCTCAAGTGGCAGGCTCACCCCCGGTCATACTCCTGGTCTGTTTATCCTCTGTTCCTTGCAGTGGGAAAGCAGGTTATCCAGGTACAAACAGTCCCTAAAACTTGGCTGCTTACCATTAACTTCGATATAAATACTATTTCACATCCCTGACATTTAAACAGGAACGCTAAAACATTTCACCTAAGTAACACCTGACTAAGACTATTACTGTGTGCTCCATGATTGGCATATTTTCCCTTTTAACTCAGCAACAGGACCAGGACATCACAGCACTTTAACGTCAGCATGAATTTGCCTGTATCAATGGTAAAAATGGTATTTCAGACACTCTGTACAGTTATAACAGGCCAAATTCCTGCCTGGTGCATCAGAAGTCAAGGTTCAACTTGAGCTACAGTATTCATTTGACAGATAGAGAAACAGACGTAAGCCACACGCTGAATCGTGTGCTTCTTGTGAAAATCTGTGGAAGTTAAAACATCAGTTTGGTCATTCTTTTAAAGTGAGTGTGTAAATATTAGAAGTTGTGCCTTCCAGTTTTTCCATCATCCTATACATAAATAGATCATGTTCATAAGATTTTCCTCTGTTAAAACAGAGACCTGAAATTTTCCTTTAAAAAAATAAAGCTGAGATTCACACCTAGCTTGCTCATTGCCTAGCTCTAGATCTTTGAATTAAACATTGCTTGGTCTTTCTATAAATACATGTAGTTAGAAGGTTGAAAATTGAGTATTCAACACTAGCTCTTCAGCAAGTCTCTAGTAAACAAAAGGGAAGTTTAAGTTGGAATTATGCCACTTGGTTAATAACAAGCAGTTATGATGAGATGATTCAATAGCTTGGGTGAAATGAAGGTCCCAGCGATAGTATTTCCTCCATTTATTTACATATCTCATGTTCACATACACACACATTCACACTGTTTGCTGATTATCTCAGAGAAGCAAAGGCTGAGATCCAAGCTTCTCTTGGTCTCTCTCCTCCAGTATAAGCACGGTCCTCGTAAATTAAGAGCGCGTCAGCTAGGAAAGCACTCTGAGACAGCCAAGCAGTGCTGGTGTTCTTACTTGGGGAGGAATTCTATGAAAAGCATCACTGGAACACAGCATGCTCTTTAACAGGAACATGCAAGAAATCATTATACATTTTTAGTACTTTCCTTAGTCTTTGACAGAAGAGTTGACAGACATTTGCTACCAGCAGGAAGCTGAGTCTTAACAGAAGTAATTAGCCACCAGCTTTTAAAATTTATATTCTCTTTCTGAAGCGAGACAACTGATTTGTTTATTTTTAAATTAGGCTGATGAATCATGGTGATTTAGGGAAACTTAAGCAACACAGGAGGTTTTGTACAGCCGTTCAAACCAAGAGCAAGTTTCACTACATTTTCTCTCCAGCTGAATTCAGATTACACAAATGAAGTCCAAAGGGAAGAGGAGATCTGGTGCAAAGTTTAGAGGTGAGAAGTAGTAAGAGGTAGCCTGCACTCAGAAGTGGGGGGGATAGTTCAGTGGAGAAAGATGCATGAAGTGGTGAAAGGAGTGAGGATTAGACTCTTGCATTTCATGACAAGAGCTACTTTGCAGCTACATACTCCTCCTGTTCCATTCACAGTTCACTCATGCCTGCCTCCAAGATGTTGAGCAGTAACTTGCTCAGCAAGGAGCTCTACAAAAGACACAGGTTCTTAAACAGTTGCGACTCCCCATGAGTGAAGGTAGAAGAACTGGGCCAGCAGACAGCATGCACCTGCACACAAATAACTTCTGCAAAAGAAGGTATTGACCTACTTTTATCACCTTTGAATTTAGCCCAGGAATTACTGGACAGAGTCATTAAGACCTGCAATCTTATTTACGAGACATTTTTTAGAAAGACAAAAAGACCTGCATGGACAAAATAATTATATTTTGGTTAGCATAAGTTAGCAATTTCGGTATGGCCACATTAAAAAGAAAATAGGGTTTTCTTCCCCTCAAAAAAGTAGATGCTGTGTAGAACTGCACTTTTATTAGAGGGGGAACCAGCTAAAATATTGAGATTTAAGGGGAAAAAAAATAATCATGGGTTTATGTTCACAGGCTCCTGTGAATATTTTCAGCATATTTCACCATATCATTGCACGGTGGGCTCTGTTCATGCTGCCAGAATGGATGTTCCATCATTTCTATAGTGGGCCTGTGTGACATTCATTAAGTGCAGCTACAAAGGGAGAGGGTTAAACAGCGCGGCCTCTTTTCTCTGATTTGGTCATACATCAGCAAGCGCTCCAGGTTAAATGCCCAGAATACCGCAGCAGATGGATAGGGAGAAGGAGAGCGGCAGATACTTCACCCCACACTACTTAACCCAGGGAAATGAGTCTCGGAGTCGGTGTCATGGTAAAATATGGAAGCTCACTCAGATAATGTGCAGTTGAAAATTTTTTTCCCAAGCCTTTACAACTGACTGCACGTTAAGATACCACATACCCCCTTCTGCAAACTGCCAGCTCACTCCAGCAATAGTAGCTATTTTTGTGTGTAATTTATCTTTATTGACTATAAAATAAGAGTTTTAACCCATAGTACAATCAGTGATATGAGCTCAAAGCATTTCTTTGCCTCTAATTTGACCCCAAGAGAAACTGTGCACTGGGAAGTTTATTTTTCCTTACCTTATGAAATAGTTAAGAGTGGACACACACTACTTTAAAGATACCACCCTGATGTGCTGTATCAGCATCTGGAAGTACAGGTCACACACTCACCTCTGTTTCAGGAGTGTTCTGGGACCTCCAGGCCTCCCAGTGCCAGGTGCTGCACAAAGTGGGGTATCTGCCCTGACCCCCCCCAGAAGCTGCACATCTCATCTGAGATTCCTCTGCACTACTGTCTCATATTTCCAACTGCTGCACTTCCAGGTGTTGATTTTTATTTCAAAGGCTGTTTTAATTCTCAGTCATTCGCAACTAAATGTAATGCACATTTTTGACTGCACAGTGTTCCAGTATTCTGGATTAGCCTGGCTCCACAACTGTGTTCCTAAGTAGTTCTATAAGAACCCAATGCCAACATCTTTTAGAAAATGCACTATTTAAAGTCCTACCACCAGAATGCTACCATTGTGGCATTTTTACAATGCATTTGCAAAGCAGGCAGCCAACAGAAAGATGATAGCCCTACAGTCCATGGTCCCAAACAAAGAAATCACTTAAACACATGCTCACCTGATATTAAGCACAGACACTTACACACCTGAGAATCAACAGCAAATAAGCTGCTCACAAGACTATCACCAAGTAAGTGAACCTACACTTACTGAGGAGAGCCTTATTTCAGAGATTATGAGACTAAGAGAGATCAGAGCTGTCCCCTCCTGCAGCTTAAGGACAGCTAAAGAACTGGTATAATATGTACACCATACAGAGTCAGCCCCTGCACACAGAGGTCACTTCTGTGTTTTATTCAGTAATGACTGAAGCGGTTTCATTCTTCCATAAAGCTAAGTCTAAAGTTTTACTATCCTAGTTCACATATGGAAAGGAGTAGGGTAAGGGTGAAGACACATTGCTAAGACAGCCAGAACAAAGCATTTGGTACTGTCTGCTTTAGTTTATTCTACCCTCCCACCCCCAAAAAGACAGAAGTAAAAATCAGAATCCAGCTAATCAATGCAAATGAAGACACAGCTAACACATAAGTATTTGGTACATGAGCATACACGCACATATGATCACAAGGCTATGCCAATAATTTACATTCTGACATGGAGAAATAACTATTGAGTTGTAACCATGGTCTTTCTTTTCCCTTAATAATCATAATGGATAATCCAGAGCCCTTCAACATCTATTGTGTTTTTTAATATCTCGGAAATAATTGCTAATCAAAGCTTCATGCGGTGGGGCCAGTAGGAAGTGGATACATGTCCTCAACACAAAATTTTCATGTGAGCTGAAGGAGTGGGAAGATGCAGGGACACCTAATTTCCACCTTGCGATCCAACTCCATCTGATGAAAAAGATTGCCCAGCAGTCAAAAATCAAAGTCACACTGTCCTGGTGAGAGCCGGAACGGTGACAGGTCCTAGCATGCCGGGAGAGCAGGCATGCAAGCAAGTGAAAATTTGGTCTCCACTAGGTGTGGAAAGTCAATGTTATTTGTTTTTAAAGTTATTTTAGCAAACATGTAGTTTTTGTTCTCTTATCAACACTGATTCAATACTGGTTCTGTCTTATTAACCTTACCAAGTCTTTTCCATTATATTTTTTTTAAAAAATTATTACTGTTCATTAGTGCCAACTCTGTCACAAGAAATTCAGTTGGTTTTCCTGAATCTACAGTGGTTACAGCAGTTCACAATTTATTCTGTTCTGGCAGATGAAAGATTTACACAGGAAAAAAATAGTTTAGTGGCAACTCCTTATCACTAAAATATTTAACATCTAAAAGAATTTTTAAAGCTGAGTAATGCAATACACAATTAACAGCTTGCCTCGCTAATTAGGTAACTCCTTGCTAATGAGGTAGCAATAAGCTGAGCAGCCGTCACATAATAGGAAGACAAGGTCTTCCCATGCATTTTGCTACTTCTGTCAAAACAACTAGTAACGCTTTTCCTTCCCCACCAGCTTTTTTCCCCTGAAGACACCACTCAGGAAGTGCTGAACACAACATTAACAGAGAAAGGCTGTTGTGTTCCCTGCCCTGCATCTTGCTTAGTGGCATCCCAGGGTAGCATGACTTCTCAGCCCCAGGGTAGCTCCCAAATCCAAATAAGCCTTGTAGACCAATACAGACCCCACTCACATCCCCAGCCTCGCTGGCACAAGCCTGCCTGCAGACACAGGGACCAGTGTTATAACAAAAATCAGACACAAGCACCTTTGTAATCCAGCCCTTTGCTCTTCCTGCAAGGGCATCTCCCAGCCAGGTTTTCTACAAAGGGGAAAATTTAAGCCATATGTTTAAGCATCATCATGTACTTGCTGGACAATGCACAAGATGACTACAGGACTGGTGAAAACAGTGTAATAGGAAAGGTGACATTTGGAGAAGGAGGAAGTTCAAGCACATACAGACCACATCTTCTGGTCACTCCCATGTTGGGGTTCAGTCTTAGAAGTGGCTTCCTTGCACCTGATCCATCTCCCCGGCACACAGACAGGGGCACGGAGCCTCCCATGGAGACAAGCAAGCTGCCCAGAAATCATCTCCCACCTCCATTCAATCCTTGGTGATTATTACTAGTTAATTATATTGCAACAACACAGAAGCTCCGATGCAAAGAGGCACTCCAGGGAAAAAAGAAACATGTATGTCTCTTTCCCCCAAAACTGAGAACACCAACAAAGACTAGAAGAGAAGGCTCCAAAGATCAAGCTTTTCCATGCTCTTGTCCAAGTGCCTCTCTACCTTCCACAAAGATATTTCTTCACTTCTCACACCTAGTCTCCCTATCACAACAATTTTAACCTTCCTACTGTCCAGCCTGCTGTCATGTTTGAGTGAACCATTAATACATCGAGCATGAACTACAGCTGCTCTGCTTATAAGAGCAGTTTCAGAGAACAAGAACAATTCTCATCAGTGCTTAAAAGCATCTTACACTCAGAAGAGCTGATTTCAAGTCAATATTCAGTCTCTCGGAAATAATTGTGTTGAAAAAAAAGACACATTTGATGGTGACGGTTGTTTCTTAATGAAACAGATTTGGAAAATTCAGATAAGCTTAATTTAAGCCTGCTCTTTAAAATAAAGAAAGAAAATAGATATATGCAAGCCTGAATAGTAAGGGTGCAAGGGAAAAGCAGCCAAAGACAACCACTCAAGCTACAAGAAAGAGCAAGGTTCATTGCTGCCACTGACAGCTGCAATTTTAACAAGCTTTGTAGCATTTAACTCTCATACATATATTTTTCTGCCGAGGGTGTAAATCTTATATTGCTATTTAAGCTGGAGATAATTCCAGGACTGAAGTGATCTTGAAAAAAAACATGCTTTAAGATACAAATGCTGGCACAACTTCTCTTTGTGAAAGGTGCTGCTAACAATAAAATTAAAGTGAGCAAGGGCTGGAGCTGGACCATTTGTGCCTTCTACTGCCAATACCATGTTTGTGTCAAAGTAACTTATTTCCATGGAGTACCCAATACAGAATCAATAAAATCAACCTTCAGTGGTGTTGAACTTTGCATTGTGTAACGACAATAGCTCAAATTGAATTTTAATTCTTTTAATGATAATGGCACTCAGAGGCCACATCACAAGAGGATTTTGTTCATCAAGGAAAAGGAAGCCACAACAGCAGCTGGAAAAAGATGTCAACATTAGATATTTGCACAAGTGTATAGAGGTATTCTGGGCTTTATCCTTGACAGAGTGTCCAAAACCCAACTGTCTCTCAGATAAAGACAAGGCTGCACTTTCTTTTCCAGGGGTTCTTTACAAATGATAGCTGTTTTCTATAAAGAAAAAAGATAAACCCTTAAACTCCATTTATACCATCCTTAAAAAAAAAAAGAAAAGGGAGGGAAGAAAAGGAAAGGTTAGGGGATTAAACTTTGCAGATGCTTTGCACAGCCTGGCTAAAGCTCTGGGAAGACCATCTCAACCTTTGATCCCTTTGGAGAAAGAAGCAGTTATTTGAGCAGGCTTTTTTGGAACACATGCTGTGGACATCTGTGTCAGCAGACCCTAATCAAGGCAGACCCATAGCGCTGGACCAATTTGTGTTCCAGGATTCAGACAAGAATATGAAATTCCTGATGGGATAACTAGCTACCTGTAGGGGCATGGATGAGTTTCCTGGATAGATTGTGAATGAGTGACAGTTTCATCCAGGTTTTTTCCATGTCTGTTTTTCAGGCGTTTTTTCCCCTTCTTTAAATCTAGGAGTCTTTTAAAGAGATAGATGTTCAGAGAATTACCCAGAAGTCTGGTAGCTTCAGGAGGAAAATGACTATTTGGTTCTTTGTAGTTCCATCTCCCCCCATTCCCAATTTGAAGTAACAAGAGTCAAAAAGAATTCTTTGAAAGTTTCACAGGATTTTACATCCAAGGAAGACTGATGCAGAGAACCCTATAATTTAGTTTGCATAATCCAGACTAGAAACTGGAGGGGGGGAGCCTCCACACACTCCTCCCCTTGCACTTCTTGAAGCCCTCAAGGCCTTCCAAAATCTGGTAACTGAAGCAAAGCTGGAAATGAGTTTGCCATTCATTGTCTCTGGTGCTGTTGACCTCTAGAACACTTTCAAGTTTTCAGAATCCCAGATTACAAAATACAGTAAGGCTTTAGGACCTGAGCAAGGCCTCAATCTTTTATAGTGGCACAAATTATGAGCAAAAACATCAAAGTGGGCAAAGCAACTAATCCATACACCAACCAGCTGGTTTCAAGCATGGCTTATCTTGATAATCCAAACCATCTCACCCTAACATAATGGCTTCACCTGCCCCCAGCTCAGATTTGTTCTTATTTCACCACACATGGCCAAAATCCCCAGCAGGAGCAAAGCCTATGCTCCAGCCTCTAGGACAAGGATCTGCAGCTTATTTCACCATTTGATAGTCACAAGAACTGGAACGTCTTTTCCTCTGTCTTTGCCCCTTCAGTTGAGCATTTTGTGAAGCTCTCACTGAGAACCTTTCTCTCTTGCTCCTAATCCATTTAAAATTGCCTGGAGCAGTCAACAGCACAAAATTCACCATCCCTGAGACAGGCATAAGTAGTAACCAAACATACAAGCGTAAAGCAACTCAGGCTGGGTGGGACACAGCAGCGTAATGAGGAAGGCTGACGGCAGACAAAGCAGGAACAGCTCCTCGATACTCACTCTAAGCCACTGTCAGTACTGGTCTGAGTGTGCCAAATCCAGACTCAAACCAGAAGGTGAATTCAGAAAGTGTCAATAACTCATCAGAAACCCCATGGACTGCCTCCACTCAGCCTCTCACTGCAATGAGATCTTTTCCATTGGGCCACAGAATGTTTTAATAAATAATTTATCGGAGAGCGGAGCGCCATTAACAAAACATATTATACCTTTGCACACACAAGTGGTCCAATGCAAGGTCAGAAACAAGAAAGCAGAGCATGGGGGGTGGGGGGGAACACACAACCACCAAAAAAAGCCCCACAGATGACCACAGCACATCCTTGGTTTTCTTAGGTTCATTCCTTATTCTCCAAATTACCCACACAGCAAAAAATGGGACAGGGAAGTCCAGCTGTTTCAATAACACAGACTTAACACAGGTCTTTGGCACGAGGATAAATTTTGCCCTGAATTAACACGAGCAATAGTAACTAGAGTCTTTGAGAGGCACTGTCAATATTTGCTCCACTTGTCATTGACAGAAAGCACAAATCCTGTAGCCTGAGTCTCGGTGCATTTCAAACACGCTCATCTAGAGGCACTGAAGCAGGCTCTGCTCAGGGTGCTAATGCAATTAGCACCTGCAAGAGACCTGCCCAGGCAGTAACCCTGGTGGGTGGGACGAGCTGGGTGAGCAGTAGAGAAGGGAGGGAAGGGGAAGAAAATCCCACTGCTATCATGTGAAGTGTCATGACTAAAGTGACACCAGGTAGTAGAAGCATCTATTCTATGTTAGAAGTAAATGCTTCATAAGGACAGGTATTCTCCTGAGAGCATCTCTCTGATATGAGAAACATTTAGCATCATACCAGTTACAGTGTTACATGAACCTTCATAAATTAACCTAAACCCTTGCAGATTATTTTTTTACTCCCCTGCCCCACTCTTGCCTGACACATTGGCACTGACAAGAAGTTCCCAGGATCCATGCTCTAAAACCAGTCTTAACATGCTAATGATATTATCTGTGAGCTGTGTTTATCAGAGTATGCCACTGGATTTTGCAAGTCTTTTCCCAGTTACTTTCTTTCCTGGTTGGACATTGGGTACTGACAGCACTATTCCCTCAGCATGCTACTGAATTTCTCCCCTCATCCCCCTTTAGAAGGAAATTACTCTGTTGAAAACTTTTCTAGCAGGATATAATACCAGAGGTGTGACTTAAGGTTGCCAAGTTCATGGACAGGTGGCAGCCTGCTCCTCTTGCAGGGAAATTGCTTCTGATTTACTAAATTCACACAGCAAATTGAATGAACTATGTCCAAGTCAGAAGTCCAATATGGGTCACCATTTCAATTGCTCTCCTCAGCCACCGAGCCACGCACCTGTCTTTGCTGTAGGGTGGGGAAAAAAAGAACCAGGCAACCCACCACCCTACCACCAAGACAATGATTTGAAAGGAGAACAGGCAGAAGACCTAACAAGAAGCAGCTTAATCATCTGTTATTCTCCAGCCTGGTGGTGGTGGGCTTTCTGCGCACATTAGTGAGGTACCATGAAAGCAATTTGGAGTATGCAGCACTGGGTGTCTGCATCTTCACATACATACTTTCTTGCTCCACTGTCATTCAGTTTCTCTCTCACCTACAAATTCACATCTGCGTAACTTCATTACTTTCAAGGCAACTTGTCTGGCTCCAGAGAGCCATCAGGCTCCTCTGGTCCCTAAAGCCAGTGTTTAATATAGCCTGGAGCCATTCTAGCAAACACACACAGCCTCAGGACAGCAAATAGGCCTGTAATGCAGTCAAATGGCTGCAGATCCCATGGACCACCTGAGCTGGCTTGAGTACCACTAATGGTCAGAGGCATTTTCCAGCTGGAGGCATTTCTACCTTCTGCAGTCCTGCTAATTTCCATCATGCATGCCCTCACACTGACACCTAGAACAAAGCTGAACAACTGCATGCTCCTCTGCTATTACTGCATTTAGCTTCCTGCAATAGCGCAGTGTGTTATCCCAGCCAGACAAGAAATTTGCAGGCTGGGGACCATTCACCCACAGAAACACCACTTGAACCCCAGATGAGAAGTCCCATTTCATTAGAGCAATCCAGCTGCACCTAATTCAAACAGCAACAAGCTTGCTGTCTGCTTTCTTACATTACTTCTTCCTGAATCCTTCTGCTCCACTTTACATCAAGGAAAAAGAAATAATAATTTCTTTCCTCCAGAGCTAATTCCCATACACTGCAATGAGACAAATGCAATGTTCTGAGAAATAAAAGCTGGAAAGTGGAATTATTTTCTGCACCATTCAGACAGAAATGAAGCCTAGCCTCAATTCTGCTACCCACCTGGAGCCATGGTATGATCCTATAGATCTTTGGATCAATACTGCATCATAGCTACAAAACTAGAAGGGGGAAAAAGAAGAGGCACAAAAATCAAGGAGTGTAAATTTTAACTAAATTAGTTCTGTAAGGGTTTCCCCCTTCACCGCCACTTTTTGCAAAAAGGTACAGTAGTCAGCTAGGGGACAGAGGAATGCAGACAGAGCATTTTCCCCTCCTTTAAAAATAGCTGGTGTTTATTCTGAAGGCCATTATCCCTCACCCCAAATAACCACACAAGATTATGTTGCATGTTTTCTGTTTGACTATGTACGGAGAGAACAAGAGAGAGTGATACACCCTGTGTTACTCCTTAACAATTCACTAAATTGCAGCATCTCCACAGGAGGAGTGGTTTGAACCACCTCTCTGGTTCCTATCCACCCAGGCATTTTGTTACAGGCTTCCAGATGAGTTTCTGTCCACACAGAGATGAAGAACGACAGGGGTTTGTGTTTGTTTGCTTGTAATTTCGGGCTGCCTTACCACATGTTCAGCACATAGCTGAACACAACATCGTCAGGGAGAGCTGATGCTCAGGACTGTTTTCCTGACTGTCTGATTCCCTAGCTCTCCAGGGACATCTCATTTGTGTCTGAGGGACAGTTATGGGCTCCAGTACCTGGGCTCCAGAGAAGCACTGCTCAGAAACAACCTGAGTGGTAAAGGGGAATAAAATTGTGTCCCACATATTTATTTTGAACTCTCAGGGGCTTCTCACCTGGGAAGTTCACCTTGTTCCTCTTCTCCAGAGGAGACTCTGGAGGTGGCCCAGAGACAGAGATCACTCTGCTGCAGAAGGCTACCAGCCCTTACACCTCCAGGCACATTCCCAGAGGCCAGAAAAGGAGAAAAAAACATCAGAGCCCTACAAGCCCCTCAGTAGCTGCTTCCTACCAAACAGAAGTACAGGAAGCCAAACACAGACACACAGCAAGCCTGCTGTACATGCTAGGGACACCACACTGCTACAGCATTACCCACCACCTCCACATCCCAGCCCCAGAGAAGAAAGCAGTAACACCTTACCTTCCCCTCCAGATAAGCCACAAGCACGGGCCTCACACCAAAGCCTCGGAGCCAGAGCAGCAGCTCTACATGCACTTTGCAAGGCATGCACCAAGCAGGTAATGCCCCACTAACCTACAGCAGCCTGGCACAGGCACCACTCACCCTGCTAAGGAGGAGAGACTGGACCCCCAGCTCCTCACTTATTTCCTCAGGGTCTTGCTAACGACCTGCAGCTGCAGGCCCCCACCACGGCGAGGGCAGGCGTGTTTGCTGCGGGGCAGCAGCCTGGCCTCCCTGCCCGCCCACCCAGCACCTGCTGCCCTGCTCAGCCACCGGCCTCTCGTTAAAGGCCCGTCTTCAGGGTTTGGGCTGATGCATCAAAGGATAACTTGCTACTAGCCACCCAGATTGTCTCCTAGCTCATATCTGAGACCAGCATGGTAAGCAGTGCTGGTATTTATTACCTTCCTGATCGCTGATGTCCTTCTACAGGAGTGCAATTCTTCAGTGTAGGGTTGCTTCCATTTTTTTTTTTCTGTTGTTTAATCAGAAATTTTACAAGACCTGATCCTCTCCTTATGCCCTCAGCTCCTGAAGTCCAGTGAATTCAGCTGCCTTTAACCTTAAAAAAAAAAAAAAAAAAAAAGTCCTTAATCCTCCTACCTGACAGGAAAAGCCAAGAGATTAAGATCCCTAAGGTTCACACTGCAGTTCAAAAGAGCCCATAAGATCTTTTTAGCTTTCAGTATTTCCTGAGTTATTTCATGACTGTGAATGCCCACAGTTAACAACAGTGTAACAGGGAGCCCAAATCCTTAACTATTGTGCCCAGGACAGCTGCTGCATGTTCCACCTCAACCAGCCCTCATCCCACAGTGAGAGCCATGCAGGCAGACTGCTGTCCTAAATGGGGCACAGAAGTTCATTCTCCTGGATTTCATTGCAGGTTCCTAATCAAGGGCAATATTTATAACCCTAGGTTTATTTCTGTGGTGTCCCCAAACACTTCAGCTAATAGAGATGAACCTTCTAGTACCAGTTTATCTTTTCTCCTTTATGCCAATATTTAATGCCTTCTTTCATCCGCTTCAGTAATGAATCATCTGTTTTTGTATGATTAGGGTTATGAACAGCTCAGTACTTGTACAGTGGAACATTAGGGCAGGGATATAGATGCCCATAGGACAGAGATAAGGATTCATGAAAGAGAAGACTGGGCTGATTCGAGAGAAATGTGTTTAAAAATGCATTAGTAAAGAGTAACAGAATGAAAATACTTGATGAATATTTTAAGTGGCCAAATATTAAAAGTCTGTATATATATATACACACACAAAATAAAAGGCACTGGTTTTAAAGTCCAACCAATCTTCAATTTACATCACTGATGGGATTTATCTGAATTTGGAGCATGAGCCTGCAAGGTGCTTAGCCTGCTGGCCCAGGTCTAGAAAAGCTTTGGAGCACTGATTTCAGAGTGGGTTTATTCATATGAGGGAAGTACAGGATAAGGTGCAGGATATATTGAGCTGTTTTGTCGGGACCGTCTGCCACGACCCACGTCTCCCAGCACTGAACACTTGAGGTGAAGACAAAGACTATAATACTGTAGCAGTCAGTCAGTGTTTTACATGGAAAAAAAAATACAGAACATTGAAACTTTACCTGTGGTCTCACTGTCTGTAGATGTAAAAGAGAAAGCAACACTTTCAGAGACTCCTGGGAGGCTTATGATTGCAAGTGACCAACAACCAGGACTTTGCAGTATGAGTCCAAGGTCCTCAGTGACTCATGATTAGATAAATCCTCCTAAGTTCCCATCTCTGTAAGATACATACAATATTACTTGCAAAAAAAAAAAAAAGTTCTCTAATGAAAAACTGCATTGAAAAGCCAGAAACCAATAAAACTCCTTAAAAAATAAGTCACATTCCATTGAAATAATCTTGAAACAATCAGATTAAGAACAAGGTTGGTTTTTACTCCTAAACACATGCGTGTACATGGAGGTAGATAAAGCTCCTTCTCTAAGATGACAACAGCTTTACAGGAAAATCTAAAAAGTTGATAAAAAAGTTACTACATCTCATCAAATCTTGCAGCATTTTTTCGTAAGAGTTTGTAAAGCCTTTGAGGGGTTTCAGCATTACTACCTAAAAGGACAGAGTACTCTCCCCTATTATTAAAATGACCCAAAAGTAGGAGGAGGTTAAGTACTGCAGGGACCCAGCCCTGAGTGCACATCAGTCAAAATAAAAAAATGAACAATTATATGTGCTTTGATTTCTGTGTCCTGAGGTCTTCATTTCTTTGCAGGATAGCATTTTAGCACACACTAAGATCCCACGAAGCCCTAACGGAATAGGCGCATAACAGAGTGATGCGATAGAGCGACCACATTTCTGCATGGCTTTTTGGATGACCAACTTCCTGTCCGAATGAGAGTTTTAAAACTGGGAGCAATTTACAACATTATAAAATGAAAACAAATGTTTTGGGGAATTTGTACTCTTGGACCTTTTTAAAAAGATGTAAAAAAATACAGGTTGATTCACAGGTGTTTTGTTATAGACTGCTGCATTTTCTCCATTCAGGCTGCCACCTAAAGATGGCTGTGAAAGCTGTATGTGTACTTCTCAGACCTCTTGGTAAACTGAACCTTAACTTTCTGGCTGTAGTTCAGAATGATTGCAGACATACGTACACTGCGATGCACACTACACCACCCATGGCCATCCTTCCCATAGACCACTGGCACTTTTCAGTATGGGACGGCTTTAACATACCTGTTTCGTGGCTATGCCAGAAACTTGGCAGAGTGAGGAAAAACTTGTCGCCATTGACCACGCACCTCTGAGAAGTCACTTCCTCACACCACAACTGCCATGTGGCTGCACAAAGCTTCAGAGCAATCACGGGGACCCATCTGTACCTGGCACTCGTGTCACTGCTGGCAGCATGAAACAAAATCTATGGGGGATCTCCTACCTGAGTTGCATATTGACTCATCGCAACACTCAATCACGTTCTTGCTAAATACCCCCACCAAAGAAACCCCAACGATCTCCAGTCAACAGATCTATCGCCAACTGCAATGCTTCCTCCACCCACAGACAAGATCGGCATGCTCATTACCGAAAGCATATAAGGCTTCTGCAGGCTCAAAACATCTCACAAACACTTTTAATTAATTTTTCCAGGATGCAGGATGCACTATTGTTGATGCTGTCAGCTGTTTGATATAAGTCCCAGACCTCCTTCAGTTTCAGTCAGAAATACTTTGACCTCTGTCAAAAATTCATTGACAGTAAGGTCTCTCCAAGTAAATGTTTGCAGCAGCAACAAAAGAGGAGGTAATAGTATGCCTGCTCTGCATACAAGAGGCATAATACTGGTTTAGATTTCTATGGTAATTTCTTCAGATACAGTATCAAGTTTGGCGACTTTTTAACTGCTGAATTACTGTAATATTTCTCATAAGAAATCCTGAACTTTAGGTTCCAGACATAAAAGCTCCTTAGATATATTTTGTACCTAGCAAAAAGCTAAATATTTATTTATTTATTTATCACTACTGCACTCAAAGGAAAGGGTGGCCAGCAGTCTGTGAAATTATTGTTTGCTTCTAAATGTAGTTACCACAGCTGAGGACTTAATACTTGGCTAATGCCTGCGATCCTTATTAACATAAATATTGTAACAGTCAGGCGGGATGGAAGTCATACATGAGATAAGATCTTGTCTGTTTCTGGTGATATGATCTCAACACTAGTCAATTAAAACTGCTGGAGTATTTCGTAATCATTGTCATATCAAATTACTGCACTGATGCATACGTTAAGCAGGAAAAGTTATTACATTACTGCGTGGGGCGAAAGAAGGGCTAAAAGAATACTGCAGCGCTAGTAGTTTATGGAGACATAAAAATTACTGTGGACAGCGTTATAGTTATTCCAAGGACCACTATAATTGTATAATAATTCTGTTTACACTTGTCCATCCTATTTTTCTTATAGGAAGTTATATGTGAAATTATTCTACGGGACTGTTCAAGGGACTAAGATATAAACCCTGGAAGATTGTTTTTCCTTACTCTTACCAATGGCACTTTACAATGTACTCTTCTTTGCAGACGCTGACTTTGGGTAGTCAATATAACATATTCCTATAAGACTGTCAGTAGGATTGGTAGGGTAATTTGCAGAGGTTTTGTGGATCTGCAAATTGAGAATCAGCCCTTGGAGGATTGAGGTTTCAAATTTAATTTTACGCTAATTCTAGGCATTTTTTGAAAAACTACAAGCTTGGCTTTACTACCTCATATACAACGTTATTTACGTCTCCTCGGGCTCTTTTTATTGTTTTGGGAGGATACCAAGCTAATGTAACACTGCCCTAACTGCTTAGCTGCATCGAGCGAGGCCATTTGCATGCGGCGTGCCTGACAATTACGTGCTACACTGCAGAGTTCATCTGCAAGTAAGCCAGCATTTGGTATTAAGAAGTGCCAAGGCCTGATTCTGCTCCTCTCCGTGCGGGTGAATGTCAGTAGCAGTTAACAGCACGTACTACGCAAAAGGCACGTGGGTTCACATCAAATGACCCCCTCCACAAAGATCTGCCATTCCTGTCAATCAATTCCTCTTTATGACTCCTGGATTGTTCTCTTATGTCAGCAGTATTAGTAATTTATAATTTTTATTGGATGTATCTCCTAGAAAACCCGACTAACGTCAGGGCCATGCTGTGAGAAACACGGCGCAAACACAAAGTTAGAGAAAGTTCTTGCCCCAAAAATCTCCAATCTGAAATCTCAATAATGTCAAGTGCCAAGACCGTACATAGTACATCTAATCTTATTTGCCAAAATAAATTGCAGATTGTTATTTTTTTTAAGAGGGGGGAAAAAAAAATTGGAGAGCACTTGTAGAAATGAGTAAGGTTTCACCTAGTGATAAAGGTAGTTATGCTCCAGTAATGAGGAGAAAGGGAACTTGCTATCAAGAATTAATGAGATCACAAAGAACAGGCAGGGGAAGTGAACGTTTTTAAAATGTCCCTGCTGAACACCAGGAATAATAGAGTGAGAAAAAATGGAGTAGATCCCTGTGGTAAAAACTATTAGAGGCGGCGAATTATAAAACTATTAACCAGAATGTAACTCCCAATTAAAAGATGATTTAACACTGGAATCTGATGGATGAATTTTGATTAAATGGAGAACTATTAGGAGCCCTGGGAAATGGACTTCTCCTGCCAGTTCTAAAAGTTAAAAGGCAGTTTGATATAAAAATTTATAAATTAAGGTTAATTACTTTAAATAACATGGCTGGAAGCAATAAAAAGAAATTTATAATATTCTCTGGAGTTTTAGGAAAATAATATAGATATCCGCACCTCTCAATGGAAAATCGAATTAGCGTCCCCAGGTACAGGTCGGCAAAGACAAAGGCAAAATAAACTGGCTGACAAAGGGGCTGCATGGGAAGCTGAACAACTCATAGCCTTTGATCTGCTGGAAAACTCCTTGTCCGGTGCCACAGTGACTCTCCTCAGGGTTTTTATGCAAAGGAGCAGCGTTTCTTCACGTCAGCCTTTGAAACCCACAGTGAGCACTCTGCAAACGAAACAATGGATGCTGAAGATGTCCAAAGAGGCAGGCTGATCCTCCTGCCCTTGGAGAAACGTTTGGGTCTACAAGGAGGTAGGCAAAAATTGATATCAGGTAACCAAATCCATGATAGCCATGGGAAGGAACACCGTAGCCCAAAGCGAGGTCAAACAGTCCTTCTCTTAAGGGCTCATCGTCGTTACTTACAAACCTTTAAATATTCTAAGAAGGTTCAGCCTAGGCGAGGAACGGGCTTGTCCAGAGAAGCGTTGTGTGTTATTCAGAAATGTGGAGTTGGAGAGCAGGCACTGCCCAGCTCCCAGAGACTGCGGGTGCCTGCTCCAGGCAGAGGGCTCTCAAATGCAGGACAAGGAAGCTCAGCGGGAGGTGGGTTATGTTACAGTACACCGGTTCTCGTGGAATACACTTTCATGTAGAGAAAGATGAGTGTTTTGGGGGTAAGGCACTTGTTCAGCCCAAATTTCATTTATCCTTTCAAGTGGATCCCATGGAGGAGGTGGGGATCGAGGGAGAAAAGCAAGTGCCCCTGTCACTCCACATTAACTGCCTGGACTGGATCATTCCCCAAGGAAATGCAGCAGAAGGCAGCAGAAGAGGAGAAGGCTTCTCCTGTGACAGCCTCCTGGGGCTTTTATGCAGCCATTGCTGAAGAGGGTCACAGAGGAGGCAAAAAGCCTGGAAGGTTTCCACAGATCCCACAGGATTACCACTAATAGAAATGTCTCCTTGCCCTCCTGCTCTACTCTGACCTAGCTGGCAAGGGATCCTCCTCTGAGCTTTGCAGACAGGAGAGAGCATTTGCCAAACAACCGCCACAGGTAAGGTCACACCAGCTTCTCCAGGTCCACAGTGCCAGGATGCCGAGGAAGGCGCCCCACTCCTTTCCTATGCACCATAGGCCCATAAAGACTCCCATAGGAAGCATGCAGTATGCTGCAGATTGCTCCTGCCCCTGTTTTACTACCTACCAAACCCAAACGAAGGGGCAGATCTCTGCAGGCTGACCTTGAGAGTCTGAGCCAGACCCCAGATGTCTTCTGTCCCTCCCCTCCATGAACGCATGGCCCTGGGGAAGGCTGAGGCAGAGGAAGCAATCATGCATCCCACGTTCTGCTGCTCATCTGGCTGGATGTGTGCCCTGATGCTCGCTGCTTGGACGTTGGATCCCTTCTGTGCCATCTGAATGGCTGTGCGGTTGTGTGCCCACCAAATTCTCCCTTCCCCAGCTTCTCTTCTGCTGCCCAGTGTAGACATGCACGCCTATGTCTGTCCTTTTACATACAAACACACACTATTTCAGCCTCCTCCTGTCACCTTCCTCCCTCAGTGTCCCTCCAGGGGTGATTCTGTGCCCACTCGCTCTGACCTAAACCCGGGATACCCCCACCAGCATATAGGGTAACCCATCCCGCTCTGTGAGAAACCACTCTGTTCCACACCATGATCAGAAAACCTCTCTGCTGAGTGAGCAACTTTTTTCTAGTTTTCGGTCCCTTTGAGTGTTGACCCTTGAAATTTCCAACTCCTCCCTACCCCTTTCCCCACATGCACTGCTTCAGAGTCACCCCGTGCCCCCCCGTTCTTTGTCTTACAGGCTTCCCTGCCCCAGCCAGGGTAAGTGCAGTGCTGCTCCTTTAAGGCTCGGTGCCTGTAAGTGATTACTCTTGGCTATCACTTTTTCTATATCAGACATGTCATGGTGAAGAATCTTCAACCTTGACTCTTACAGCTGCCCTAATTATAGGACATATTTTTGGTGCTGTGTCTTTATTCCTTTCCGTGCTGGCACTCTGACCCCGGTGCTTCCTCCGTCGCGCTTGTGTTAACAAGGTTGTCCATTCTACAGTTTCCTCACTCTGATTTGTAACTCGAAATTACCATATCTGGCTTTCACTCACTGACAACCGTCACTTTAAATAGGCCTTTTAAAGTTAATACGATGTCCATTCTAAAGTGGAGTATTACTTTTCAGTGATGTTAAATGAGCAATTTAAGCAGCTATAGGCTTTTCTTATAAGAAAAATTAAATTTTATCTGCCACTTAATTTATGAATAGGGCTAACCCTAAACAAATCTGTCATAAGCTGCTGCCATCCCTAAAAAAAATAATAATACAAGAATAACTCTAGTTAATGGTGGGAAAATACAGAAGAAATATACGAATTATTCATAAAAACATGTCTAGCTTACACTTTTTAGAGCCTCAGGTACATGCTGCAGCAGGACTATACTCCCTTTTAGGTCTTGTCCAGTGGACCTTGTGGATCAGTGGCCAGTAAGGACAATACCAGTGACTGGGAAATGTTCTGTCAGTGCAATCATGCTATCAGTGGTGCCTCAGTAAGTAAAACAGTTTTTTACTTGCTAGATCACACTGTCTCAGGGAAGGATATTTAGACTAACACATATTTTTGCCGAGATGGATGGAGTTCAGCTACTGCTGGAATGGGCTTTGTCCCATTCCTTCAGCCCTACAGATGATCAGTGAGGAGCCTACCCAGCTTTCCTCCAAAAAACAAGCAAGGCTTCACAGCCTGCTGAAAAGGAAGGGGATAGTGATGATATTCCTCCTCTGATGAAATCAGGGGAGCAGAAGCTGAGAGATCTGGCCTGTGTCCGTGGTTTATCACTCACGTCCTGCTATGTCACGCTCTTTGACCAGGGCTTTCAGCGCAATGCATGGGTGCCCGATCTCCTCTGAAAGCCTCAGCTTCCATCCCTCTGCCTTCCACCACTGCCTAAGCGAGGCGAAAAATCTCCCCACTTCTCACTGGGTTGCAAGACTAAGTTCCCTCCTGCTTGGCAAATGATTTGAGAACAAGCCTTCCTTCTTGCAGAAAGTCCCCACATCCAGCCAACTCAAGCAGCTCCAACCTGCCTGAGATTTCAGTGTTCATGTGGGATCAACATGCTGGGCCTAATGTTTTTCCCCCGGCTTCTGAAAGGTCAGAACGGCAGTATATTGAATCTCTAAACATACTGATCACACAGCTCTGCTAGCTCACTAGAATCCATTAATATCCAAGATACTGGAAGGGAAAGGGAAAAAAAACCTTCCTCCATGAACTTAAATCAATTAGCTGGGACTAAAAAATGTAGATTCTTGTGGAAGAATAAAAAATGGAAAACACCAGGCCTCATTATCCTGTCCCTGAAGTGCCAGAGGGTAAAATTATCTTTCATGATGATGTTCTGCATTGATTAGTCAAACATGTAGGAAATCATATTAAAGATTTGACACCTGATGTGGGATCAGAAGAGCTGTGTGCTACAATAGCACATGCAAATGTTGTGGCAAAGTGGTATGTGCTTTGGCCAAAGGAAAGGAAGACAAGAGACTGTGGAAATATGATGGGAAAAAGAAAACTTGGAAAATTCCCCATGGAAGAATCATGTAGTTTTTAATGCCAGTTCAAGGGGAAAAAAAAAATCTGTTTCCACAGAAGGTACTTCAAGAAGCTATATAATAATTTCCAGATCATTTCTTCTTTGCTTTTTGTTAATTATCCTGTAGAAACCTGTACCCAGGAGTTGATTAGATGCATTCAGGTTCAATAGGTAGAGTAAATTCTAGACAGCCATATGCAGATATCAAGCACTCTCAGAGAGACACGTTATCAAGGTTTATAGTTTTGTAGTGACCTCACTGTGGATTCAATAAAAAAATAGATAAAGCTAGAATTAATGGAAAGAAATATTGCCCTGAAAGGGTAGACTAAGATCTACAGGTGGATTGAACTGACATAACTCAACTTCAGAGAAGCCACAGTGACTTACACCACCTGCGACCAGGCTCTTGTAGTCACTGTAAGAGCAGGGCAGAAAAGGCTGATCAGATCATTTTGCTGGAATCCACAGAGAAGTCTCCCTGATCCCTGTATCTGCAAACACCTCCACAATAAGCATCTGCCTCCTCCAGAGCTGCAAAAGGATCTGCGGCTGTCCAGATTGCAGCTCTTGTCTCCTGAATACCTGCAGCACCATGGTGAAAAACAGCTGTCTTCAGCATCAGCCAGGTACCAGGTTAGAGGTGAATCAACCCCTCAATTGACAGAACCCATTTCACTGAACTCTGCAGCTATTACAGTCCCATATCAGGAAGGGGAAAGAAATAACTTTTAGCTATTTAAGCAGTGCCACTACCACAGTGAGTGATCTTGCCTGAATCAAGGCCAGAGACAGAGCATTGCTACAAGAATCTGCTGTTTAATATTACAGCCTTGCAAACCAAGTAGCCTGCAAGAGTGCCTTTTCTCATGACTCTTTACTGGTGATGAGGATCATAATGTGCGTCTCTATGATCAAAATGCTGACTGCCTTCAAAACCAGATGAACCATTAGATGAAAACATTGTGTAAAATCATTATAGGCCTATGCTCTTATCAGACAACCATAATCAGCAGCTCTGGGATCTTTCAGTACTTCAGGGCTAATTTCTACGTCAGCATTAAGTAAATTCCATGGCATGGATAACCTACATTATTTGGCAGATTATACTGCAGGAAGCATAGCAAACATTACTTAAACCATTTTTAAAACTGCTGTACAAAGTGGACTATAGTGATAAAATTGACCAATACCTAATTAATATGCACCCAAAAGCCCTATAATTTTAACCCCTTCCTTGCCACTGATTCTTAAGGATGATATGAACAGAACATGTACCGCAATCAGCGAAGCAGAAAAACATCTTGGTTATAAGATGAGGTTACCAGGAGTGTGTGTCTCCAACAGAAGAAAACCACCCATGAACAGAGTGAGAGACTGAGGCTTCCCCATTCAAAATTACATTTTTCCTCTCATTATTCCAATGTTGGCATCTCTTTACCAATTCATGCAGCTCTCTTAGCATTGAACTCTTTACCTCAAGTTCTCTCTCCCTGTTTATTTCCACTGCCTTGTGAATATGAACCTTTTTCTCCCTTCTGGACTATAGGAACCAAGAATTTTTACTGTAGGGAAAGACTCTGAATATTATATGGCCCATTGCTTCACCTGATACATGCTCCCTACTTCCTCTCACCACCCTACCATATTCTGCCTCCACATTGTTCTTCCACAACATAAAGGCACGTGCTTGATGTACGGCTCACCCACCCATCGAAGGGCCGTGCTGCCTTCAGCAAGGTTCTCACCCATGCACTCTCAGTTCTCTCTGTTGTTCTTTCAAAAAGGTCTTTCCCTTTCTTCTCGGGCTTTACTTCCATCTCATACTTGGTATTTTGACCCAGCAGTGACCATCACAGTCCCTGGGCCATTTTCCGTGCAGATGTGGGGCAAGCAGCGGAGCAGCTTTCAAGATGCTTTATGACCCCACGCGGCTGTATTCAGATTGGAACATTTGCACTCCAAACTGAGCAACTGAACTCCCATCAAAATTGCTGCTGACAGTGTAACTAAATAAAAGACCTACTTTTCTAATCCCTGAGGCCAATACAAGAAACAGTGGTGAAGAAATGGATATTTTTTCATCCATTTGGCTGCAGTGATCACCACTAAATTTGAACATAAAGCTCAAAAGACCCATGTAGTGTCACCAAAAATCCTGGAGTGGACTGTCAGATGGAAATAAATCACTTGGAAATTACTTTGTGGGTGGAATCATAAACTGATTTTGGAGGAAAAGTTTTATGGAAAGTCACTGAGTTTTGGGGAGAAGGAAAGTTTTGATTTCTCCCCCTCCTCCTTTTTCTTCCTCTCAGTCCAGACCACCCCCTCTGCCTCATCCCACCAACCAATTAATCAGGTTTGAGTGCCCAGTTTAAAATTCTGGGGGAACTTCTATCTGGTTTGTCTGTACTTGCAGATGGACAGCATGTACTGCTGAAGACCATGACTTCCTCATGGTGCTTGGGTCACCCTGGAGCCAGGGGTGAGCTAATAGTGTGAGAAAAGCAGGCTAAATCTGCAGAAGATGATTTTATGGGCACAAAGTTACGGAGAACTGCTGACAAGAAGCCAATACAGCTGATGCACTTTCCTGGACTATTTAGACAAATGGTCCACACAATATAGTCCCACTGGCAGCTCCATGAGTAGTGGGGTAGCAGGAGGCAAGTAGAGTATCCATATATTCACAGGTACCTCTAATGTACACAAAAATATATAATAAGCATCAGCAGTCTTCATTCGAGTGCAACCAAGAATTATGGAGATCCTAACCTTGCAAGCTGAATAAATTATTGCCAGAGGATTATTATGTATTCTAACAATATCTAATGTACCTCTTTGTCTCTCATAAATTACAGGGCATCCTCTGACTCCTAGAATACACTCTGTCTCATGCATAGCCACTATATAGTCTTTTTTTTTCTCTAAATACACACAATAGAAACTCTAATCAGCATGGTCTTGCATAGAGATTTTAATAGCCGAGAAAAACGTACTTGTAGTCACACGTTCACTGGCCTGGTGTAACTATTTCAATTACCAAAACAAATGACCACAATTTAAATGTGCTGATAAAGGGGAAGCTCATTTGCAGTGTGTATGTAAGAATATCATTATCAGATACACACACTGTTCACAGATCCAAGGGAATTTTACCATTGTACAAAGTATCTCCACCCAGCGTAGGCTATAGTAGAGTCTCCATGATCATTTGACTTTCTGCCTTTCAGTCAAAAAATTGCCAGTAACACCGGCTTCTGCCTTGGCTTATCCAATGCAGACTCAACATTGACTCCCAATAATAAGTCATCAAACTCAGTTCACTACAGCAACTGAAAAAAAAAGAATCCCTTGTATTTTAACACCTTCCACTCATGACTGATTAGAGATGACACCTAGCAAATCTTAGGCCCTGGTACTCTGTGTGCATTAGCACCAGCTCAGCTAGCTGATTTACATCAGTAAATAGCTGGGCCTCAGGTGATCTTGAAACTAGCAGAACTTGGTGCATTTGCCCTTCTTTGCTGAGTGCTTTTGTCCACATCCTGGAATTGGCTGACTACTATTTTCCAGCAGATTTATCCAGACATTGGATACCTGTTTCAAGATTTTTAAATGTCTGGATATATCAAAAAGCACCACAGAGTTAGAAAGTTCTGTACCCCAGAACCAGCTCTTTTATTGTCCATTTCTGCTGGGAAAGACATGAAAAACACACTTGGTTGTGCGCTGCCTTAAAACTGCAAAGAAAGCTAATATTACTTTTAAACATCCTGTTTCATTTACAAGGCCACAAGGATGATTGTTTTGCATTATTCTCTCAAATTCTTTCTGTTTCAGGTTCCTTTTACCACTGAGACTGCCACATTCACACACGCACACATTCATACCCTCCTTCAATATGAAGAGTCCAAGAGGGATATTGTGCATAAGCCTTCATGGGCTGTATTTTTAATGTATATTAACAAGATGACAGATACTCTGAGTAGACCGGTCAGGGAAAGCAAACGAAGACAAGAAATATTCTCAGGGTGTTATTGATTAACTGTTTTTCAGAACAGAGGGAATCATTTTTAACTGGTTTAAACTATGATGGACTCAAGTGGAAAAAGCAAGCAGAGTTAGCAAGGAGCATAATTGACTGGGCATGGAACTAAGTAACCTCTCAGCACGCTGGAAGTGGTGGAGCGAGGGGGTTACAGCCAGGGCTGCTCCGGACCCAGAGGCCTTTCTTCCCAAAGTGAACTCTGCCAGCAGCCAAAGACGACAATAACAAGTAAAGGGAGGGGAAAAAAAGGAAAAAAAAAAAAAAAAAGGTCCAGCCACTCAGTTACATGATCTAAATTCTAATCAAACATCATTTAAAGCATGTTTTATTTCAGCCTCTGGAGAGATAGTCCCTCCTGACTCCTCACCATGGCAACCGGTGTCTCATTTCAGAAGTGTCATGCCACATTATCATCTTGCCGGCTCACACACTCCTGCCTGACAAGTTCTCTCTGCCCCTTGTGACAACCGTTCCAGGCTTATGCTGTTTATTTTTGGTGTCAGGCTGGCCCTGGCAGATTGAAAGGCAACCTCAACCCCTTGAACAACAAGCACCACACCCCACTTGGTGATAAGAGATGATTTGAGAAGATATTTGCTTACATGTGTATAAGCAATTTGCTGTACGATGAAGCCCCGGTGTGTCTGTGTGAATGCACGCATATGTATATGTGTGCAAAGGGGAAGGAAATGGAGAAGCGTAACATTTCATGAGAAAGCAAACAATTCATTTCAGATCCCAGGTAGTAGATTTCAATCATCAGATCCTGTTATTCGCAGAGAACTACATGAAATATAGGCCAAAAAGGCATTATAGGTACTCTCTCCTAAGAGACATGAATGCAAAACTAGGCATTGTCTCTGCAAAATACCCTCACTGTGTCCCTGCAGAGTGCTGCGAGATAAGGCAGCAAAGGCACTCCACAGAAGGAATGGGGACAAAACATAATATTAATTTGCTAAAGGAACATGCTAGAGAGGCACTTTGGGCCACATTCATCTCTGCTATTGTGGTGTCAATTTGGAGCGACATCACGACTGTCAATGAATTACTCGGGATCATCCGCATTCAGAATTACAGAATCTCCACTTACATTCAAGCAACAAATTCTGCTCATCACAGCCAAGACTTCCTTTTAACTATGTTTTGTACAGCCCCTTCATAGGTAGGGCTAAGTCAACAGCTGGGCTTCTTAGTGTAAGCACAATAATAATGCTGATACTAATTATAAAAATGCATATTACATTTGCTTTTAATAGTAAACATAAGAAAATAGCAGTATTTTTGACATTCATTTGACTCCTGAGACAGTGGCAGTGAAGCAGTGCTTCTTTCCATTCAAGAGACCCAGAATTAGAAAGTTTCCTACCTTTCCATCCAAGTAGGTAGAAAACAAGGTGTTCTTGGATTTTGTTCTGTTGGTACCTATTATTAAGCCAGGAGGGAAGCCCTAGGGTGTCAGATATGGTCTACGTAGCAACAGCACAAAAAAGAAATGAAGAAATAGGTGTTGACAGTAAAGACATCAGCACAGATTTCGTATTTACTATCCAGACCACTTTCTCTAGCCCATGTGAGATGGGTGAGGATCCACTCTGGAACAACGCACTAAATGAAGGAAACATACCTCTCAGCTAAAACAGCAGGAGTCACAAAAAGTGGGGTTTTTTCACACAAGTTGCAACTACGCTGAGACAGTTGGAATCTTGGTCTTATGTTAAGCAGTAACTGATTTCCCAATTATCTTTTTCATGGACAATAATCAATGTTAATGTTGCTAACCAAATTAATTGAATGGCATTTCACAACAGCCACACAAACCCAGCAGAATATCTGACTGTGATGGGTCACTCAACACTGTCACAGTCACCAGGAACATAATTAACATAATATTTGTACATTTTTCCGCCAGAGAGCCGAGTAACTTAAACACTGAAAAATCAGCCAGTTGCTTGGGAACATTTTACTTAAAAGGAGAAAAGCAGCATTAAATACAATATGTGTGATAAAGGGCTTATATATTTCAGGTCATCTACAGACATTGGAGTTCCCATCCACACATTTCATGGAGAGAACAGGGCATCATCCTCTGATAAGCAGCCAAAAAGGACTGATTTCTGGAAACTTCATGGTGATATTTTCACACAAGTGGTTAGGAAGCTGGTTACTGACAATGTGCCACAAATACAACTACTGCAGTGATCTCTTTTTCCTGCTTAACATAGCTCATCAAACCTCTGTACCAATTTCTCTGTGGATCTATCCCAACAGATAGCCAAACTCTTCTAGAAAAGATCGCCCTGCTGTGAATAGTATCTACAGACTTGTTGATGGAAAGACTGATTCTAAAGTCAATCCATACAATAGGACAGTATAAAAAGGTTTTGAACAACTTCTGTTCAAGACAGCCATCACGTGGACACACAGTGATGGTTTCCAAGAGACACAGCAGCTGGCAGTGACCCTGGTAAGAATGGCCCCACTAGCACCAAGTGGGAGGATATCAAATGCAGGGTTCATAACTACTTTTAGCAGCAATGAGTGTTGTGGGCAAAGCTGGTATCAGCCGTGCCTCACAAATTGTTCTCACCTTTTCAAAGCTGTTTGGTGAGAAGGGAGCCCATGATGGAAGAAATGAACACTGGAGAAGGTTGGAAGAGGAAGAGTCTGAAGCCTGGCACAAGCACTGCAAAACAAGGTACAAGTGCATTTGAAAGGTGGCTGCAAGACTCTTCAAACTGAGATAGTCCGAAGCAGAGCTTGTCCATCACACAAACATCATTAAGGATATAAACGAATAGTACACGCAATTTATAGACAATCTCTTGCCTCTACCAAAGGCTATACAACTCATCTATGTAACCCAAAGACTGAATGTCAGTTGGAGTTGGGGATGAAAATTCTCTTGAAAAAGTAAGACATGCTGACATCAAATAACTACATGCCTATAGTATAGTTTACAGGCATATCTCCATGCACTGCTTTGGCCCTGGGAAAGAGGTGTGAGTGTGGTTTACCATGGAGTTTACATGGGTCACAATGTAAACAAAACTTGACCCAGTTATCGCAGAAAAAGAACCACAAACTGGGCAAAACTGCACAATTAACCCAGATGCAATCTTTGATCAAATAAGGAGCTAATTGGAAAACAGCTTTCATTAAAAACAAACAAAGCAAGCAATATGTTCATTTAAATTTTAATCCATTTTCTGGTAACTGTACCATAGAAAGAGGCTTACAATAGCAAGGCATCTGTAAACAAAATATGATCGTCCCAAGACACACTAATGGCGTTTTACAGAGTTTGCAAGGGTAGAGCATGTACATTTTTAAAATCATAAAATTAGGAGAATTAACATTGATTATGGAACGGCAATGACACTCTAGAGTTGCAAGTCCCATAAAAAGCTATAAACACAGCAAATACTACAGGAGGTCTTTCCAGAAAAGAGAAAAGGAAGACAAGGGGAATATTTCACAATGCAGAAACACCACCCAGGGAATGAAGGAAGGAAGTGATGCCTGTATGGCTGTACTAACCATGGGCTCAATTCCGCCCCCAGCTGCACATCTGCAACACCTCATGAGCTAAGATTTCTCAATTTCCATGTCAAATGCATGTACCCAGATGTACATGTGTGTACCTAGAGGCAGAATTTAACTTACTCCCTCAAACAATACACAGCTAACAGAAATGGACACCCATTGTAGCAAAACATCCCACTGCCCGGCCACCTTGCTTTACAGGAAACATATAGTATATATGTAAATCAGCAGTTGATTTTTTTTTTTTCTGAAAGTGCCTGGGTACTTCTACTCACAACCGTATGCACAATCAGGTGCAAAAATATGTATAAATGTGCATGTGTTGCTACTACCACATAACCCAGCCTGGAAGACTTCCACTCCCAAGTGCTCCAGTGAATATCCACCCACCTCTTCACAGGTGCAAAAAAATCCAGCTTGTACAATGACTGTAATAATGAACTGTTCAAAGAGAACTCACATTGCCTACATGGTCCATCTATTCATCTCTGCCCAAAAGTCTTCCTTATACCAGTTGGTGCATGCTTTTTATACTCTGTTAAAGCAAATTACTGGTGTTCTTCAGCAAACAAGTGTCCCTGGAAAGGACTCAAAGATTGGCAGGAATTCAGCTTTGGCAAGCAAATCCCGTATTTTTGTCTTATATTTACAGTTGCTCAGGCATATCTATATATCCATCTGTACACCTATCTTCATAAAAACCTAACTGCAACAAAATAAATAATAATAATTCTGCTGTTTCTCTGTTTCCAGTATTCTCCACCAGAAAGTGGGTAATAAAACAGCAAGCTCTCTAAAGTAGACATTACCAACCCAGGCCATGCAAACAAACACTTCACCATTTTATAATCTCACATGTCGAATGAACATCATCGTTCCCTTTGGTGCCTTAAAATATCAGGTCCATAAAATTACTAAAAGGCAGAGCAGCAATGCTGCCTAACGCTAGGACTGCCTAGAACAGACACGAAAGCTGAGTGCCTTTGTTTCCCAGAAAATCCTCTTCCCCCTCACAGACCCAAGCGATGGTCCCTCTACGGTCTCCCTAACTGAACAGCTAAGCTTTGATTTCTCACATTTGATATGTCAGTTCTCTTCCTGCCCCACCCCTCCATTAAAGTGTAAGGAGAAGACTGCATAATGTATCTGTGACTCTTCCCCTCCTAGCTACCCACAAAGATACAATCACACCTGCCTCTGAGAAATGATGTTAATTTGCAAGTAAAAGTCTGAAGCCTCCAAGCTGCACCTGTATCATTTTCACTCATTTGTGGCTTTGAGTTTGCAGAGCAGTGTTGACTGTGTGAAGTGCTTGCAGAGCCAACGGGCAAGTGAGGCCCACCTTGGACATGAGCATGAGCTTCCCTAGGAGAAAAGTCGGCTGGAAACTGGAGTTAGCATCTCCCCAACATGGAAGCGGCATGCTCAGGGCAGGGAGTGGTGGCCAGATGCAACTTCAAGCCCTGAGCCACTCAGTGTGGAGGCAGTTATATTTCCCTGCCTGTCTGCAAAGAGAGGATACCAGCACTTTTTTAACATTTCTTGTTTAGCCCTCCTGTGCACTCCTCAGCAGCATAAGGAGGCTAAACAAGAAATACTATGGGCCACTGAATATGGGATTTAGAGTGAGAGAAATCCCTTATATAGTCTGGTCTGTCCGTTGCTGTAGTTATTTTTAAATAATAGCGTACACGGTGTGACAGATGCTGACAGACAGAAACTGCCTTTTCCAGGAAATGGATAGGGCTTTCCAGCTTTATCCTTTCAGAGCAGTGTTAAAAAATAAAAAATTAAAAAAAAATAAAAAATAAAAACAACCCTGGACCAACGTCACTGATGAAAAATACAAAATGGTAATATAAGCGTTGCTGCTAGGGGCTCTCCTTAGTTCAGAATGCCAGGTTTACGACAAGGCTATAATTTTGCAGACTAATAAGATCAAGTTGGTGGCAAAAGAGGGCGGGGGGAGCGGAAATAAAGTCTGAGCTTTGGGGAGAGGAGGAAGGAGGCTGGTGAAAATGCTGATATTTACTTACTGTAAATGTTGAGCCTATAAAACCTTCCCTCACACAGCAGCCTAAAGTGCCAGGCAGACAACAACAATAGCATGCTTGAATGAAGTTGTATATTGTTTTGTGAAAGCGGCAGCTCACAGCAGAACTGAGATTAATAACAACCGCAGCTTTCTTGGTGTAAGTTACAAGAGCGCACCAACACTTGCTGATAGCATTCAGCCTGGCAAAGCGATCGCTACAGCACTAAGGCTGCTATTTACATGAACGTATCATCTCTGGGTTGGTTTGTTGTGGGTTTTTTTTTTTTTTTCAAACCAAAGTGAAAAGGGAATGAATTTCTGGGGTGCAGCCTGATCAACAAACAACACATGCGCCAGTTCCTCTGAGACAAAGGAATTCAACTCGCAAATAAAATCTCTTGCAAATCTCTCTCTTGAGAGGAAACGTTTGCAGGGAAGCCGGGGCATCTGTTTAGATGCATTTCTCGCAAGACTCTGCCTGGCAAAGCCACCCGGGATTGCTGGGATCCCAGAGCAGAACCCTGGCTATAGATAAATATACATGTCTGGGGGTGTCAGTTCCTACAGTTGTCCCAGAATCTTTCCAGTAGGTGGGAAAGGGGAGGTCAACCTCTCCCCGTTGGGGATCCCCCCGTCTGGGGCGGCCCCGCGGAGGCCCGCCTGCCCGGGGGAGCGAGCGCCAAGGCGGCGGCCGTCCCGCTGCCCCTTCGCCCTGAGGGGCAGCCGCCCCGCTCGGGGCCCCGTTCGCACGGCACCCTTCATTAATTGTTGTTTGTGTTTATTTAATGAGGTGTGGAGCAGCCTCTAGCGGCGGGCGGCGGCTCAACCGCAAGCCGGCGAGCTCGGCCGAGGCGCTTGTGGCGGCGGGTCGAGGCCGCGGCCACCCCCCACCCCCCCCCCCCAACCCCACACACACACGCGCCGCGTTCCCGCCCAAGAGCTGCCGCGGCCGCTGGCGGGTGGTTCGGCGCAGCCGCCATGCCGCAGGGTGCCGGTCCGACACCGCCTCACGGGGCACTTTGACCCACGGGCGCAGAGCGACAGTCCCTCCGAAGTCCCCCTCCGCCCAGGACTTTACCTGAGGACGATGCACACAGAAGCTGAGCCGAGTCCTGCCTCCCCCGTCGCAGTTGCTGGGGCGCAGGGAGGCCGCCGTCCCGCCGGGAGCAGAGCCTGTCCCAGCCCGCAGTGGGGCACACACTGGCCTCCACAGGGACGTGTGTCTTTTCCTCATTTTCTTCCATCTGAGGCACGAATTAATCAGTCCTGGATATGGGGGGGTCTAACAGGCAGCACAGCTGGTGGCAGCTGTCTCCTCACCGAATGTGGTTGTCTGAGGCAGTTGGGGTGCGCTCGTTCACAGGCAGCAGAAGACTTGCTGTGGAGTGGCACTGGAAAAACTCTCTTTCGGTTCTCTTTCCCTTTTATTTACTCCCCTCAAGTCCACCCAGAAGCCCTTTGGAGCTCAGAGGAAGTCCCCCACATAGCCCCACGTCCCCTCCGAGCCAGCACCCCTCCAGCAGCTGCTTGCCCCTTCCTGTCCCAGTTGCTTCCTAAAGCACTACTGGGACGTTTTGAGTGGATTCATCCTCAAAAGCTTTAATTAACCTACAAAGTAGAGCTAAGAAGGGCCAGGTATGGGGCACAGTAGCAGCTCGGCACAGGTGAGCAGCAAGACACACAGCTCTTGTCGAGGCTGGTTGCAAATACGGATCCAGGCTCCCATTTTGTCCTTCTGTAGAACAGGCAGTTTTCCTAAAACAAAGATACAAGATTTAGTAGGCAAAGCCCTTCCTGTAGTCCCTGTTACCTGCTTACTCTAGGCAAGATGATAATGAGTGCTTTAAAGCTGTTTGGATACCAAATAAGTGGGCATCAGACAGCTGGAGAGAACTAAAATTATGCTGTTTTCCCCCAAAACACTTACTCAAGTTTTTGAAGAGCAGTTTCCTCCTGGTTAACCATTGGAAAGTCTGTTGCACCATGTTTGATGGTAGCTGTTTAGCTTGCACTTGCCTACTTCAGGGATGCTTGGAGTCTTAATTAATTAAGAGTGCGTGAATCAGAAATCTTTCATTGAAACTTGTTGCAGAAACACAGATTACCTGATCAGCGTTTGGATTGAACTCATGCTCGCTGGTTCCCCAGACAGGCCAGGCGCCCTCAAACCCTTCTAGTATTTGTTCCCTTCCTCTTGTCTCTGAATTGTGCTTCCTTCAGTTAAATTCACCTCAATAATCGCTTTATCTTGTGTCCTGAAGTTTCTTCAGCATCAGACCTTCTCCCAGCTCACAGCCAGGGCAGTACAAGCCAGCGCATCCTCACAAGTAGCTCAGCTGCAAGGACCCACCAGCCCAGTGCTCGACCAGGCACTTGCATGTCCCACACTCATCACTTCTACTCCAGATTGTGCTTCTCGACTATGTTATATCCAACCTTTCCTGCCACTGCAGAAGTTATATCTTTTGGCTTTCCCTGGCCTATGATTTGCATTAATTCCTCAGAAAGCCGCTGTCAGTTTTCTTCTCCCTTTATTGGCACAGCTTGCAATTTTTTAATCCTTGATGGTTTTCCTTAATTAAACTCATGACTTCTCCTAACTATTTCTCTGCTGCAACCCCAGATTAAATACAGTTGGCCTCCCAGCCATGGAAGGTACCTTCCTCTGTACCATCGGCTTTCATTTGTGGAAAGCTTCCTCGGACCTCCAGACTTGACACTTTTGGGAACCTGTCCATTACTGGCCTTCAGAGAGGTTCCCATTTCCCTCAACAGATTTTTTTCTGCTTTTTGCTGACTCAGCTCAAAATCCTGAAAGGGGTTTGACATGGACCTCATGCTTTCAGGGTCTTTTAACACTCTTAATTTCTCCATCACCTCTGCTCGGTTTCCTTCAATATTTCTTCTTTATGCAAAAAGAAACGTATCTTTCATTCTGGCATCTGCCGTGCCACCCACCTTTGTGAACATGAAGGCAAAACTGTCGGGGATTTTTTTTTTAAATTTTTTTCTTACACAATGTCTATAAATAACTCTCAGCAGCTTTTAGAGTTTTTCCATTGCTATCTATTATTCCTTTGGCCCATGCAACATTTCTTATTATTTATTATAACCATTTTCACAGTCTTCCCTTCATTTCCCACAACAGCTTATCTTGTCACTTCTTTTGCTCCTTGCTTCATTCTGAATTTGCAGTTTCGGGACCAAATGTTGGCACATCCTTGTTCCTCCACACAGGCAGGGCTGCAGGAGCTCCCAGGTGGGCAACCAACCACTTAAGGTGGGAGGATTCAAAGGGTGGCAAAACTCAGTCAATTTTGATTCTACAGGTACATGGCACATGAGAGGGAAGGCAGCAAAGACCTTGTGTTGACTGTGAATGTCACTGGCCATTTTATACCAAGTGTATTTATCACACTATGATATCATATATTGCCTTTTTCATACCTACCCTTGTATATTCTCCACTTCCTTCCATTTATTCTGATTTTCTTCCAACTTTCTGAATGTTTTTCCCAAGAAAAATTTCTCTGTTTCCTTTCCTGAAACTCAGTTTATTTTTAGTGATAGCAGTCACAGATTGTGGTTGCTACCTCTAGTCAGCATAAAATACCAAACAGAATGAAACCATAACCGTGAGTTTTAGTTTATATACGATGTACACTCCGAGGGCTCTAAAAATCTGTGAACCTTCATAACTAATGCTCCTGTCCATCTCAGCAGAGCTGCATGAGGAAAAGGTTTGGCTCTGAATTTGAAATTAGATACCTAAGAGAATAAATCAGTTCTTGTACCAAGAAGCAAAGATTGCCCTCACCTATGTAAACAAAATCCCTCACTCAAAGACAATTTCAGATTTTTTTCTAGCTGCAACTTCCAGTAAGATCTTCTTTGGAAACCGTCTTTCTTCTGTTGTCCTCACCTGAAATTGTTCTCAGCTCATCTCTAGTTTTTAATAGCTGTGACCACCTTAACACCTATAGACGCGCTAAAAAGCCACAGCCCTGAGGGTCAAAGTAGAAATGCTCTTTATTTATAGGGAGCACATTTAACTGTCATGCAGTTCCTGCCCATTTTTTGTGTCACCATTATTAATAGGTTTCTCTAGTCATCCCTGCCTCTGTATGTGCTCAGCTTTTAGGATGAGCAGCACCACCTTGGACACTTCACGGGACAAGGGAACCAATAAAAAGACATTCATGAAAATGAGCATTTCAAGGGAGATAAAATATCATTATGTGAAATGGATTTGCTGGCACTCCTCACCAAATTTAGCACCTATTAAATTATAGAAACCATTATTCCTCTTATACAGAAAAGTCTGAAACTTTCCCTCAAAGATATATTTTATTGTTTTAAGTGGGGCTTAAATGTATTTTTTCCTTGTGATAAATTTCCACATATGAATTTTCTTAGAGATGCAACAGGTTCTTGTTCTACTAATAATTATATTGATCAAACAGGACAATACTTCCCTTTTCCTACAGCCCAGGAATATTTCCCTCCCAAAGCCATACAGCTTATTTTATTAATTAGACAGCCTACCTGAAGTAAACCAAGTGCTTTTACACACCAAAATACTGCTACACCTCCCATGCATGACCCAGCTATATCCTCTCCTCATGCTTTTCTACTACATTTTCTAAACTCTGTCTCCTCACTGGCCTTGTCCAACATACCGCTAAAGATGGTTAACACAGGTCGGCCTGTTTGGAGTTGTAGGAAGGGGTGGGGTTTTTCTCTCCTTTCACTGAGTGAGCACTCTGGGAAGTCCGGAGGCTGCAGAAGCATTCAGTGAGTCTGTAATCAAACTTCCCCAGGCTGGGCAGGCTGGGTGCGAGAGGCCAAACTAATTAAACAGAACCTCAAAACACCGAGGGAGTCAAGTGTCTGAAGAAAGTTGCCTGGAGAAAGAGGAGTGGGTTGGAAAAGCAGGTGCCTCACGAAGGAAGGAAACGTGACCTTGCAAGACGAAACTGAAGCGCACTCGTAGGAATGCTTTCTGCAGACCCCTAAAGGGAAGCCGAGCTGCAGATTCCCAGCAGATGCTGTTATAGACATACATCCAAGAGGCAAATGTGGAGGGGAAACATGAGAAAGGCCGATCCCATTTGATCACCAAGCATAGAAAAAGTGGAAGAGCGTGGATGCACCTCTGCAAACAATTTTTTTCCTCTTCCTTTTTAACATTAAGAAACTTTGAAACACCTGCAGTGGGAAACAAAAGGTTAATTAAAAAGAACCCCAGTCTTTGCACTAAACTGATTGCTGGGACTCCTGCCAGCCTGGGAAGGTTAAAGAGCTCAAGCATGCACGGGCTGCGGGGGGAATGGCTAAAATTTACAGCTAGCTCCCTGGAAAGTCACAGTTCAGCTGTTCTCCCGGAGCAGGTGCTCATGGGAGCGGGCCTGTCCCTTTCAAAGCGTGAAGATTGATGAAGCCTTCGCTCTCACCAACTGTAAATATACAACCAGCCTTGTCAGAGCAGGTTTGTAACATCACTTGCTGACAGCAAGAAATTTTTTTTAACCTCCTAAACACACACACACGCCTACCCCACACAGACACACACAGACACACACACACACACACACACAAAAGTGCTTAAAAAAAAAAAAAAAAAGGCTTTTCCCAGGGAACAGAGAAAAGCCAATAAATAAAATGATGGGAAAGGCATTTATGTTTTCCCTGCCCAGAGAGGCAATAGGTGGAGGACATACAGGGTGTGATTTCATCCTGTCCTTCAGAAAACAAGCAACATCTTCCTTGTGCTGTGCCGTTTATGGCCAAGTCCTGTAAGGCAGCTCAGGCACTTCAGCAAGAGAGCCAACACGGGAGCCTGGCAAGCTTAAATCAGCAGGGCTGTGCGCTGCCAGCCACCTCTCCATGGAGATGGAGAACAAGCCATCGTAAGAGATGATATGGCTAAAATAACCATTTGACTCTGCCCTAGTGCCTGCTAGCTGAGGACTATAATTTGTTACGGATAGGAATTACTTATTATTTGCAGCCACACTTTATGAAGTTCGACATGCCTGTGTTTAGATTTGGGTTTTCAAAGAGGCCTTGGAGAGTCGCTCAGCAAGGGAATACAGGCTGCCTGTGGGGGCGAGCGGGTCTCCCCAGGGAACCAGAGAGACAGGGAAGGGGTCAAGCGGCACGGCAAAGTGATGGGACGAGTACCTGGGGTCTCAGCCTTGGGACCTCCCTTTCTGCTTTTAATGTCATGTATGATATAAATCCAAGCACTCCGCTCCCGTAATTAGTGGGTTAGTTCCTTGAAGGCACCATGGCAGAGGTGAGTCCTCAGAGAGTGTTTTCACCAGGAGAAGACTGGCCTTCACGATTAGCTTAGGATGGGTGTTTTGTGCCTGGAGAATTGGGCAAAAGACTGAACAACGCTCTGCAGGCACAGCCCTTGGAGCTGCCTGTGACGATTGAGGAGAGACACGATGTACGATGGAACAATCCACAGCAGAGACAGAGCAGCAGTGGAGAGGTGGCTGCTTCTCCATAGAGGGAATTATTTCCACTAATAACATTGAAGAGTCACAGGCAAATCTAGCAGGAAAGAATAGCATTGGCAAGGCCTCCCCAAAGCCTATGGAAACCAGACAATGAATTCACTCCTGACTTCAGTGACTGAACTCCTTGGATGATTGGAAGCAGAATTAATATTCTTGTATGAGTTTCTTTATTGTCCTGCCCCAGAATTCATTTTTAGCATTGCAGTCAGTTTAACTAAAATAATTCTGCAACATCTTTTACTCTTTTCTTTCCCAAGGAAATTGCTTCTGTGTTATCATTTCTCTAAGGCAAAATTTCAGGATAATAGAAAATGTTTAGCCTAATTTCCTACATTTAAGTTTGATGTTACCTTTGCAGTGTGGAGGGATTAAATTGGTTGTTTTAGGAAACATCAATGCATTCCAACTACCCCAAAATTTTACCTTGGAAAATCATCAGGTTTTGTTTGGTGAGGTTTTTGGTTTTGCTCCACTGCTTCTGTTTTACTACTTTCTTCTGCTTATTATTAATAGAATAGCACAAGACTGCCCTCCCCGAGGGCTCAGTGATATATCCCCTGTGCTCTTAGGCAAAAACAGGCTTTGGATAATTTCCGCAAATTTTCAAAAAGCCCTTTGATAATCTCTTTCTACAAGAGGAAGAAATTTCTACATCTAACGTAAAGCTCCAACAGACCTAGCTTGCACATAGGCTTGTCCAGGATAAAATTAATTTGCATTTCCTTCAAGATACTTAAAGAACGAACACACCTATGAAAAATCATGCAACTCACTCAGTGTTTGCAAACTGTCACATTCTTCCTTTTGCTTGTGTTACAACCCTTCTCTCAAATTCTTTGACTGACATGGCTGTTTGAATTGCTAACACTCTGTGATGAGGACTGTCACTGTCATTTCTGCTGTGTTTACCCAGTGCCGCTCACAACGGGGTTCCCCTCCCCGGCACAGTCCCTCACACTATGCTACATGCTAATAAATAGTAAGAGAAAAAGGTACTTTCCTCTTTTCAGCAGCAGAAATATAACAATCCTGATGAATAGGCCAGGGACTGGGAATGTTTCCAGAAGCTGTAAGGAAAAAAGAAGTAATTTATTGCAGGTGCTAAAAATACATCATATACCTGTGAATACAGGTGACCATCACTTGCTCAAACGACTGGTGCTGTCCTTGGAGGGAAAAGACCACTAAGGTCTCTTTCTATGGCAGTGAACAGCAAACAGCAGCGTCCTCCCTGCGTTTCAAGAGGGGCAGGCGTTGATGTGTACTTGCATTATGCTCCACAGCAGAGCTGAAAAGCAGGGCTGGCCTGAAACACAATCAAATTTTCTCAGTAAAATTACACTCGGGTCTTCTGTGAGATCCAAAATGGTTAAAGCAATTTTTCTATCAGCTTCATTATTACCCTTCAAACAGCATTGTCATTCTCTTCCAGTTCTGTTTTGCTTATCCCTTCATTAAACTCTGCTTGCTGATGTTTCAAATCCACAGTTATTTGCCTGTTTCTGCCCCATCTCTGTTATCCCCAGATCTCCTTGGCTCCCTTTGCCACTCTGCAGCCGGGAGAGGCTGGGACTCTCCCTCTCCCTCTGGAGGGGGGCAGTCAGGGGTTAGGGGGACATGCACCCCCTTTCACACACGTATAACATGCCCAGTACCATCAGGGCTGCTCCAGAGGGGCCCTGCTCTTCCTTATGTTTGCTGCTTCTTCACACCTCTGGGATCGAGCTGTCAATTACCTGCTCCAGGCTGAACTGGGCTCCCCCAGTGTAAGAGCTCCTCCGAGTTTCTAGGGGGTTTTCAACCAAGCCACATTCCCTGGTACTTTCTCAGGAGCCTAAATTAATCATGCTTTTTTAAGCCCTAATAAGGGCTGCTCCAGTTTCTATCCACTGAGGATCAGACCAAACAACTTACTTTCTTCTGCTCATTTTTGCCAAGGTGTTACAAAGAGGGTGGCCAAGACATCATGTCCCCCTCCCCCCCCAACTCCCTATTCAGAATTGGTACGGTGAAGAGGAGGAACCTGAAACCAACACGCTGCTCAGCTCCCATGCTCCCAGCCTGCCCGTCCCACCCAGTGAAACACACGGCATTACAAACTTCAGCTGAGAGGATCTGATTATTTTTATGGAAATTTGCTCCAAGTTCAGAAGTGGATCAATCACAGTTTCTTGAGCTGGCTCCATTTTGAGAACCAAAACTGACTTTCTGGAGAAGCTGCTTGATTTCCCAGCTTTCCCCCACCAGAAAACAGATCATTGCACAGGGTGGGGGTGATATAATTCAGCTCTGAATAGGTTCTGGGCGTATTAGACCCCAATATAAAACTCACCTAGGCTCCAAGGAAAATGGAACAGCTCCCTGCTATGTTCTTCCTTGTCACCCCTTTACACCAGAGAGAGGTGGGAGTAAATCCATTTGCTAATATTCAATATGCCACACAGATATAAATGGCAGCTCAGAACATAACACAGGAGAGACTCATTTTGAGCAATTTAGTTCAGCTGTTCCTTTTCTGAGCTCCCCAGTTTGCCCTATTTCTATTACCCAACAGTGCCACTTCTTTGCTTTCTATATTGTCTTGCTGTCTGCCCATCTCTCTCCTCATTCACGTTTCTTTTTACATTTGGAAATAATTTTATTCTACTTCAGAGGTCTTTCACTCGTGTGTGAGTCCCTCTGTTTCCCTCTCACCCATCACCTGCTGGATCTCTCCATCTCACGGGGACCACATGAGCAGCAACTCACCAACTTCTCCGCACCGAGCATCCTCCCTGGCTCTCTCTTCTCTGCCAAGGAGCTCCCAGGGCCTTTCTCCCCGCACGGAGGGAGTGTGAGCTGACTCAGGCCCACAGGAGATTTGCACAGCCCACAGGACACAGCGCCAAAGCTTCTCTCATTTCTTTTTCCCCACACAGCCCTACAGCATTCGGTTCACACCTGCGTGCTCTTTTGGGACTGTGTTTATCCTGGAGAAGCCTGACTTGCCTTTCAGTTAGTGCCACAATTCCTATTATTTAGGAAGAGTTTTAATTGAAGATTCTGCTCATAAAAGGTAGTGCGGTGTTTAAACTGCTTTTTTACAGGCTGTAATTGCGTCAGTGGAGTGCATTCCACACTGGGCAGGCACAGGAGGATAAATGAGGCTTATCTTTGGTTCAGCTTTAATCCATCCAGCATCTCCCCAGCCTTTGCTCATGCCTGGCAGTCACCGCAGTGCACAGCTTGCACCCCCCTGAATTTGGTGTCAGCACAGTCTTACCAGACTGAAGGGTTGGGGATGGGAGAAAGAACAAACCCAGTGGCCAGAACAGTCTGATGTGGTAAACTTACATTTCATGGTCTGTCTGCAATGGAGCGAGTGACCCTGGACGCTTTCTTGGCCTCCGGGTGTCCCTGATGGCATAGCATGGTGGCACGTGCACGCACTGAAAGGTTATCCTGCCCCGTGGCAAAGGTCCCTGTGCCCGCTCTATGGTCTGGGAATAGCAGTGCAACCTTTTCCATCTGTCTTCGAAGGAGAAATTCAGACTTTCTCTTCTTCCCGTCTTTCCTCGTGGCTTGGCCTTTCTCAGGAGCAGGATCTGCCTACAGAACATGTTGTGCTGCAGGAGAACAGGGCGGACTTTGTTTATTTTTGCTACAGCTCTGTTTAACAAATACTTACCTGAACTATACTTTTTCATACTCTATCATATAACTCAGGGGCTGAGTCCCTCTTAGTAGGGCCAAGTGACTGTAACAAACACAACCCCTCTAGTCTTTCACTTAATATGTTAAAATCATTTTTGGGGGCACCACAGATAAAAAAGATTCAGGCTATTAATGCAAATTCCTGACTTCAGGTTAGCACAGTGCGGTGCTTTCTGCAAGGCCTCCATAAAGAGGCTTTTAATTTAGCTCTAATAGGGAGGTTATTGTATGTTAAATAAATACTAATTGATTATTTAATATATATGCGTTGAGGGTTAACTGCTATGTAATGAGCTCCTCTCCATTAGTGGAGCTGCTAAACATCAATTAATATGGGTTTTATAATCAATTGATATTTAACATGCCCTAACTTCCCTGTTTAGACTTAATGGGTCAGCATTTCTGAAGTGGCCAATGCCAATAGTTTCTTCTAAAAATTAAACAATATTTGTTGGAAGATTTACAACAGGATGGAAAGTTATGAATCTATTGAAAGCTCAGCAAATCAGCTCCACAGAACTGGACGCAGCAGGGCTAGTCTGCCTGATGCCAAGAGCTGCACGTACCAGAAACCTCTGGAAATGGGAGGGGGGACCCACATTCCCTTAATTTCCATGGAACTCCGACTTTTTTCTATAGTTTCCCAGCAAATGCTCTGTACCATTTCACAGCTTTGTACCATTACGCTCTCTCCTTACTCAGAACATTAAGCAGTATATGATATAGAGCTGGGTTTGGCCCCTGTGTGATCCTGGTTTTACCGTCCAGTTGCACTTAGATACACACTAGAGGTGGGATATGCAGTGCCCCATTTGGAAATGACTGCAAGATAAATATTAGGGACAAGATTTTCAAGGATGACCAGGGGATTTAGACACACAACTTCTATGTATTTTTATAAGCATCATGACTCTAAATCTCCCAACTGCCTTTTTAAATGTCTAATGGCTAAGACTTTATTCCCTTTGCCTCTCCTCCCCCAACACACACAAATAAATCATGTGCAAGCTGTTTGTGGTGTACACCAGGGAGAAAACAAGGAAGTTTCTAATGAAAGGAGTGATCATAATGCATTTGTTACTGTTATCTAACACTACTTCTTCTCTAATTTCCTTACTGGCAGCTTTCAGACAGTTTTCATTATGTGGTAGAGCTTCGCTCTGCTTGCCAAAAATTTGGGCTGGAAGAGAACGTACATGGAAGTACGGGATCTTTTCCCATCTGAGAGTGTCCTTTTACGGTTTGTCCTCCCCTGTACCCAGCTAGACCCCTGCGCCCTAGCAGGCCACTCCAGAAGCTAAATGGTCTTTTTAAGTATTACTGTATTTCTAATCAGCAGGGCTGGATGCAGGATGATGGATTCCATTTCAGTGTTCTCACTCTGGTATGCAACAGCACTCATTAAAGGCAACTTGATCACTTTGCCATTGTGGAAAGCAGCTCATCTTACCCACACTGAAAAGAGGTCAGTCCATACAGATTGTCTAACCGATGTTAACATCGCAGCCTAAATCCTAGTCTGGACAAAGTCCCCATCTTCCCACACTTGCTTAGAAGGTTTTGTAAAACATGCAATGTTTTAAGCAATAAAAAACTGTGCAGAGCAGATGAAAGCATGGAAATACCTTCTCTCACTGCGTTTGTACAGCACTAAGACAATGGAACTTAAAGCATCATCGCAGCTTTCAGGCAGTGTTATGATGCAGATAATAAAGATGAAGAAAGAACAAAGAGGAGTACATGGCCAGATCATGGTTTGAAGTCTACAGGCTGATTTATGTCATCTGAGGATCTGGCCCAGTTAGATCTAATTTTAACATCCTTGACAAATTCCCTTTAACGGCAAACTGTCAAAAGGGAATCTTTTCTCCGCCCCTCATCCTTCCATCTCCATGAGCTGTTCCCTGTGACAACACTGTTCTCGAGCAGTAATTGGCAGTATCATTCTATTATCACTTATTCTTAAGGCCTGAGGATTTCATTCCTTGCAATTTTCCTGTTGTACAAATTCATGTCTATTAGTTTAACACATGTGCATGTGCGTGCATTTATTCCCTCTGTGTGTGCGCGTGTGCTGTGTGTCTGGGGAGGAAAACAGTACTTAAACCTGAAAGGGCCGTTGTCTTTAAAAAAATCTTAAGGAAGCAAAAGAGCTAATTACTGATGACATGTAGTTGTGACTTGCAGTGGGAGGTGCCTCTGGCGTCTCCAGCAAACAGTCTTAGTTCTCCTTATAAGCATTTTAAATGGATGATGATCCTAATGAAATTAATAGCATCACTATCCAAGGACAGCATCAACTCATTGCCACCCTGTATTTTGCAGAAATAGCTTCTCTTTAAACAGTGTGCCCCTGCTTTGAACAGTAATGGTTTTTAAAAGTGTCTTAGCACACAAAGGCAAAATCTTTTTTGAAACAGGGTGGAATTGGTTGGTGATTATCACTGAAAAGCTGGCAGCCACCAGCTAACCTTCTAACAATGAAATATGGGAATTTACCTTCATGCTTCAATGCTTGCTATTCAGCTGTCTACCAGGGTCTAAATCAATGATTCTACACCCTCCACTCAAGGTTTCTCTTTCAAATGCTGCAGATATGACCTTAAGTTCATCATCTAAACAATGCAGTTCACGTTTAATTTCATTAATCTAAGATCTTCCATAAAATTGCAATATGGCACCATACCTTTCAAGTACCTTCATTAAAATCCATGTTATTTCTAAATCCTATGCATATCTATGAGGTCATACGGTGTTTTATTAAAATGGATTTTTGAAAGGCTCAGCTCTTTTATCACCAATTGTCATAAGGTAGTTTACAATAAAAATTTTTTAAAAAAGAAATCCTCTCCTATTGCTTGGGTGATGAACAGCTCACCCATTTCTGCAAATTACCCTCTTTCCTAATTTTTAGCCTTTTTCCAAGGGTTTTACATTTGGAGGGGAAAGAAAGCAATTATTAAACCCTGCTGTTTACTTTGCCTAGTGCAGTTACCCTTTTGAAATGTGTCATGCCATTCAGGTCCAGTGGACATTATTTCCAAGATTTGCCCCTAGATGTCTATATGGCACCATGTTCTCAAACTGCACATTGGATTTTTTTGCTCTTCTTGGAAAAATACATTGGCACAAGTTTATTTTTCTACTGCCTCCCTTTCCCTATCTCTTGTCTGTATTATATATTACTTGGTATTGTGATAACATTTTGGAAGGCCAGTTAGGAGCAGGGGCCTCATGATAGCAGATGCCAAGAGCACAAAAGACAGATCCTGCCCCCCAAAGCCCCCTCCCTCAGCACTTCCCACCCGTTTAGATCAGAAGATATTAAAGGGAAAGAATTTTCCTCTTTATATTGTGCTCGCAGCAAGCAAACGCAATTTGTGCAGTAAAGTTCTTCCATAATTCAGGCTTATGCGCATAATAACAATAGCAGTAATGCAAAATAAATAGATTAATCATCTTCCTAATAAATGTGCACTGACATCGGCCCCTAGTGCCCTGATCCTGCAAAGGTCCCCGTGCACAGCTGCCTTCCTGCACCCCAGACGCCTGCAGACTCCAGGCCCTCCTCCAGGCCACTTGCTCTTGACAGGATTCTTTCCAGGATCAGGGAATAAATTCATACCGCCGATACCTGAGCTTACCTGAGCCGTGCTTGACTCTGGGCGTTCACAGACCCCCCTGCTGCTTTAATAAGCAACATCACAGCAGGGAAGGAGGGAGGGAGGGCTGGGCTCCCTCGGGAAGCATCTCAGAGGTGGGGCACATTCCCCCAGCCTTGTGCAGGAGTTGCCAATTCTGCCTCTTTATTAGCACTTGCTTTACTCCCTTCCTGTAATGAAAAGCAAAATAAAGTGCTACTCTCTGCCCTTTATTGCAAAGCCACCAAAATCCACTTCCATAAGAAATCAAAGCAACAACAAGTTCCTTAAAACAAGAATGTTTTATGTGTCTCCCTGTGAACTGGGGAGCAAAAATACCAGAAAAGACTGTGAGTAAAAATCTTCTGGAGCATCGTGATGTCTGGGGAATACCTGCCTCGCTTCGGAGTGACATGAGCACACCGGGAGGCAGCCTGTGTGGGTGCAGAGGTACCCAAGATGCTGCTATGAAACACTCAGTCAAACTTTAAATTCGGTCCCTACCTACATGTTGAGGCAAACCAGCAGATTGGTACTGCGTTCCTGCCCTCAGCAGTTGGGGAGTCCCAGACTACGCCAGGCTCGGTGGGACAGCTCAGGGATGTAGGCAACAATCCCAACCTCCCATGTTTTTCCCAGGCTTCACTGTACTTCTGCTGGTTTCCATCAGCAACGTCTAAAAGTCTGGAGCCTACTGAAGACACCAGAAGACCTCTCTGTGTGTATGGGCTTGGTTTAGACCTCATACTTTAATTAATTGCAAGTGAGGCTGCATTGGAGCAACCATTGCTCCCTCCTTAATTAAACTTGCCACTTAAACAAGTTCAGTTCAAGTAAGTTCAGCACCCGCTCTATCGATCTCTTCTGGAAAAAATCCACCCCTTACGTTAGTGCTAAACAAAAATAGATCTCTGGCAAAATCTATTGCAAACATTCAAGTATTTAGATTTTTCACAAAGGTAAAGAGGACACAAACGACGATATCTGTGTCCAAAGAAAAATAATATTCCACAACGTTTCCATCTCTTAAGCAAAATATTAAGCAGCCTGAAGAGACAAAGCTGTCCCGTAGTCCTGCCCTCATCCTCTGCACTATTTTACTGAGGCTCCAGCAGGAGACACTGAGACACTGCTATTGAGATGTCATTTGTGACAAACCTGCCACAGTTAATATTGGTTGATGACTTCAACCTCACCTTCCTTCATCCTTCCATAAAAACATACCCCGGCTGCAGTACTGCACTTACGGTGTAACATTACTCTGAAGAAGCAATTACAGCGAGCCGAGCAAGGAACTAAAGACAGGTCACCTAAATGAACTGAGGGAAAAGTACATGAGAAAACAAGAAAATGTCTTCATCACTTTTCAGGCTTCAAATTGGAAAAACAGGGATCAATACAGCAGAACTTCATTTAATGGTGTGAAAAACAATCCACCCCAAGACAGGCAGGAATCACTTATTGCAAAACAAACAGGCCAATTAGGGCTGGGCAGGGCGCAGCAGGATGCAAGCGCCGGAGCCATTCCTCCAGCCTCAGCCACCTGAGACGCGGGCGCAAGGGACGAAGCCACCAACGGAGGATGCTCCGAGGCCACACAGCAAAATATCCCCCCAAAAAGGGGCACATGGCGACAGTTTGCTGCTTTTTTCTCCCCTAATTTTTTCAACCATGGTACTTCCCATTCATTTTAATGATGGCAGAAATGGCACGCAGCTCTGGCTGATGCAAACACCAAGAGACCTGGGCTGGGAGATGGGGACATGACATGCTAAGGTTCAGCCAACACCTCTCGGTCTGGCCCCTAGCATAGTGAGGAGGAGGAGGATGTTATTGAGCCATGGCTTTGTGTTGTCCACGATGCTGGGGACACGCAGGAGAACCCCTTTACCGCGACTGTCACCACTAATGCCATTCCTCGTTGAAAGCAGCAGACCCTGCAGAGCCACGCTTGCATCCTTTCTGCAGCCTTCCTCACAGCTTGGTCCCACATGGCCTTAAAACTTTTGGTATGAGAGTCCAGCACCCTCCTCAGTCCACTCATTCTGCTGGATGACTGTGTCTGTGTTGGAAAGTTTTTCTTCATCTATAGAGAAATGGCAGCTCCTCTCTCCAGCATGACACTGTACCCGAATACAAACATCTGCCACGTGAGGATTTTATTGCTTTTACTGTCATTGCCACTGCCAGGTCCTGTAGCATATTAAACAGATTAATAGAAGTGATGTAGAGGGAGTATAAAACCCGCCAGTCTTCACTGTGGGCCAAGTGCCACTGAAATGGAGAGAGAGAGGCTGGAGCTGACATTTGCAGAAGTAACGTCATGTTATTAAAACAAATTTGGCATGAGGGGAAAATATGTTTGCTTTGCACTTAATAATGGCTACGAGAGCATATTCAAAATCAAATATTTGTAAGGCAGTAAGTTAGCATTTTCTCCTCCCCCCTGTCAGTCAGAACCAGTCCTTGTGTTACCGAGTCACAGGGCTGCTGTTTTAAAAGTACACCAAAATACAGAGTGGACATCAGGCCTAAATCTCAAATCTAACTTTGAATTTATATTTGTCTTCAGAAAAAATAATCAGCCCCAAAACATGTGGCCACAGTCTCAGGATGCATTTACAGAAAACTGCTATGCATTGCATTTTTTCTCTTTTTTTTTTTTTTTTCTTTCTGCCGAAACATTGGTTGTATTTTCTCCCTTTATTTATTGGAGTGCTAAATGGATTATTTCAGTAATAAATCAGGCCCTTTCATTACATTTTTTAAGGTGTTGTCACTGTTATGAAGTACAGTGTGCCATCAAAATTAAGCTCAGATTGCATTACCGCCTATTTTATAGATAGAGAATTACTTGATGGATTTTTTTTTCCAGCAGTCTAAGCACTTTGTGTCTTTCTGTCAAAGAACAACTGGCTCCCTAGATTCACAGAAATTTTCCTCTATAAGTTACGAAATTTTCGTTCATATTATCTCACAAATATCTCTGCATTATGTTTTAAAACAGAGGGATGATATTTCTTTTAGCCCAAACTAACTATTCACGTAAATGCAAGGAATTGTTAATGGGTACAGGCAATGCTAGAGCAGAATTACCCGGGGTGTCTGGCTTCTCTCCCACTTCCCGAGGTATAAATCAGAAGTAATTCCACTGAAGTCAGTACAGTTACCTTACAGCAAAAAAATTGTCTCAGTGGCACTGGAATGAGGCAGCCTTTTGGTTTTGCTACACTTGTAACAAAGGCGACTGAAGGAGATGCTGATTTCCAGGGTAATTTCTAGTTGACTTCATCTGAGCAAGAGTCCATTCTCCTTGCCCGCTGCCGGCTTTCCCCCAGGTGAGCATACAGAGCCCGCTTCACTGTCCCCCTGTTCCACGGCTTCACTGCGAAGGACAAATAGCATTACTGGGGCTTAATTTCCAAACAAATCTCCATCTATGAGAGTTCAGTATTAACATTCTCTAATCAGCAATGGAAATTTCTACTTGGGTGTTCTAGTATGCAGTAATCATATATGAAGTTATATGAATTATATGAGTATTAATAATCATCATAACTCTGCATGTGTGCATGCATGCAGGAGTCAGACAGTGCAGGGTAGCTCAGAAAATCCAGATTTAAATCTCCGAGCGATGGTGGCGAGTGATGTCAGATCTCTCCTTGCAGAAGATGGAGCCACGCTGCGTCCCCACCTCCGAGGTCTGTGTGGAAGTACAGTCAGGAAAACTTCCAGAAAGCTTGCATGGGGTGAAAGCCTGCGTTGCACTCTGTGTGTCCCACCCCAACACAGGAATCGCACAGGCACAGCCCTTGGCCTCCCTGCTTGGGCTCTCCATCGGATACCCCATGTGCACATAGAGGCCAGGGGTGGGAAAGACCTGTCTGAGCCCCCCTGTTACAAACCCAAAAGCAAAGCATCTCTTCTGTTAAACATTTCAGCTGAAAGGAGCATTAAAATGCTGCTCTCTTAGAAGTACTGGAACTTGAGCATATGTTTGAAGTTAAGTGTGTTATAAAAGGCTTCCTGAATTGCATCTTTATGAGAATTATATTTATCTTCGACGTAAGACTTAGAAAAGAGACCCATAACACAGTCAGCATGCTGTGGCGTGGCCACATTGCACCGGGGAACAGACTGCGCTGCACAGTTCAGGTCAGGTAGATCAGGCAGACAGGACTTTTAGTCACGTAGGTTAAATTCAAACCACTGACCTGTGGTCTCCTTACCACTGCGATGCTGCTGGTTTTAAGCAATAGGTGGCACTTCAGGAAAGAGTTTCTTCTAAATTTTCAAAGCCAGTTTTTCAGCATTCCTCCTCTGTGCCTTTCCTTGAAATTGATAGTAACATTTTTTCCAGGATTTTTAGAAACCAGGATGTCCCAGAAGAAATGAATAAAGAATGTCTCACCTGCAAATTATACAAGCCCCTCCAACCTCTGCTGTGCCTGCTCCTTCTTCCACCCCCCTGACACAAACTGGGAGCAATCCAAAGAAATTAGTGACATTACCCTCCAGTAGCCCAGTGACACTTATGTTCCAATCTTCAGAAAAGTGACTGCAAATCTATGGACGTGTCTGCCTAGTGCTGCAAAAGTAATTTTAGAAAACTAGCTACTGCACATTATGGGCGATACTTTGAGAGCCGTATGTGTCAGTGACCCGCTGCTGCATCCTCTGACAGAGCTGCAGAACATTTCATCCATCTTCCCTTTCTTGCCACAGCACTGGCAAGAGGAGAGCCTGAAATCTTATGTATTATTTAAACCTTCCTTTTTTCTTTTTTTTTTCCCCTTCGCAGCATCTCCGATTGCCCAATTTGGGGATAGCCACAGTGTAATGTACTGCGTCTACGCAGTCCCAGCACCGCTGCCTCTGCAGATCCCGATCTAGAAGCTGGCTGCTAACCACCCTCCAAGCGAGGCTCTGCTCTGTGGCTTTGCAGGCTGCAGGAAAAAAAACTTTGCAGCTTCCAGGAAAAAGCAATAATTTCCCTTTAGTGCTCCATGCCGACTCTTCCTAAGTGCCAAGAGGATGACGTGCGTGCTTGGTGCTCTCCAGGGAAGGGCCAGGCGCCCTGTGGTGCCGGCCGAGAGAAAACAACTATTTGCAACTCAAAACTTTTCTTGTTCGTTGAAGACATAGCAGAGGACCAAGCTGCTCAAGGAGTTAAATGTATTAAGCAATTTACAATTAATATAGAACTCATTCCAGAGATATCTACTAGAGAGTACAACAGGGCAATTAACCCACTAATACACTAGGCTATTACATCGCTATGTCTCTTATTTTAGCCTGAGGTGATTTGAAACGCATTGGATTAAAGGATATTACAGGAGATAGCATGAAAAATAGCTTAATGTAATGAGCCATCCCGTGATGTCTGCTATTAAAGATGATTTGCAGTTGAAAACTACAACATACAGTAGTTCAGCCATTTAGAAACATGAGTATATTTAACCCTTTTCTAGCCCGTGTCCCTTAGATGAATTGGTGCAAGAGTTTCTCCCTCCTTCTCCCCCCCCCCCCCACTTCCAGTGCTTTTATCTGAGGATTATCAAATGCACCTTATTAAAGTACAATGGTATCTTTGGGAGATTGGTGCCTGAGGTTGATAGAAAACCAGTAATCTGCTAATAACTTTTAAAAATAGATCCCCGAGAGAGTAAATAGGCTCAGGCGGAGGGAGGCTATTTGACTGGCGACACGTTTGCGAAATGGGAACTTGTAACAAATTTCTATACTAGCCTTAGGCCTGTCATATCAGTTTCAAATGGTAACTCAGACAGAACTGGGAAACAAAAGCACCTTATCTTAAAATCTATAACCGTACAGCTTAGCATGGAAATAGCAGCACCCAGGGAGAGGAGGGCTCAGCAGTTGGAAAAGTTCCTGCCTGTGGAGCAGGCTTGCCATGGCGAACCTCTTTGATAGCTCAGGCACGTTTGCTGCTGGGTTTGGACTGCAGGCAGCCACAGGTCATCAGCTCCGCTTCTCTGGTTTAGTCGGACTTTGGTCAAGAAACCAGCACCAGCAAGTCTGGACATTGAATATAGGCATGTAGAAGGCATCTTGTTCCCAAAGAGAAAAACACACCTGAGCAAATGCTTAGCTCTAAGCACAGAGCTTTGGCCACAGGCTTCGTTCATCCTTGCCAGCAAGGGAAGGACTGTGCCACTGATGTGCGAGGTGGATGGTGGGCACGTGGAGGTGCTGGGTGGCAGATCCTGCCCGCACTGGTGAGGCTGCCTGCACAAGAGCCCAAAATCTGCATTGCAGCCGAGGTGGCTTCCCATGAGTGGCTTTAGCACAGTTACGCATTAACAGCACTCTCTGCCAGATTATGCAGTTGTAAATCACCTTCCAAACCCTGATCTCCTGCACGGAAAGGTGAGGGGGCAGCAGATGAGGAAAGTAAAGAAGAGCTTCACTGTGCTCCTGCAGAAAGTCACGGACTTCAAGGATGATCTGGCTCCTCTAGGCCTTCTTCAGATTAATTTTAAAACTCTCCAAGGATGGAGATTCCCTCACACCTCCAAGTGCCTTTTCCAGTGCTTGGTCACCATCATTAAAAAAGTGTTTTTCTTATATCCAATCTGAATTGTATTTACTGTTGCCTCTTCTAGTGTTTTATTTAAGACCAGGTAGAAACACCGACAGAAGACCCCTCCAGCTGCTACATCTACTGATCTTGGAAGAAAGGGGAGAAATTAAGTATTCAGCAGGAGCAAATGAACTCAAGGCAGAACTGTCCCATGGCCCCTCCCAGAGCCTGGCATCAGTCTCCTCTGCAAACCCACTCAAGCCAACAGCCTCTGCCCGCCTGCGGCTGAGCCAAGGAAGCAAATCCCAAACATGCCCGGGCTCAGGTACCCCACCGAGGAGGTCTGGACAACACCACCAAGGAGAGGGAGCCTATCCCTTGGTTTGTTGCTGATAACTTTTTATGCTGTGCTTCTAAACATAACACAGGGTTTATTACTTATGACTGTGGGTATTTTAGCCCAGCTTGCCGCCTGTGAACCCACGTATTTCCAGCCCAGATGTCTGCTGATTTCAGTTCTCAGGAAAAATCACAATCGTGCTAAAACAGCTTCCGCCTGGACAGCGTGCATTTCTCTCTTATGTCTGCATTTTCCTTTCCAGCTCAGAATGCAGTAAAATCATTGAATTCATGCTGTCAGTCATGATGGTTTTTGCCTATGAGACAGGTAAGATTCTGCACATCCCAGGCACAGTCTCTCTTTTTAAAAACCCCATTTACACAGAAATAGAGATGAACAAAACTGTCACTTATTTTTCCACCAGAAAAAGGTAGGATTTCTTTCCCCATGTTTCCTGTGAAAAAGTTTTTTTTCTTCAACAAACAGAAAGCAAAAAAACCCCATGCAGCCCATTAAAGATATCCCAGGGAGACATGGGGGAAAGTTGTAAGTAAAAATATGATGAAAATAAGATAATTTTCTGGGTAGCTTTGCAGCTGGGCAACACATTACAAAGCTGGGTTATCTCACTTGCCTGAACAGACAATGCCACAGCCACTTCTTCTCAACTCCCCTACCTGTCATCATCTCCTTCCCCATCCTGTTTGGCTACGAGGTCCCGCAGATCTGTGACAAATGGTGGGTCTCACCTCTTCCACTTCAGGTTGCCTTTCCCCAGCTGAAGAGCTCTGCATTTGCTCTCCAACCTCAAAGGAATAACAGCCTGCTTTGGGCTGGGGTTTCCAGCCAGCCCCTCTACCCACGGTATAGACACGATCTTATGAACAAGCCTGCTTGTGCCAATGGTCCGAGCACTACTATTTCCATTTTGTCCCTGGAAGTCCAGTAGCAAAGAGGCTCGGAACCTGCAAAACAGCCCCAGTGCTCCCTGCCCATGAAACACCTGATTGCCCCCCTTGCCCTGCCAGCACTCGTGATGAGGCTCTGCACACTGCATCCTTCCACACGCACACGTGTTCCACAGCATCCCTACGGACATCAGCTTACATCGGCATCACTGCGGGATTTGGGCTGCCAGTGCAGGTTCCTGCCAATGGTGAAGCCCTCTGGCCTTCTCAGGGCAGCGCTTTCTCCCTGGAACCCAAATAAAAACGTTTGGTTGAAATGAGGATTTTCACGTTTGCATAAAAATAGAAAAAACACTTCAGAGTGCAAAACAGACTAAACTGATTAAACTTCTCATGGAAAGCACTATGGTAAGGTGCTCTTTACACAAGGGATAACTTCAGGAAAGCAATATGAAGAAGTGGGCAGGATGGTTTTTAATCAGGAGGACACGAATGTTGCCTCGACCCACACCTCCCAAGCATCCTCTGCTATGGGTGCAGCTACTCGTTTCCCAGGAGTTTCCATCGCCTGCGACAGCACTCCTCTTGCACAATCTTCTCAAAATATATGTAGACAGAACAAACAATTATCCAACAATTAAAGCAAATAACCACCAGTGACACAAACACCACCAAAATTAATTCTCCACCTGAGAAAACATGAGCCAGCGGAGCTCGCCACCTCCCTCGCACGGCTCCCAGCCCCATCCCAGCGCCAGCCACCTGGGCAGTGGAGGTTGCCCAAAGTAGGTCAGTGGCTACTCAGGGATGCTGCCACCAATTGCGTTTGCTTGCGATTGTTAACCCATGCCCTGAGGTTTAAAAGCTGTATGCCGATTTGCGCTGAAATTACGAGGAGGATGGATGGTTTCATTACGGTTCCTCCTTTGAAAAATTTGTGAGGAATGAGGAAAAGAAAGAGAAAACCAAAAAACAGCAAAAAGTGCTCACAGGCTGAGATTCTCTTGGACCTGAGCTGAGACATTTCTGCACCAAAGTGGAAACAGAAGACAAAAAAAAGGTCCAACTGACACCCCACCCCCCGCAGCAGCATTCAGCAGAGATTTTAGGCAGAGGGTGGTGTTTTCCACAAACCCTTCCACAGGGGCAGGAGGGAGGAGGTGGTGGGGACCTCTTTCTAATCAAAGAACTTGTCACTGTCGCTTTGGTGTTAGCAGATGCCACGAACAATAACCGGGATCCCGTGGCTCTGAAATACATTATTAACAGGCTACATTCATTGCTATCCACCCCTACTCCAACCGGCTTTCCTTTTTGTTTTACTCTGGGCTGCCTGCATCCCAAGTGGCACGGGAACCTGTCATTTCTCGTTTCCATCCAGAGGAACAAGTGATTTGGGAGAAGGGGAGAGGATGACCAGGGCTTTCTGACCTTTTCTCCTTCAATTTCATTCCTCTCCTCTGTAAGGAGAAAATGGCAATCACACTAGGTGGAACCGACAAACTCATCTCTGTGTCACTCCCTTACGTGTACAATAGCTGTGTCACTCGGCATCAGGGACAAGGAGGCAGTGACGGGATTATGGGCCCATGATGGCCCTAATCTGTGAGAAGATTTAAACCTTTCCGCTGCGCTCCGTCCTCTGTCGGTGCTGGCTGGGCTGGGGTTATTTGATTGTGAGCGCAGTTATGAGAAGTGCACCAAAAATCTGTGTGCTCTGTCCGTTTTTCCTTTCCAAGTAGGGTTGGTGTCTTCCTGCGCCTGCAAAACTCCTCCTCAAGGGGGTAAGAGCTTGTGGCTTCTGAGATGACTAAGCTCTTCACATCACTTCATAAATTAAATTGAAGATATCTCAGGGCTATACTATAGTGATGGGGAAACTGAGGCACAGACAAGTAATGGGGTTGTCCCAAAGCCACGCCATAGCTGCGAGGGTCCTGAGCGCCCAGGTCCCTGCCTGCGTCCCTCCAGGGCTCTCCTGCAGCCAAGCAGACGGGGATGGACAGCGCGGGAAGGCAGATGGACACCCAGAGGCAACCTCTGCTCTGTGATGCCCACCCTGTGCCACCCCCAAAACTGCTCCGCCTGTGCCAGCAATTATCCCGCAGGGCGGAGACAAGAGATGTCAACAGTCCCTGCAGAAATGTTCCCAACACCTTACGGTTACTGCATGGAGGAGAGGAGGGCCAGGAGCATCGCAGCTGTGTCCAGAGAGCCAGCCCAAGGCACTGCCAGTGTGTTGATGAACAGAGCAATTAATAAAAATAATAGCAGTAAAAATATCCAGACAAGAGGACTCTGTGCCAGGACTGGCATCTCTTCAGCAGAGCTTTGCGGGTCACTTCCAAGCCTGGCTTTTCAGCTCTCCTCTGTCTTCAGAGCAGAGTCCTGGGGCATACCGCTTGGTATAATTTATTTGGCTGTTTTGATACTGAACACAGTGATTTGCCACAGGAGCGCAGTGGACTGTGCCTGCCGGAGGCAATGCCTCTGGGGCTGCGGTGCACACCAGCACCGGCCCCACAGCACCGGCACGGCTCAGCCCCAGCACCACTCCAGCAAAGGCAGCAGAGCCACCGCCACTATGAAGCCACCAGATTTATGCAAACCGTCAGTTCTACTTCTTGGATGGGGACTGTCGATTCGCATTTTACCTGGTAGCTGCTTATGGCTTGCAAACACACCTTGGTTTGTGAGGGAAAACGGTTTATGGTAAATTAGAGGTATCACATTAAAGGGGATTTTTCTAAACTGTTCTTAGCCTCAGAAGAATAGAGCCTAACACAAAACTGCTGGAGACAAGAACAAAGAACAGCTATAGCGTCATTTTAGTCAATTGTAACTAGTTCTAGATGAGATATGGTGTTGGAGGACTATATATTCCTAGTCAGCATGATGCAAACTGGCTGATTACTCCTAATATTTGAACGGAAAAGCTCAGGAAGGTGAAGAGGGGAGTGGAGAGAAGCAGAGGAGAAGGTTTCATACAGAGAGATCTTCTACAAGAAAACTCCCTTTTTGGAGGGTAGGAGGGATATTAGTTGGTAACAGCAAGAGCATAGATTTTTGCACTCCTATAAATCATTATTACTGGAATGTCCCTGAGGGGATGAGAAGAATGAATCAGTTACACACACACAACCAAACTTTTAGACGGAGAAAGAAAAAAAAAAAACAGAAAGAAGAGGGGGGAAGGGGGGGGGAGAGAAAAAAAGGGGGAGAGAGAAAAATAGAGAGAAGAAAAGGTTAAAAAGAGGGGGGAAAGGTAGAGGAAGAAGAGGAAAAAAGAGAAAAGAGGAAAAAAGATAAAGAAGAGAAAAAATAAAAATAAGAGAGAGAAAGACAAGAAAAAAGCAAAAGAGAAGGAGACAAAGGCAGGAGAAAGGGAGGAAGAGAGAGGGAGAGAGAACAAAAGCAAAACAAGAAGGAGGAAAAGAAAGGGAAGAATGAGAAGAAGGGAATGAATGAACTTTGGAAGCAATTTATAATTCCTTTCACCTACATCATGAATTGAACATGCAAAAAAGAAAAAAAAAGGAAGGCAGGAAGGGAAAATATTCCACCCAGCATGCAGATTATCATTTGAAAAGATTCTGTTGCTATGTTTTTGTCCCTGGGTGATGAAAATGAAATTGTCTGATGTGTGCGCTGTGTTAGATTTACCTTTGCAGGGTTCACCCACAATCAGTAGAGAGGGGTCATGCCACAATATGTCATCTCACAGCTCCATCACACCAACTCCAATTTATACGAGGAGGTATTATGCATTTCAAAGGAACCCCCTGCGCGTGGCTCTTGTTACTGATCTATATCACAGCTCAGCTGAGGGAAGATTAGTTCTGCTGCAAGGGCAACGAGACTTATTTGTTTATGATTATATTCTCCTTAAAGACGCACTATTCCTTTTTTTAATGTCTAATTTAAAGTGTGCATTAAAGGGGTTGGGGAGGGGGTGGGATGTAAAAGGTGAGAGAATTCTGCACTCTCCCACAAGGAAACCTAATAGTCTTAGTCTCCCATGCATCCTGCTCATTAAAAAAAAAAAAAATCTCCATTTAAATGCAAATTTGAGTTTTAGCTGGGGACTCCCCAAAAGCTTCTCTTGGAAGCACCAGGGAAATAGGATTCAGAAACCTAAAATGGCTGACAGCAGTCGAACGCCCACAGAAAACGCTTCCCGTCTAAATACCCTCATCCTTCCCCCTCCGCAGCCCGATGCCCCCGGGTCCCCGCGCCGCGTCCTCATACAGCCCGGCTGGCTCAGGCGCAGCATCACTTATCACCGCTCTCCACTGCAAGATTGTTTTACCTCAGGCAAACACCATCCCAGCGAGCTAAAACTGATAATATTAGCCTTTCAACTCCTGCTCGCTGTTGCTTTAATCAACGTTTTCCCAGAAAGTCGACGGTTTTGTCCCTGATAAAGGCTCTGAAGGATTTAATGAGGCCACCGAGTGCTGCAGACCCTGGGAAGCCCCACACCGCTCAGCACAGCTCCCTCCATGCTCCTGAAAGCGGCTTTAATTTTGGGGGGCTGCAGATGACGGTGGGCACCCAGGACAACACCAAGCAGCTGGCACCGATTCGATGCGGTCCCTGAGCTTTGGCGGGGGCTGTGTAACCCCTGACATTAAAAAGCCAGTGAGTCCTGGGAAGTTTTTACAGCGGAAAAACCGATTTCTTTGATGGGGAGAAGATGCAGGAGAAAAGGGTGATTGTACCTCATGGTCCTGCCTAAGGTGGTGGGGACGTTCAAAGCTGCCAAGCAAACCCCACGGCTGCTGCTGAACCTGCCCACCTCAGGGCACCCTGGGGTGCCCCTCCACAAGATACGCCCCACGCTGTCAAGCACACCCCAAAAAAAAGCCACATGTAAAAACAGAATCAGGGTTTTCTAAAGGAAAAAAAGGAGAGACATGGGATGAGGGAGGTGAGGACACCTGTGAGCATTCTCACAGTGGAAGGGCGCTTGCCTTCACGGTGAGAGTGGGGCAGGATTCGTGCCGAGCTCTCACGCAGAGCCACTTTTGCTTATCGTCGCTGGGCCCGTTTCTGACTCCTCTGCCCATGATTAACGTATCACTGGTTATAATAAATAGGCCCATTCCCATCTAGGAAATAAATGGGTCCATCGGGGACCCGCGAGGAATGGAGACACCGAGATGCTGCTCTCTGGCCCCATCTCTCGGCACCTTCCAGCCCCTCCGCAGAGCAAAGCCAGCGGCGCCGGCGGGATTCACCAGGAGCGGGGCAGCAGAGGTTGCATGGGCACCTCGAGTTTTTCTTACTGTTTTATTGAAGTATTTTGTCAGATTTTGCCAAATCAATGCAGAGTTGGACACGTCAAAGCTGCCGTCGCCTTGGCTTCAAATTATTAGATGTGCAAGACTGAAAGCGATACCCATCCCCCTTTGCTGTGCCGTCGGCATGCTGGAACAATAGATGAACAGATAAATATATATAGAAGAAAATGAGCATATTAATTAAGGGTGGAAGTGGCTCATATTTCACTTGAAGTGTACCCTACATTTATGTGCCTTTTCCCCTCAGCCAGGGTTTGAGCACTGGGTGGGATGGCAGGATGGCTGTGGCACCCATGGGGATCCCACCCCAAAGATCTGCCTGTCCTACAACAGGTCCCTCTCACCTTGGCGCTTGATCCTGCTCATCCATGTGCTGGGGAACAGCCAGGGAAACCCCCGGCGTTACCTAACCCCTGTGCATTTATGCAAACGGCCATGCTGGGGAAGAAGTGCTCCCAGCAGCTCAGACCCAAAGTGTTAAATATTTTCTGCTTAAGTGCAAAATCGTTACAGTATGGCTCATTGAGTTTCTTCCTACACCAGACCCTCACTGGAGAAGGAAAACCTGAGATGCCAAGGGCCAGTCACAGGTACCTGAAACCCAGGTTTATCCAAAAAGCCTTGCAGCCATTGGGCTGCACCTGACCAAATAGCCCATCTGTGCCGGCCATGGCATCGCCTGCCACCACCCCGGGTGAGGAGCTGAAAGCTTGGGGCAGGCGGGGAGGTGTCCACCCTTGGTCTTCCAGGAGGTCCTCCTGGGAAGTGAGCCAGCCTTCCCTCTCCCTGCCATTTCCTCCCTTGTTCTTTGTAAAAACCACACTCATTTCACTGCTTTGAAAGCTCATAATATGATGGGTGAAAACAATTAAATGAAATAGACTGGTAATACCCATGGGAAAACATTTTTAGATATGATATTACAATCTTGTTTCAAAATTGGATTTTGCGAAGAGGAAATACAGTTTATTATAAAACACATTTTCTTTTAATTTAATTATATAATCTTTGGCTTCAGAGAAGGGATGCTTAAATCAGACCCATTTAATTTTCAAGTGTATTCACCCATCACCTAGGGCAAATTGGTTTAAATTAGCAGGTGACTATATAAGTTCTAGATATGTGTCAGACAAAAATTTATCTGCAAACTCTGTACAAAAGACCATCTACATCAGCAGCACAGCAGCAGAAATTACAGGGGATGAACAGACAAGTATCTGAAGAGTAGTATTTGCTCTGATTTCAATGGTACCCACTACAAAACCCGATCTAGGATTTTTTTTTTTATCTTTGTTAATGTTTTGCCAGATCAGTTCATCACACTGCATGTCTGCACTATGCCAATAAAAACTGATGACCTGCAGTTAGTTTCTACCAGGTGCATTAAATTCCCATAACGTGAACAGATCTTGCTAAGTCTACCATAGCCTCTTCTTTTGCAGAGATTACATTTCCAACCTAATGACAAGAGCGGTTTGTTCAGACGCTGCAGTCACTGAACTCTTCCTCCAATCCGTCACGGTGACGCGGCGCACGTTGCTCGCCGCGCTCTTGCAAAACAGCTCGAGATGGACAACACTTTGTGAGTTATATCGCACAAGTCTCTTCCCATCCCACCCTTTTTTCCCCCATTGCTGGGTTCCCAGAAGCCAAGGGTGAGCCTCCTCACAGTTCGCTGGGACACAGCATTTAAAAGCGGCCAAAGAAAATACCTCCAGACCCAGCAGCTACACATGCGAACCTGGTTTTGCACAAGCAGCCGTGCACTTTCGGATCTCAGAGCTTAAAATCTATGCTTTGCTGCTCGCTGTGGTTCGGGATAATCACTCGCAAAGACAAGAGAGGAAACTCCTCAGCAAAGGGAAAATACTGCAGTGCAGTCAAGGCTGACTCGGCGAGAATACTACAGTAATAATAAATAATAATATGTGGGACTTGTAAGGGGGTTTTCATCACAGGTATCAAAACGCTCTCCACAAGCGCTGGCTGGGGGAGGACGAGTCACCCCGCGCTGCCACCATCGCTCCCCAGCACTGCCATGTGCCAGCCTGGCTCGAGGACCCAAACCAGCCTCACCCCGAGCATCCTTCTGCCCGGGGGGCTCCTGCGTGAGGCTGCGTGTTTCAGAAACGTCCTGCTCCAGCAATGATTCTCAAGGCCCACCTGAGGGCCTGGCCACGTTCATCCCCCATCAGCCCGCCCATATTTCTGCTCACCTTCCCAGCAAACACATCTAGTTTTGTACCCTCCAGAAAAACCGACCAGGCGACGGCACCAACAATGAGCACGATGACCCCGGCATTAAATAAACCACAAAAAGCAGAGGCTTCTGCCCTTGCCTAGTGCCAGCTGGGCCAGAAACCCAGCCAGCGTTAGAAGACAGAAAACAAAAGCAATACCAAAACACAATTTGGTTATTATGATTCTTGCCAGGCTGTTTTGTTTTTAACAAATGACAACAAAACATATATGATGAGTCTCATGCTGGGCAGCAAGCACGGGTCCCTGTAAGAGCTGAAGCCTGCGAAGGCTCCCGCTGCTGTGGCACAAGGAGCATGCGTATATATATATCTAAATATAAATATATACATATGTCAGTCCAGGGAAATTCTGAAAAGGTGATTTGAATGAATTGAAAGCATTGCTTAAAAGGCAAACACTTATTAAACTCCATCAAAACATTATTGGCAAAACGGCTTATTTTAAGGTACGGATCACAAATCCAGAATTCCCACAGCGAAGGTCTAAATGCCTCATTCCAGGTTAGATACAACTGTAGCGTCTTCTCCCTGGCAATGGCTCATCAGCACACCCCTCGCTGGCACCCTGCGGCACAGCGTTGTCGTGGGGTGGGAGGTCGCAGGCGCTGGTTCTGCGCCCATCGGTGCCCCGGCGTTGCCCGGTGGCTCTTCCCCGGGGAAGTGCTGCATCCCACGGGCATGGAAGGTCGCAGCTCTGGAGAGCGTTGCACTTCACACAGCTTTGCTGCTATTTGTGAAATGTTGATGGCTGGATGTGTTTGCCCAACAAGTGTAGGTGTACGTGGATGCGTGTGCAATCATACTGATATATATAGGTAAGCCGTGAATAAATATATATGATTATTTCAACAGGTGTTGAACATCCACCTCCTTCTGCGTCTTTGGTGCTCTCCCCCTTGGCTACCCAGTTTGGAGAGGTACCCACTCCATCCTGCAAGACCAAACCCTGAGCGGACCAACCCTGCCAGCTGCTGAAATGCAGATGTACTCCAAGTGTTATGAAAACATATGATCTCAGCCATGTCTGGCAAATAAACATTACAAGGGGCTGTTTCAAATCTTTGTAGTAGCAAATCTCAGCACTTAACTAGTAATGCAATAAGTCCTATCAAGAGCATGCTGAAAGGTGGAATAAATTTCCTGGAGAACAATGCGGGTGATGTATGCATATGACCAACGCACAATAAAACTGTAGAATGGGAGGAAAAAAATGCATACAGTCAATACAATAAAATCAGCACAAATATAGGCTGTGTAAGCAAATAAATCTAACAATCCAAATATTTTACAACACACTCACATGCAGAACATTTTTCCCCCCAGAAATCTTAGGGTAAAAAAAAAAATTAGACTGTTTTGCATCTTAGTGTATTGTAAAGGCATCAGCGGCTGTCTGCACAAATTACCATTCATCTAGGCGTTGTTGTGGAAATTTTCAAGGGATTTGCAGTAATTATATGACAAAATGCTTGCAAATCTCACTCATTGCTGAATAGAAACACACGGGTCAAAGATTGAACACTCTCAGCTTGGTAATTTGTAAATGTCAATCAGACGGGGGGCCACGGGAGGCACACAGGCGTAAGCAGTGAAAGGCAGAGCGATTCCGTAGCAACCAGAAAAAGCCTTTTCAATACAGATTATAAAAGGCACGGGATAGTTTTACTTTCCAGCTTTTTTTTTTTTTTTTTTAAACAAACTGATCACCTTGCACCAAGAGGAGGAGGAAAAGCGGGGGGAGATAGGAGGAGGGAAGTGAAGAAAGAAAGGAAAAACAGTTTAAATAAAACTGGTGAGATTAAATTAACTGATACATACATTCGCAGAGGTAGATCGTTTGCTCAGTAATAAATATGGACTCCTATCTTCCCTTCTCCGAGACAGCAAGGAAAGCAAAATAAAATTAAAAGATATAACAATAAAAATTATAAATGCATTGCGGTCCCGCAGACCAACAGCTTGTAATGAAGGCTGCTGCAGAGTTGGGTAGCACGTTATCTCTCGGGATCATAAATAGGTAGAGGGAGGCAAGGTGAGGGGGTCCAATGTCCCCCTGCGAAACTGCCACCAGCCTCCTGCGGGGACACAGACCTTTTTCAAGAAGTCAACTCCATCTTTACCCATTTTCCAGAAAGTGGGATTCAGAATTAAATTGTTTTAAACTATACAAAAGAAATAATCCCGGCATCTCCCGCTCCACAGGGAATACATTAAAGCGACCTGATTTGCCTCTAAAGAGAGGCATCTCTCCTCCACGAGGGCTATTTCAGACACAATTACAGCCCAGGCTTGTTGGGCACTAGGTATTCGTGGCACTTGCCCTCGGGGGCCTGCAGCTTTTCTGCAGCTTGCCCTCTATTTCAGTGCTAACAAAAATGACATTTTTGTTTAAAAATGGTGATGTTTGGAGGCTCCTGAGGTTGCTTGTCTCTGTTTTTTAAAAAAGCAATAGGAAAAAAACCCACAGAATGACAAGATGCCACTATTTTTGCCCCAGAGAGTACAGTTTTAGGACTGAAAAACCCATTGCAGGAGAGCTGCAAACACCCCGAGAAGCCGTCGAGCTGTTACCATGGGTCCCCCGTGCCCAGGGTCTGGCTGGTGATGGGTGCCTCAAGCTTTCGCCTTCCTCTTGTCACACCAGTGTGAAACCGTGGCCAGCCCAGGCTACTCCCACAGGGCTCCTCGTGCCACTTCACCTGCTCTGAGTCACGCCCAAGTTTTCTTAAATTTAGCATCATTTTGGGCAAGTTTCAAGCATGGAAGGAAATGCCAAAGCCAACAAGCTGCGGAGGTGTTTTTTCCATACAAACAGTCCCTGTGACCACAGCGAGATGCCATCGCACACCAGGAGGGGTTGGCATCAGCCAAACTGCAGGGTGAGGATTTAACACCAAAACCATTTAATGCCCTCAAAACATAGAAATGTCATCTTTGGTACATGGCGCCTACCAAACCAGAAAGGATACAATGGACAGAGCACGGCAGAGGCTGCAGCCAAAGGTTACTGCAGAAACTGGAGAAATTCTACAGAATTTTGTCAATACCAAACCCCAAGTTGCCGAAATACACCTTCGTTTTAAATGCAAGGTTTCCCTCCCCCTGCCCCATGGTTATGGGAGGGAGTGACTGGTTTAACTGGTTCAGAAGAGAAAAAAATTACCCCAACCCCAGCATGGACAGGGGGTACTCATGAAACGAAGACACCGAGGAGCAAAAGAAACATCACCTGACTGCCTCCTTGCCTGCCCAGCTCATCATCCTCCCCCAGCACTCCTGCGTCCCTCCGGTGCTTGGCCCCAAGGATATTGGGGAGCCAGGCTGTGACCGGCTGTTTTGGTATGGTGTAAAACCCAAACAGATGCTGTTTCTTTACTGCTATCACAGGCTGTGCTCCCAGCCCAGCCCAAGCCTGGCTGCAAACGCACCACCCTGCATTTGCAAAGGGAACGCTGTCTAAATACAGATGTAAGCAAATATTTAAGCATCACCATGTGCTCTGCAAGCAGGGCAGTGATTGCTCCTCCTGCAGGACTGGGTCGTCTTTGCCAGCAGCATAACCACGAGCAGGCAGCAGCTTCCAGCCCTGCCACGAGCTGTCTCCGACCAGCAGCAGTTGGGTGTCAGCCATCACCACCCGCTCCCTCCTTTTCCTCTTCTACCTGCAGCCCCAGGTTCACCTCATGTGGCGTGAATTCATCCTGGAGCCATCTCCTGCACTTTGCAGGGGGATTATGGACTGCTCCATGGCATTAGGAATGAACTACCTGCTTTGCCATTAGCTCCACCCTCAACTGGATTTAATGAATCTGAGAAAAATTATGAAGTACCATAAAGCCACAAGTATCATAAAAAGTATAATAAAATTGAGAAAAGCTATTAAGTTATAAATACAACCAATACATGCAACATCACTCAGATGGCAGAAACTAGCTATAAAATAAAGTCATTTTAAACTATCATTCTACAAGTTACCAAGTCTCTTAGTCCACAAGTCACACGTCCCTTTATGGCATCCAATCCTATTGTCTGTATCGAGAGCTTTATAACATATACCTTCCTGTACCAGTTAAACACACACATGCCCTTATATATAATGTAGGACAAAGGACTTCGGCCAGTGCTTTGGTACCTCTTACAGCCTCCCAGCAAACAGTTGTACAGATCTCCACTTCTTCCCTATGTGATGTCTTATTTAACCAATTCCCTAAATTTCTGGCAAGTGCAGAAAACACCTTTGGAGTTACTGCACCAAGTGAGGATGCTGCGGAAAGAGGGTTTCAGGAACAGGGAAAAAGAGGGGCTCCAGCCACTCCTTCAGTGAAAACCCCAAAACCTGGTGGTTTTACAGAGATCAGTGACCCTCTCTGCATCACGAGTCATTGCGCTGCAGCATCAGGCTCCAAATACTTGTATGTAGAACTAAAGTTATCCCAAATGTACCTAGCATCCATTGAAAACAAATGAATCTAATAAATTGCTTAGTAAGAAGTGTATTCATCTCTTAAATATATATATAGATATAGCAACTGGAAAACTGAGGGTTTACAGTGCAGGTGTATTTCATTTTGCTCACTAATTTAAAGGCAAGGCTTTGCTTATCAAGCTCCCAATTGCCATGAAACAATTTCTTCTCTCTATTTACTCTAAAGGTCCTGTATGTTATGAATATTCATTGAAATAATTAAACACCCTGTTCACAGCTTGTTGTGTTTACTGTTAGCCCAATAAAAACCAAACAGGTTAATGATGATCTTTAATATGGGAATTTAATATTATTTCACCTATATATTGGCTAAAAGTTTGGCTTCCCCTTTAAGCCTCATCAATTTACTGAAAATAAGTAACCACCATAAAAACATGCTGCGGACTATAAGTCAGAGGTGCCTGCCTCTATATATTTGTCTTCTGTGCTTTTTTTTTGCTGAATTTCTCATTTTGGTTTTAGCTACAATATTAGAGAGAGAAAAAAAACGAGGTGCGATTTTTTTCTAAGAATTATTCACATGATGGAGAGTTCAGTGCAGCTGGTCAGTCACAAGAGAGGTGGGTGGAACAGGAGCACAGTGTGGACTGACAGTGGAAAAAAACCTTCTTATGATCCTGCAGTCATCAGAAAAATACATTTACCAAAGATTGTATCCTAGAGAGGAAGCCTGTTAAAGAAAAATGTAGTTTGTGCCTCTGCTTTGCCCTAGGATGAAGAGGCCACGGGAGCATCCTGGGCTCCCTCGGAAGATGCCACCCAAACCAGGGTTGGTACTTGCTAATTAACCGACTCCACCAAGACCTAAGAGCTGCACATTAGCCATTTAGAACAGGCTGTCAGAGACACTCGGCGAGAATAGAAAGGACCAGCGCAAATCAGGAGAGTTTATGAGGATAACTTACATTAATTTTATCCTTTATAGGCAATAAACCTTTGCTGGTTCATTACTGGCCACTGTTAAGTTTTAAAGGAGTTTTTTAATGTGTAGGGGAGGTGCTGCCCATCCCCGCAGGCACTGCCTGGCTTTGCTGCGTGCTGTCACCACGGAGGAGGAGAGGTGGGGTTTGGGGACAGCGTGGGTTTGCTGATGGCACGGGGGAGGTGACACCGCTGGTGTCTCACCTGCGGGCCCAGAAGGGCCATCGCTGACCCCAAGCGAGGACTTTCTCCCCCAAACTGAGGTCTCTGATGGCATCGGCCCCGCTGGTGGTGGCGCAGAATGGCGTCCCCCGTCAGACCTTTGTTTGCTCAGTTTCCTGCATGTCCCAGCTTAGCACCCCTGAAGTTTGTTCTCTGCTTTTGGAAAGGGTGCGCTGGCCTGATTAACCCTTGCCTTTCTGCTCACAGCTAGACTTCAGCGAGCGCCAGCAGCCCAGGGACGCCACTGCAGTGCCCCAACCCCAGTGACAGGGGATGGTCCTGTAACAAAAATGCAAACACCGGGGATTCCCATTCCTCCTGAACGTCTCAGATGGGAGGCAAGCAATGCCAGGCGTAATCAGAAATGCATCCCTGAAGGGCCAGAGCTGGGGGCAGTAACTGGCTGCTACAGCCCATCTCCTCCTCCGCGCCGGGCACCGCCGGCTCATTGCCGTCATGCAGCGAAGGTGAACCTCGCTTTATTTGCTGCTTACCTTGTTCAGCTTAAACACCTGGTAAAAGCAAGTGCCATTAGGTCGGAAAGAAGTTACAGAGCAAAATACCCAGCTGCAAGCAAAAACCCGCACACACCACTGCTGCCTCCTCTATAGTTTCACAGTGATTAAACAGCATCGACTTGGCTGGAGACTTTCCCTGGGTCTTGGACATTACAGAAATATTATTCTCAGAATTACCTGAAGTTTTATTTAATGCAATAAAAGCTCATTTTCGATGGGAATTAGTCCTGAAATAGATGACTATTAAGAAATGCTGGATGATGTATAGCTCAGCCCTCTGAACTAATGAACTCCCAAATACCTAGCGGTGAAGCGCAGGGGAGGGGGCTGCGGGGGTGTTTGATGCCTTTCTGTCAGAGGTGGCTAACAGGACAAACAATTAGGAAAATGTCTAATTTAGCACTGAAATTAACTGAGGTCTCAGAATTTATACCAGCTAAGCAGCTATTCCTCTACCAGAGCTTTAGTATTTTCACTGATTGAGCCTAAGCAAAGTTCCTCCCTTTTCCAAACTACTCAAAGGAAATGAGAAACTAAAACCAAATCAGCAAACATCCCCACCCCAGAAAAAAAACACAGAGCAAGAGAAAACCAGAAGTATTACCTCTCTTATGGGGTTTTACATGGCATTTTCTATTAATAGAATTGTTGGCATCATTTAGTGAGCCATTATTCCCAGGGTCCCCTCCAGCCTTAACCAAAAGGGGCTACTGCTAATTTTAAGAAATTACATCAACTGTTTTTCAGTTTATTTCCTCCCAAGTTTTGGCACCTTTTAATAAAGTGAAGGAATTCAGGGCAAACAAAGGAGAGCAGCTGGAGCTGGGGTCTCAGAGGTACCACTCACGTCCCCAGTAAAACACCACTTTGCAAGAAAAGAAGAGAAAAAGAAAAGGAGAAATCAGTAAAAATCAAGACCAGACCCTACCCCTGCAAAGACAACAGCAAACCTCTAATTCCCTTTGGAAGGCTCCAAGCTGAGGGTAGAAAATAAAATTATTCAAGGATATAAGTTGCATTTCAGGTATTTATAATCTTCAACAATCCTTACCTGAAACCTGGTCGAGGGAACTGAGGTTCCCAAGGAAAAGCTCCACCAGATTGATAACTGGGAGCACCTAAGCACTTCCTCCAAAGCTCTCGCTGATGAATTAAGGGACAAGTTCATTTAGAAATCATTTGTTTCTCTGCAATTTTATTTAACTCTGCAGTGGTTCTCAGCACACATCCCCCCCAGTAGCAGCCAGGGCAGTTCTTTAGCAAGTTCCCTTGAATATTTCTCCATATAAGAGGAATAATTAACCCCGTTTCCAGCGGGAAGCAGGTACAAGGAGGGGGAAGGGAGTCAGTCCCTCCCAGGTAGAGCTGCACTTTTGGGCAGTTTGACCCAGAATTGGTGTGTTTGGCACCAGGGCTGCCAGGAGCATCCCTTCCTGCCCCGGCTTTGAACTGGGGGGGCCAAGCAAAAATTCAGAGATCCGAACTAGATGACGGAAAGCAGAGAGAACCCAACCTAGGAAGGCAGCTCCTGTCTGCTGAGTAAATGCCATATCTTGCGAGATTGTCCTTTTTAGCTGTCTATATAAATAAAAAGGCTCCTCCTCGTCTCCATTTTTTTTTCTGCCAAGCAGCCTGTGTTCATTGTAGCAGTAAATGGAGTTCTTTAAAAAGGTGTATGGGAGCTCTCAGTATTACAGCTGCGACACTGACGGACACCACGGATCCCGCAGTAAAACAATGCAGTGCAAATGCAGGGTCTGATCCTGCTCCCATGCCCACAGGGATTCCGAAAGCTCTGGGAAGCCATGACCCAAATATGGTGGGCAAGGCCACGCCAAGAGCCTCGGGGAGCCGCAGTGCCCGGAGCTGGACTCGGCTCCGGCATTGGCAGCATCCTTGAGCGTCTTTACAATTAGGCACCAGCTTTCCCGAGCAACTAGCCTGGTCCCCAATTTCCAGCATGCGGCAGCATCCTCCGGCTGCTGCAGGTACTGGCCTGTGGCACAGTCCTGCTCTCCACTTTTTTGGGGTTTCAATAAAGGTTTTTTCCTGTTGCGGGTTTTCATAGCCATTTACAAGAAATCTGGTGATTCTGCATGCGACAACAGCAGGGTGGATGGGTTGGCATGAGCCGTTAGCGGCTGGAGTGGGTGCCGTGGGTCCCTGAGCTCTGCGGAGAGGGCAGCCGTGGGCTGGATCAGGCCCCCAGCACAGGAGGAACGACACCCGCTCAGACACAACGAATGTCCCGGCAAGGCGCGTGGCTCCCTGGAGCATCTCTCAGCCTTAAACACTGCTGATAGACAACGAATAGCTCTGGGATAGTATACTAATATACAGCGGCGTACAGCTGTGAGATACTCTGCAAGTACTGCGAAAAAAAATTCTCTTTTACCAAGAGACTGTCATTGTGATTTAGGGATATGGGGGACTGCGGAAGGGTAGGGGATACAGCAGCCAGCCAGCTGTAAACCAGCCCATGGGGCACACCTCCCCTGCAGCAACAAGGAGGGCATTTCCCCCAGCAAAAGAGTCTGCAAGTTTTTTATTTGGCGCTTTGCTGGGCAGGTGAAGCTCTGTGCATGGCGCGGCTGCCCCAGAGGAGACAGGAATGCAGGGCCTGAACTCAGACACGGATAATTCAGGATGCATTTGCTTCCTCGGCCCCTTGGCTATGCAGAGATGAGCTGTGCAAAGTCCCAGCAGCAGAGCTGACTGCGGTGGAGATGCCAGGGCTTTCCTCCATCCCACCATGTTAGCTCACCTCTGCTTCACACGCACCTCCCTGGATTCACGTCTTCTCCCCAGATAACCCCCCGACCGCCCATTGCTGCTCTCCATCATCCCTTTGCTGCTCTCCATCATCCCTTTGCTGCTCTCCTGTCATTGCTGCTGTTGGCTCATCCCCTGGGCTCACCCAGGAGCTGAAGGCCAGACCCTGGTCCTCCGGCATGTCCTGAGAGCAGGGACATGCCATCTGCACCAGCGTCACAGCCAAACACGTGGCTGAGAGCCCCGAGCTTGGAGAAGCCCAGCGGCGTTCATGAAACAAAGCACAGCGATGGCTGTAAGTGTGTCTGGGTGTCAGGATGCTGCCCAGCAAAGCTCTGCCCTCTCGCCAGCTTCCCTCTGCTGTCTTGTTTCTGTTCCCGCAAAGCAAGACTCGAGGCTAAGAAGCGATTGCTGCTCAAAAGAAATCGATAAGAAAAGCGTGCTGCAAGGCGAAATTGGGACTGGAGTGACAGGTACAGGGGGTACCTCTGCTGGGGACAACGGCATCAGCCTGTGTGGTGCACCCTGTCCCAACATACACGAGTGCAGAGAAGGAACTAGTCCTTGAGTAGCAAACCTGCACCTGCAGCGGGAGGGGAGCAGCGCTGGCCTGGCGCAGCCGGCATCCCTCGCAGCATCCCTCGCACAGCCAAACCGCCTCGCCCTCTCCCTCCGGCCCAGGGGATGGTTTGGCTGAACAGCCCCACTCCCCTGTTGCACTCGTGTCTGCCAGCATTTCCTGCCACCTTCTCTGTCTGCACACAGGGCTGCAAAGGGAGAAACCACCAATGTTATTTCCAAACTCAACAACGATGCCAGATGTTTATTTGCTTAAGTGAGTTCCCATTTTGGGAATTAAAACGGATGTGCCTGTTTGCAGCTGGGGTGAGCTGTGGGGTGGCTGTGGGCACCCTGGCGTGCCTGGCCCGGGACATGCTCCTGTCCAGAGCTGTCTTCATGCTTCACCCAGCCGTGTTGTAAGGAAATTACCGCACATGAGACTTGGCCATGGGAAAGCAGATATTTTGCAAATTATGTTGAGATTGTTTAAAACGCACCTTGTAAAATCACACATGTTAAGGTAAAGCAATCCGGAATATACTACTACCATTAATACATGCTTTTATATGACAGATAATAACATGTATTTATAAACATCTGTTGCTGCACAAATAAAAATAGTTCTAAAAAGAAATCTGATATAAAGTAAAATGACTTTTTAACTTCAGAAATTCATCTGCAATCATGAGAAACAATCCGTTTCAGACAGTAACAGAAATTTCTTTCTTTTTTTAAATGCCAGCCAAGCACCCAACCAAACAATGAGCAGGAGCAAAAAAGAAGATCCTGAAAATGACATGCAGAAGAGGAGGGGGTGCCTCAAAATTCCTCTCTTCTCTCTTGAGACCTGAGCAGAGAGGAGCAAACGACCTGAGCTGGAGATACAGTGATCCTGGCTCCCCTTTCCGGGGACTGTTCCTGGCTCAGGTGTTTCCTTTAGGAAACCAGAAGCTGTGCATTTTCAAACCAGCTGGTTTAGGAAAGAAAGAGATGAATCCCCTGTATTTCTGAAAGCCCAGCTAATGTATATACATACATATATTTTTCATATATATATTGCTTCGAGGCATAACAAATGACTATAATTAGGGTTCCTGTTCTACCTCTCCAGGCCAGCTAAATAACGCTATTAAACCGAACACGGCTGCAGCATTTCCGATGGCCTCAGCTGCAATACACATTCTATACATCAGGGTTCCCAGGCTCAGAGCAGTGCTTTGCGCCGTCCTTCGACACAGCCGCCCCGTGCCACGCGCCTGGGGATGGGGCCGTGCCACCATCCCACGGTCCCGAAGGAGAGTGGCCCTGCCCGAACGGTGCCACCGGCAGCAAGCGCCTGGGTCCCGTTTAGCCACCTCCAAGTCTCGGAAGGCAAAAAGTTGATAAATGCACATGACGTTTTTCTCACCCACCTCCACTCAGGCGCTGGTCTGGGCAGATGGAGGTACCGCAGCAGCAGCATCTGTCACCCATGCCCAAAACACATCCTCCATAACTAATGGAGGAATGACCAAAAAAGGGTTTGTTTTTCCCCCCCTCCATTTGCTCAGCCTCTGCCGTGCCCCAGCACATTTCTCAGGACAGCCCTGTTCCATCTGTTTCTCTCGTGCGAGGGATGTGCTGTCTCCAGCGGCCACAGAGGAGATGGGCAGAGCTGGACCATGATGGGAGTTTCCAAACCTGGCGTGGCTGCGTCCTGCGCCCCCGGGGGCACTGGCCCAGCCCCGGCAGCTCTTGCCCAGCATCCCACAACTGCTGCAGCCCTTCACCACGGGCACGCTGAGCCCTCGCCTGCTCATTACACATCACCCCACAACCGCCTTGCAGGAGGAAAAAGCACAGCAGGTTTCCCAGCGTGCTCCCTGGTTAACTTTTGCGGCCATTGGACCTCGACGCTTGGGATTTCCCCTCCCGCTTCCCATCATTTTGTCCTTCTGGGGGACTGCAGGGCCCCAGGGCTCACCCATGGGTGCTGGGCAGGCGCGGTGCCCGGTGGGTGCCCACGCATGCCCAAGTCTAATATCAGAGCTCCACCTAGTGCTGCGCAGCCCCTCCCGCCACCAGCCCGGCCTGACAAGGCGAGGGGGAAGGGGGGGGAAAGGAAAAAAAAAAAAGTTAAAACATATTAAAGGTGTTAATAAGCGACTTATTTAAACAGAGTATCACATATTGAACATTAATCACCTTGCAGTAAAAGTGTAATTAAGGAGTCACTCTGCCTTCTGGGGAAGGCTCACTTGGAAGCCGAGAGAAAATGGTCTCTTTATTAACACAAATTATTTTATTTGGCTAAAGGTAATAATTCTAAGTGAGGTCAACGGGACTCGTGCACACACGAGCGGCGCCGGGTCCCGGCCAGCGTTTCCATGGTGACTGAGCCAAGTTCATCCTCCACGGTAATGGCTTTGCTCTCCCACCACCGCTTGGGATTGTTTCTCGGGAAAAAACAGCTTTCGATCTGTCAGTGGCATCTCCTTGCCGCACCCCACCGGGGACCACACGGGAGAAACCCTCGGGGCCTTTCAAGGTGGTTTTCGCAGCAGTGCCATGTTTAAAGGGTGGCAGCACCGTCCCCCCCCAGCCGCTCGGTGCCAGGGGCTTGTGGCACAGCACCCACCAAATGTTCTTCATGCGAGAATGGCATTCAACAAGCAGGACCGGCACACAATATTGCTTTTCATATTTTCTGGCGCAGCTACAGCCCGAGATGGTTGTAGGACGGTTGTAGCACCACATCCATCCTGGCCCCACACAGCCACAGCCATGGGAATTTCCCCCACTGCCTTCCCGTGGGAGAGCCAGGGCTTTATGGGGGCTGCAGCTTCCCCAGGGAACTCCGACAAACTGCAGACTCACAAGGAAAGCCATACCAGGGACGTGCTCCCAGATGTTTTCCAGGCAGAAACACATTTTCCTCCCAATTTTAGCGCAGCTCTAGCTAATGCGCTTGGCATCTTAATGGCCAAACTTAAGACCAAGTAGCAGCGAGTCATTTACCTGTGAGCATTTCCAGGCTCTTACAGTGCTGAGTGTCCATTATGAGCAGGAAACAGCATATTTAAAAATACATCTAATTTCATAAAATCAAACTGTAATAAACGTACTAGTAAAAATCAGGGAGGGTTTGGGCTGTAAAACTCCATTTTCCTGAACACATTCCTACGCTCGGGGAACTCATGTGTTATTCTGTCTCCCGCAGATTATTGTCTGAACACAGCGGTGATTTATCTGTCTCCCATGTCATGTCATCCGTTTATGTACAGTATTATATGTAGAGTACGGCATTAACATTTTACTATTATTCTTACCTTTCAATGCAAAAAGATAAGAGTGTAAATCTGGGAGACAAGGGATATGTCAACAGAGCTGAGCCATCGCTACTGGGCATGTGGGGCTGGGTGTGGGTGCTGGTCCTCCTCCCTCGCTGCACCGAGCCTCAGCTCACCGGGGGGACCGTGCCCAGCCCAGTGACCACGATGGGGACATTTCCATCACCGAAATGTGGCCTCACCCAGCACCCTCCACAGCACCCAGCAATGCGATGGGTGCGCTCCCAATCCCCCCCCCCGCCCTGATAAAACAAACCCCCTTAACACAAACATCCCTTTTCAGCACAAAGCATCCTCCCACAAGGCAGCAAACATAAAGCACCTCCCTGCCACGCCAGACAGAGCAACAAACAGCCTGTTCACAACTTACGGCCGGGCCCGCATAACTTATTAACACCTAGTCAAGATTAATCAAGCAGGGAAAGCTAAAGCAGGTCCCTAATTAGTTGCTGATGATAACTATATTTGTCATCCTCTCCCAATTAGTCTACTGTACATTTTGGAGTTTAATTGCACCTTGTTCTTCATTTAAATGTCATCATGTGCATATATTCTCCTCATTCTTTAGTAAATTTGAGAAAAAATTGACATTAAATATAGATTATCTTTAGATTTTCATAATTAACACAACTGAACTGTCTTCGGCCTAAATACGTCTCCTTGTGCTATAAATCTGGCGACTCTCTTGAAAGTGGGTATTTCCAGGGGCACCGCAGATGCGGGTTTGCATCCCCCTGGTGCTGGTGGCACTGGGGCCATGCATAGGTGGCACTGGTGGCCATGGTCAGGACATGTCCTTGGGTTCTATTCTCTGCCCAGACCCCCACAGAAGGAAGGGATAGGGAAATCGTTGGGGTTTTTTTTCTCTTTTGGATTTTTTTTTTTCTTGATTTTCATAGCTGATAGCCTTTTTAGGAGTTTGATTTGCAAATGGTGAATCAGATTATGCCCATGGAAATGATGAAGGTGGAGACTGTTTCACCTCCCTCCATCCCGCTGCCAAACCTGCCCCGGGCAGCGTGGGGACAGGCAGCCCCACTCAGCCCTCCCGTCCTGCATCACCCTTAGGACAAGACACGTCTGCTGCTCTACATGGGTCGCACCCAGTTCCTGCAGATTCAGATTAGAGGATATTCAATATATTGATGTACAAGAGAAAGCTCCAGCGGAGTGACCTGCGCCCTTGCATCCCACCGCCTTTAACCCTTCAGCTTCTGCCCAGAGCTCACCGGCAGGACTCTCTACCTCCAGCCTCCCCTGCCACCCAGCAAAGTTGTCACTGGGGCTGGGGATGTCCAGCTGCATCACCCACCTGCACCCTGCGTCTGGCTGCACGGCTGTTTGCTAAGCCGATGTATCAGCCCGGGCTCCCTGCATGCTGTGGCAGCTTGGACAGAGCGAGACCCAGGGAATGGCTGATCATGAGCCATTCCCCACCATCACGAGAGAATTCAAAGCACCGTGTGAGCGTGGAGCCTCTCTCCTGCCATAACCAACGTTCCCCAGCTCCAGCCGGGCCCCACCGTGTCCCCACGCCAAGCTCCCAGCCCGCTCAGGGCCAGACCTACACTGAGCCACCATTGCAAGGGAACGAAACCAAAGCAATGGCCCAATGCACCAATGCTGCAAATGGAGCTCCAGAGCAAGGGCGCAATGGGACGAGCCGGGATCGGGGGCTGCCCCGTGCTGCTGATGTGTCGGCCCCCACATCCCATGGGGTCTCGTGCTTGCTAGGCTCTCCCCAAGTGATGCTGGCATACCAGGACACAGCCATCCGCCGGGCATGGGCACACAGGAGCTGCTCCACAGCCAACCCTCTGCTCACACTGATCGGTGGCGGAGGCTGGGACCAGCACAAGCCCCCCACCCCCCCCACCCCCCCCATGCCTGCCAGGGCAGCTGGATTTGGCCCATAAGGCACCCGCTGCCACCTCCTGAGCACCCGGCGAGGTGGAGGAGAGGCTGGTGGCCAGTAGCTCTGCCCACAGCCCTTGCCACAGCGAGGCTGGCACTGAAAACGAAGGTCAGGCTTACAAAAAAGAAGAGGAAGGGAAGGGGAAAAGCAATGAAGGAAGAAGCTGTACAGTCCTACCTGTCCCTTAGGAAGAGGCTCAGCGCACAGATCATCCCTACTGCCTATTAAGAGCAAAAAAAAACCACTCCGGGCTATGCATTTCCTAACTGTTCCGGGGCTCAGCGTGTCCAGCGCGGGGACTGCAGCCTCTCGCTTCCCTGGGAGGAGGCTGCTGCTGCGTGAGTGGACAGGGGAAGGAGAGGAGAAAGGAAAAGTGAGAAAAAAAAAATAAAAAAAAAAATCAAGGAGTAGTCAAAAAGTGTATTAGAAGCAAATTTGGAAAGAAATCAATGGCATGTAATTAGATTTGATTTTTCTTCACGTTTTGTTTGGCTGGGGGTTATGTATAGACTCTCTATATGAGCGGAGCAGAGAGATTAAAGCGCGGAGAACAGGTGCCGGATCACGAGCCGGTGGTCACCAAAGCATGACAGCTCCATCACCGCTGTCAGGAGGCACGGCAAAATAAACATATAAATAAATAAAGGGGAAACCATGCAGGGAGGAGATGGGCATTTGCTTATTTACTACTTTAGCTGCTGCTCCCCCTACCCGCACACACAAACCATCCTGTCAGCAGGAAAGAGGCTGTGCAGGGAACGGAGCCGTGCCGAATGCCTGCCTGCTGTCCCGGCCCTGCTTGGCCCCCCCCCCGGGGCTAAAGCCCTCCTGGCACCATGGGGGACCCAGACGAGTCCTGCCCTGTACGGAGGGGCACACACAACGATAGCGCTGTCCCAAAAACTGCGTGAAGGGACCCCTGTATCCTCACTGGCAGGGATGCTCCTACACCCACCCCAAACCTTCACTGTCCTGCTCCAAACAGCGGTGCAAGCCCAACGCAGGTGTGTGGTCACCGAGGAAAGAGACCACTTGTGCTAAGTCATCCCGCAACTCCAGATAGCATCAGTACACGCCTTTAAAACCACAGGTGATTCTGTCTGAGGTCTTAGTTCTTCTCCTCTAAATGGGAGTGATCCTTATGGTGCTTGGAAAGCAAAGCCAAATCCCTGCCCACCATGGCACGGGCTGCATGTGGGGATGCCGGTGCACATCGCTATTCCTTAGGTAAACACAAGCAAACACAAGGCTGAAAAATGTGCCTCCCATACCCTATGGCATGGTTTGATAAACCTGGACTGACGGTGAACCTCAGCCCTCCCCACACCCAGCAGCACTGAGAAAAATCTCCTTTTTTCCTAAGGAATCTTTCTACAGCTGGAAATTCCAACTCCACCCAACGTTTTCTAGCCAAAACTTGGGAATCAGGCTCAGTCTGTAGGGAAAGGAGATGGGAACCGCTGAGGGATCTGGAGGGCTCTGGTGGGAGCATGTGTGCAGCCACATATGTACACTCACACAGAGGCTTGGATGCATTGTGTGTGTACACACATATATATATATATACCCCTGCACAACTTTCAGTCTTGAGTTGCCAACCATCACTCCTCATCCTCCAAAGCTGTGGGTTATTTTTTTTTTTACCCTTTAACCTTGAAAATTAACCTAAAACACAGGGTGCTGTACACATGACTTACTCAAATAAATTGCATCCTTAATTATGAACACCCTCCGCTTCTCTGTGCTCCAGGCCACGCTGCCCCAGCGGACACCCCCCGCGTGATGAGTGGTTATTGAACACGCGAACAACAATCAACACTAATTAAATACTCAGCTGTTGAGAGGAGACAATGTTTATCAAAAAATGCAAGAGGAGGGGAGCGCATCTTCTGTTTTCTATAATTAGTTAGCAATATTCCCCAGGCGGTCTTGGAAATCGAACTCGGGTTTGCTCACATCTGTTTGGCACAGGCAGACAAAGGCCACCGTGGCCCCGGCCCCTCTATCCCCCCCAGACTTACACCCCAGCGCAGCACCCGCACGGTGCCACCACGGCATCCCCGGCCAGCGGAGGAAGGCCACCTGCCCTCCTCATCACCTCTGCGAGTGCCACCGATGGGTATTAGGACATTCAAGAGGGAAAAAGTCACCAGAGCGGCTATCGGCTGCGGAGATCCTGTCCTGGGCAGTTACGGGGACTTGGGCAGGCAGAGGCGTCCCAGCCCCACGGGGTTCCCGTCCCCCATGGCTGACCCCACAGAGCCGGGAGCTGCTGGGGGCTCGGAGAGGTTAGAAAGGGAAGGGTGAGGGCACAAGTTGTATACACCTTCCCTCGCACCCTGTTAAAAACAAACTCCTCATCAGCAGGAAATAATTTAAATGTAAATTTATACCTTTTTAATTCTTTAATTCTTCAGTGGTTTTCAGTCAAGGAAGGGGCAGGACAAGGCTGTTAATTTCCCTCTGTCTCACATTATTCCCGGCTTAAAGATCTACTCAGCAGCAGAGGGCAAGAGTTAAAGTTTCCCTGAAGGAGGGGAAGTAAGGCGATTAGTGATTGCCAGGGTTTGAATACTGAAGCCTGGGAAGGGCTCCAGATAAGAAAACACTGGTTTCATAGATTGTACATGAATGAAGAACAACAGGAACAAGAAAAACTCTCCGTCATACTCTACGCTCTGATATTTATCCAAGAGCTGCTGAACAGTCCCGTCCCATAGACCCACAATAATATTGCCCAACTTCCTACCACACTGCTGATAGTACAGACACCCTGTAATGAAACCGGGCTTGCTAAAAAAAAAACAACTTCAGGAAATGCTCTGAAGTTACTGCACTGGCAGGCTGCAAGCCCTTTGCATACGCTCCTATAGAAACCGCTAGAGCTATACGACACACTACTATCGCTCGTAGGCATCCCCCTGCATGCAGGCACTCCGACACTATGCATCCAGACTGACACGAGTGCCTTTCTGAAGTCTATCCCACTACACTGTCGGTTCATCTTTCCAAATACTGTACATAATTCAATATTAACAAACATTCTCTGTGCAGCATCATCCCCAGCCCAACCCTGCAGCGAGGCAGGGAGGCCACATCCCCCATGCCAGGAGGATGCTTGGGTGATGCTCGGGCTGCCGGACCAGCAGGAGCACGAGCCCTGGGGATGCCCCTGCCGTGGCCCCCGCCCGCTCCCTGCCAGCAGCCGTTGCTTCCCAGCCTCGGCCCCACTCGCCACTTCGATCCGTCAATACTCGGCGCAGTCGCCAGGAAGAGCAGGCAGGGCCCCAGCCCCAGCCCCGATCGATAGGCAGCAGCCGCCGGCCCCGTGGGTGCTGCACTTGTTGAGCAAGGCTGCGGTGGAAGAAAAAGAAACCACGTTTATTACATTCCTCCCTCCATACAAAGCCAAACCCAAACGTGTAGGAGTAAGCAAGGGGGCAGCAACATCTTTTAGCGTCTTGCAGAGGCTGAATAATGGCAGCAAAAGCAAGTGCTGGGAGCTGGGGAGGAGCAGCACCTCGGGATGTGAGCCCATCCTGCAGCACATCCATATCACCGCTCGTGGGCTTTGTCCGTTGCACCTGATGCTGCTAATGACATAAAAGCTTTCGTAGTAAAATACACTGAAAAAAAAAAAAAAAAGATTAAAGTTCGGCACAGCTCGGTGGTTCTGCTGAGCTTCCAGTCCTGCGCACGTGCGGGTGACGAGGGCTTTGCCCCCTCTTTTTCGGCCCCTCTTGCTCTAATCTTCAAGAGCAAAGGCTCACTGGGAATCAGCACATGGCTTCTATTGGCAAGTTTGGAGGTTACAATAAACAGCAAATGATACTTTCACAGTACTTTTCATCCCAGGGATCTCAAACCACTTTTATTAAGACCAGGAATTAATCCATACTGTCTCCCTGCGACACAGAGGAGGACTGGTACTCTCTGCTCATAGACGGGACATCACTGTGGATGGGGAAAGGGGGCTGGCACCGGTGCTGTGAGCCGGGACGAGCCAGAACACTGGCAGAGCAGAAGCTGCCACCGTTGCGGATGCACTTTCCGACTCGCTCAGCTCGTGGCATCAGCACTACAGGTTTATATAACCACACTCCGAAATCAGTACATTGCCCTTACAGTCCACTGTGATCTACCCTAAATACCTACAATATTTCTGGTAGTAAACAATCTCCAAGACTCATTTCTTAGAGCAGCAGCAGATGGTCAAGAGCATTTCCTGAAATTGAATATTATAATGAATTTAGGATCAAAAAAATTTACATAATAATCTGTTTTAGATTCTGAGAGTGAAGAAACCTACACAGAAACTGCTTCTTTTCAGCTATTTGAATTAAAGTATAAATCTTCAAGTACTTTAATTATAAACAAACTCTTTGCTATTCCAGATCCATGAAAAAAATTGAAAAATTAACTACCCAGTGAGGCTCAAGGCCACATGTCAGGCTTAATTCATCGTCGAGTTTACCTCTCGTGACCCAGCAGCTGGGCTCACCCGATGGCGGCTGGAGCGGGATGCTCGGGGGCCATGTGGCCGTGCTCAGGCAGCATCGTGCCTGTTGCACCTGGGTTGACTTGAGATTTGGCTGATCCTGTCAAGTCCTCATCAAACTGCATGGCCAGCATGATCCCACACCTGCTCAGCTCAGACTGGAAACCTGCAGAGCTGCCCTGGGAAGGCAAGAGCTCTTGGATCAGGGCGGTGTTACAGCCTTTGAGCACATTGCCACAGGGGGTCCCAGGTCTGCAACCACAGCCAGGGATGGGGATGGAGATAAGGATGGGGATGGGCGGGGTGAAATGAGACAGGAGGCTGGGATGGCATAGTGAGGCATGGCATGGGTGGAATGGCACGGGACGGGATGAGACAGGAGGGGACAAGACCATGCTGCCCTGGGGATTAGCCATGCCCAGATCCTGGGGGAGGAAGGTCTTCCAGAACAGGCACAGAGCCCTGGTCACGCACAGCTGCTGGGAACTGGGTCCCACCGTGCCTCCCTCTTGCACTCTCCACCCGCTCTGGGTGCCCACAGTGACGCGGTGGCACAGACACTGCGGTGAGGCTGCAAAGCCCCTCTCGGGGTTATCTCCCCATCGTAGCACCCGGCACAAACCTGGCAAAACCAGCCCGGTGCAAAGGGCACCCCCAGGATGAGGAGCAGGCGCTGTCAGGTGCTCGGCCAGAGATGCTGACGGGTGTCCCTGGAAGCAGGGGGACACCCAAAGGGACAGCAAACGCAGCACGAATGGCCAGATGCCTTAAAAACAGTCCCAATTCCCTTAAAGATAACAGAAGAGCATCTGGTCCAAAGCCAGCTCTCCTCCCCAGGGCCAGAGGAGCCACCTCAGAGCGACCCGCATCAGGCGGTGACGAACCTGCCACAGGGGCCGCCGGGGGTCGGGGCTCTGGCAGAGACACCACTGTCCTCTCGCGGTTGCTGGACCACAGGAATATTTCACTTCCCACCCTCGTGCCGGGAGATGCAGAGGGCCTTCCCTTTTAGAAAAGCAAATATTTAGTCTAGATAAAAAGCCCCGAGAGCATTTTCCCCAGGTAATACTAGTAACTAAAATAATCACATTCACTTTGCTGGTTTAATTTTATATTTCCATTTCTACCTTATCTTTTTTCTGCAAGCATCATTAAACCACACCATAACAAAAATACATGAACTGTTATTCTTTCAAGAGAAGCCATAAACCACCTCAAAGCTTTTCAAGTTTATTCTTATCTCGTACATCTTCCTCTGGTTCTTTTTTTTTTTTTTTCCTTCATGCATTTCAGAAAGGTAGTTTTCCCTAATGTTAAGAATAGTTGCATTGAAAATGAGATGCTGCCTCTGAAAAGCCCCTCTGGAGGATTAAATAAGTAAAATATAGCCAGAAAATAAACTGGAACCTCATTAAAATAATTTTGCAAGAAGAAATCCTACTTTACAATAGGTTTTCAATATCACTTAGAAAATTCTTAGAGTCATATATATATGTTCTTAATTCAGGACCTTCCATTAAAAAAGACATTACAGAGGGAACTGAAAGGCCATTTAGTACCCTTGTTTATATAAAAATGCATATTAGGCACAGATGCAATCTCCAGCAAAAGACTTGTGATATAGTTTGAATAAGCTCTGCTTTGCTGAAAGGTGCTAATGAGGGTTGGCAAAGCTGCGAAGGCGCCGCCAGACACCACCACCTCATTTATTCTGCCGGGTAACACAAACCCTCGCGCATCGCTCTTGCGTCCCCCTTGCTTTTAACTATTCTCCCGCTTGTGGATTCACCCGTGGTGCTGCTGGGGAGCGGGGTGCTCGCCCAGGCTTGGCTTTGAGACTGTTTTATGGCACCAACTTGCTCCATCCTCAGCAGGCAGGAACGGCGCCATGCAAGCCGCTTGATCCAGGGTTGCAAAACCACCGGATTCCCCCCAGCTGCCACTCATGGGATGGAGCTCATGTGCCAGGAACAATCCCTAACGGAAAAGGGGTAACTCTCCTTGCTGTAACTCTATGTCACATCAACTTAATGTAGGATACTATCCCATACCTTGATGCAAGCATGCAGAAGGACACTTGGCTGCAGCACTGGTGGGACAACATCCATCCTGCGCCGCCTGCAGCATCGCTTCAACATCCGCTACGTGTTCTCACCCCGTGACCCCCTTGCACCCGTCCCCACCTCCAGCCCCCCTCTCCTTTCTCTCTCCCACCCACCCCAGCCCCACACTGGAACCCAACAGCCCAACACCACGCAGGAAACTGGGACGTTTCCCGAAGCACCAGCACTTGCAGGGGAGGTGGCAGCGAGGGGTTGCTGTAGGGCTGCGGCTGCGTCGGTGTGCCCAGGCAAGTCTGCAAACAAGGGTGTCAGCATACAGCACCCCGACCCTGGGGAGGCTCAAAAGTACAAAGGAAAAGGCTCATCTGCAGCAACAGCTTTCAAAATGGGAAAAACAATCGCAGTTTTGGGCGATGGAAAGAGGAGAGGAGGGAAAGCACCGTTTGAATATTCATTGCCTCCCGCAGGAGAAGCAGGCAGCAATTGCTCCCATAATTAATCGAACATTGGAATAGTGAAATGATTTATATAGGCATGGAGGCTTCGACCTGAGGCCCTCTGAGCCCTTGGCAGCACTGGTCGCCCCGAGCTGCTCCACGGGGCTTAGCCTGTCCCCTCTGCCCACTTTCCCATGGGCAGTTTGGTGCTCAGACGCTTCAGTAACACCCTACCAGGACCCCGAACCCGCAGGGTCGGGCAGTCGTTTTATCTGCTGCACAAACCTTTCAAAGGCAGCTTTAAAAATGTTAAGAAAGGACATTTATACCCAACTGCAGGCACTACAGCTTCTGTCCGTGCAAGCGGACGTGAAAGGGGACCCGGCAGAGTCGGGGCCGGATCCGTGGGACTCGCAGGATGCGATGTTCAGATCTTCAGAGAAAACAGCTGAGCTACCGCTTCCCAAGTGCAGGGAAAACACTGCTGAGTTCGCAGTTTCTAAAACAGGCCAGCAAAAAAAAATGGGCAGGTTTAACTTTGCATCAATTCACAGCGTATTGTTACATTTTTTAAGTATATAAAACTATTGATCATAAGCAAGGCAATTACTTCTGCTCATATTTAAAGCCATGTGGCAGGCGATAAGAAGGGATCATGGGATCCACCCAGCCATTTCACACAGAGGAGGCAAAAAACCTCCATCAGAGAGAAAAAGCCACGAGTGGAGGCTCCTCGGACGTGAGCCCACGCGTGCCTGCAGGGCTGGAGGTGTCTGAACCAGAGTCATGGATAAATCATGGAAATTGCCAAGATGGGAACAGTTTTGGACATCCTACTTAACAAGAGGCTAAAATACAGGCAACCTGAGGATGCACCCCCAGTGTACCGACAAAGACTTTATCTCCAGAGGCTTCGAAAGCCATCGTGAGCCTAATTACTAGTCCCAGTCCCACTGAAAACACAAGAACTTCTTCAGCTACCTCCAAACCTCCATCATTTTGAGTTGGGCCTTGAAAAAACTGTAATAATCCTGAGACTGAAGCCCAAGGGAGGTTAAAGCGTCTTCCCTTGAAGCAAAATAACCCCTTAACCTCCCAGTCAGACCCCCCCCAAGTCGTTAGGATGATATCAGTGCAAAATCTGAGCCGTGCAGGCGTTACGCATGCACAGCCACTGCAGAAACGCCTCTGCGGTGACCAAACCTGACCGTACACAATATTTGGCTAGCAAGTTTTGTAGAGAATAAATATCACACTTCAATTTCATGGTAACTTAGGAAGGTTTACTGGCAAATACCATGGCTTTTACATGGTTCTACCAATTACCAAGCAATTACATGTAACCTAGATCTGGAGGACATACAGTAGCGATATAATGTATTCCTCTCTGTGTTAGGAAGAAAAAGGCAGTTAATAGAAAACACTTTTTTTTTTTAAATCATAAACCCCTCCACAATATTCCTGTGTGACATTATTAAAACTCCACATCAATATCAAACCCAAAGCAAAGGCTGCCATCCCATTAACACATCAGTTGTGGGATGATCAATAAAAATTTACTTTAAACTGCACCATATGTCGCTCCCCACAAAGTTTTATTATTCAGATTCATCAGTTTGTACCTCAACCCCCGTGTAATTAAATCCCATTTAGCAGCACTGACCTTCTGATTTGAACTTGTCATTCCTACAGCTGGTTTGGAGTTTAACGACACTTTTAAATAATGAAAACAAAATGTCTGTGAATTAACAGTGGGGTACGGGGAGCCCTCCGCCGGGAAATCCCTCCCGCGCCACTGCCGGCGGCACAGCTCCCGTGCCGGAACAGGGAGAGGGAGGGGAAAAAAGGGAAAAAAAAAAATGAAAAAAAGAGTGCAGGCACATTTTAACATGTTGTAGCATATTTGTAAACATCATTAATCACGGATTAGCAGATGGTGATGTTAATTGCACCTGTGGAAGTAACAAGACCTCAAGGTTGATTACATTTACAAACTCGGATCGGGGCTACGGCGCACCGGAGGATTCCCCACCACCAGCGGGGAAGGTGCCCCTTGGGCGGCGTTTCCAGCACCGGCTGCTCCTGCTCCAGCCCGGCGGTGCCAGGATCAGCCCCAGGACCGTGCTCTACCCTTCAGCTGTGGTACCACCTCGAGCTTTGCAAAGGCAAAGGAGATGTTCTCTGTCCCAAAGCCCTTCCAGCCTCGGCAAACCTCATCAGGACCCAGTCATGGATTTGATGGAACGGGATTTTTTCGGTCATGTTGATAATCTGTGCACAAAAGCAAAATCTGGGGCATGAGCTGAGCTTCTCTCGCAGCCAACTCTCCCTGGAGTTGATTTTGGGGCATGAAAAGATTTCTGTTCGCCCTCGTCTGAGGATGAAAAGGCTGAGGCGCAGAGCGCATCTTCTGAACCAAGGAGGACAAATATTTTGCCACTGTGCTTAGAGACATTTTGATTATTGAGAAATCATTTTGGAAGGGCAATTACTAAATTTTAAAATCAATTTAGTAAATAAGCCTCTGAAAGGAATCCATGACAAGCAGCAGGGAGGGAAGAATTGACTTTCAAATTACACACACACACTTTATTAATATCTAAATATCAAAGAGACTGTATGTACAAACAGAAGTAATCAGGAAGCATGTTTTGATCTTGCTGATGTACACAAAAAATGACAATTAATGTCCTCCTTTATGATATAAAGCTGGGAGTTTTTTTACAGTTACATTACAGGGACGATTATAGTCAAGCTTAAGGCTAAAAATAATGAAAGACTATAAAAAACTACATTTTAACATTTAAAAATACCCAGGAAATTAACTGGAGAAGCAGGCAATGATCCAATTAATGGATCGCATTTATTAGATCAGGGGCAAATCACACAGCACAAAGCTCCATCTCAAAAGGTGCGAGCGTGCAGAGGTCCCCGCGCTCTTCGCGGGTCTCAGCCCGGAGCAGGATGGAGCTGGGGCAGAAGGAGAAAGCATCGGTCACAGCAGATACATCCAAAAGCCAGCTGGGTGACGGCAAAGGGGCATCCCAGTGAAACAAAGTGGGACCAAAACTTACCACCGAGGGAAACGGGCAAGATGCAAACAGCAGAGGCGTCCGGAGTGGGATTTACTGCACTCACAAAAGCCTGTATTGCAGGGCTCAAGCAAAAAAACTCTGAGCTGCAGCCCTGGTTATGCACATAAATTCCTGCCTCATGCAACTCCCAGTAAGCCTTGTCTGATACTCCAGTGCCAAAGCAAGGTGCTCCGTAGATACAGCAACTGTATGGGGAAATTTGCAGGGGAGTCGTGATGACTGCCAGACAAGCGATGGTGGGAACTTCAGTCTACCTCGCTCGCCCCGTGGGCAGAGCCGCTGGGGGCACTGAGGTTTCAAAGCTTTTTGAGAGCTTTCCAGAAGTAAAGTAACTGCTCCATCGTTATTCACCTGCCTCCTCATTAGAGGGGGTGAGCCGGCATGGCTATGCACAGTCTGACTGCACCTGGCTTTCCCAAACACATGCAAAGCCAGTTGAATGCCTCCTCTGTTAAAGTACTGCTCAAATAAATTAAAAAAAAAAAAAAAAAAAGAAAGAAAAAAGGAGAAACTACAGTTCCTATGAAATTGGAAAAATATATATACTTACCTATAGGTCAAGAATAAAGAAACGGCTTTATCCTCATCCCTGCTTCTCAAAAGGAAGGATTCAGTTAGCCCCAAGCGCTGAATCTTTCCTCTGAAAAATGAGCAAATCTGAGCCACGGGCACCCTCTGCTGGGGCACCCACGGCTGCGTGAGCAGCGCTGGCAGGGGGGCTGGCCTGCAGCCTCCCTGGCCCTGAGCCTTTTTAGTTCAGCATTAAAATAAAAGACACGTTCAGCTCACAAAATGCAAGTGCTTGACACCCGCGCAAGAGCTGTCGCCCCAGCAATGCACCGGTTCACTGTTACTCAGTGACCAGCTCGCCTTCACACCCGGGCAGGAAAGCCCTGCTCGCGCTACAGCCGTCGTTTGGGGGGATTTGGGCTTTGTCCTTTTCCACAGCATAGGGCAAGAGGCAGACACAGCTCAGGATACGCACCACCGCACCAGGCACCCTCTCCATCTCGGCCGCAGACGCAGAAGTGAGTACTTGACACCTTTGAAAAGCAAGAGCTTTCACTGCAAAGCTGAGCAGGAGCCCACCTGCAAGCCAGGAGGGCACAAACCCTCTCCTGAGGCTCCTCGAGGACCCCCAGCAGGGCGCGGGGGCAGCCATGGCTCTGAGACGCCTCCGCGGCCACCGCACAGAGGTGTCCGAGCAGGGGAGGGAAATAAGGCCCCAACGGGACAATCGGCTGCGCGAAACCCCAGCGCCAGCCATTGCGTCTGCCCTTCCCTCGCAGGCTGGGCAAAGTCCCCGTGGCCACGGCAGCCGTGGAGCTCCGTGTCCCGTCCCCTGGAGCACCCCCAGCCCTGCAGCCACCCACGACCCCAGCACCCACCGGCCCGGCCCTCCCAGGGATGCATCTGAAAAACCTCCACATCCACAGACCAGTTTACAGACTTCATTTAGCTCAAAGGAAAGTCCTAATTAGTCACTCTGACTGATTTACTTGTTCATTTGGAAGGGGGGAGGGGGGAGATGAAGCTGAATTGTTTGAAATTATCCCTAAAGGGCACTGTAAATTAAGTGTTAATGAGGAATCCTATGCAAAGGGCCACAGTAGCTAAATAAAATAATTAAGGTGCTAAGTGATAACATTCATTTGGTTCTCAATAATTTAGCCAGCCTGGTTTTCAACTAGGATATTTGCAAATGAAGCCACCCTCAACCCCTCCCATACCATCAGTGGGGACGGTGGTGCTGGGGCAATTCAGCATCCAGTAGGATCAGGCCCACCACGGAAAGGAAACATCCCTGGACAAAGAGAACAAGCTCCTGATTCCCCTTCCCACCTGAAGGAAGTACCCTGTTCACACTCTGGATTTATATATGACACAAAAAGGATTGATTCGAGTCTACAACCAGTCTTTACAGAGGCTTTATTTCAACGGGCTGCATTTTGCTCCACTACAGCTGTTTTCTAACAGCTCACGTCCATCCTTTGGCAGGGCTGCAGACCTGGTTTACAACCAAATACAACACTCTGTTTTCAGGCATTCAAGCAGCAATATGTAACAGAGAAATTGCCCCATCATGAAGAATTTGCTACCAACTAGTCCCAAATCACACCTGGTTCTTACCAGCACCCTCTTGGCTGCTAAGGGGGCGGTGGGCTCAGGCACGGGCACGGCGTGGGCACGGGGCACGGCTGCTCTCAGTGGCTGCACCAGCCGAGCACCGTCTCTCATCTACAGCCCAAACTCTCTCCACAGCACCAGCGATGTACAAAGTCCCCGTGCAACAAGCACAAAGCTCACAGCCATCGCTGGGCATTTTACTGCAAGAACTGAAGGATTTGGCTGTCTGCTTTTAAAACCTAGCTTTGTCTCCCTTCCTTGCAGACACTCCTCCGAGGTGCCAGTGGGAGGTGTTACCTAGTACGTGCAGGTGTCTGACTTCAGCATTAAGCCAGGGTTCTGGTGGTATCATGTGTCAGCCAAGATGCAGCTCAGGTTAATGGGGCTCTCCCTGTGACTTGCAGCGACGGTGAAGACCCTGGAAAGAGTGCTTCCATATCCACACCAACAGAGCACAGCCATGAAATGCCAAGTAGCTTCCCCCATCAAAAATCAAAAATTCAATCACCGTGCCTCAGCTTTTGACTGCAGATGGAGTGCAGGAGAATACCTGTAGGAAAGTAAAAATAAATTAAAAAAAAAAAGATCTTCTTTTAAGCCACAAGAAAATCATTCTGCAGGCCTGAATGTTTGTTTGATTTTTAAATACAGACATTTGGACTATGATGCCTTTGTGCATCAGAACTGTTTTTACCAGTAGCAACAGAGACATTCAGCGACTCGATCCCGGGGTGAAGCGCTCTGCCAGGGGGTATGGCCAGCATCCGATGGCACAAGAGCTGTGTCTCTAGGGAAAGTCCGTCACCTTCGCTACCTGCAGAACAGACACACTGCTCAGGTCAGCTTGCAGCCACTGCCACGTCCCTTTTCCGCTCTCCCAAGTACAGTTCTTGCTAATGCTCTGTCACAACTATACCCTTGCCCCTAAGCTCACCAGCACCCTCACCAGCTCCCATGGAGCAACAGCCAAGAGCTACCAGAGGCGAGACAGGCACCTTACCTGCCTTCCCTTCCTGGCCCACTCCAGTCTCCCCGGATCTGTTCTCCAGTACCTGAAGCGTTTTTGAGGAATACCTGTGCAGCAAGCCTGCATGCACAGCGTAAAGCACAGAGCCTGGTAGCCTGAGTGCAAAGACCCCTTGTGCAAGCTGCCACCGTGCCAGCACGGCTGCCCACGTACACGGGCAGCTGCTGGAGGGACAAGGCAGACAAGAGGCCACAGGCCTGATCTGGTCCAGCAAATCTCACATCCCTATTGATAGTGACGGGTTCAGCCTTTTCAGCACACAGTACCACCAGCTGGGTGCAACTTGTGAATGCAGACAGTTTAACCAGAGGCTTCAATTGATTAGTTGTTAAACCATCCAACAGCCCTGATATGTTTGGGCTGATACACTGGTGAAACAGAGTTGAAATCTATCCCAGGTCATTAGTAGTTGTTTGACTCACAGTGTCACAAAGGGAAATGGAAAGGGAGAGGCTTTAAACAATCCTGCACACAGACAAGTGAAAATGCAGAAGACCACAGACCTCCCAGCCCGCTCGGCTCCCCAAAGAATTCTTCCACATTCATTATTTAGAACTACAGACAGCTACACGGCTGCAAGAATACCCAGCTCATTTCTAAGACGTGCTCGCCCTTTGACAAAACAGGCTCAGCGTGCTGGAAGCCAAATGTTCCCCTTCAATAGCCATACCCCAACCCCAGCTGAACCCGACTCATCCCAAGACAGCACCGCCAGGACACACGCTGCCTACCATGGGCTTCTGTGCCTCTGCCTGCACGACCAGCGCTGTCACCAAGGACTCGCTCAAGCTCACCTAAATTTAGACACTTACCTGAAGTTTTGACAGCCTACACATACGCTTTGGGCACTGTCTATGCTGCTGGAGACTCGCTCCTCCACAAGGTAAATGAGCTCTTTGCTGGGCTGAGTTGCCACAGAACTCCTCCCCTGGTATCTACTTACAGCACCGCCCGAGCAGGTCCCGTGCCCCGTCCCTATGTACTGATCTGTGCAACACCCCTCCGACCACGCAGGGTAGGAGAGTGCTGTTATTCCCACTTTCATGAGGCCCAGTCTCATGTTTTGCTGGCTTGGTCTAACTGGCAAGATGCATTTTGTGGAAGCAAAAGAATGTTTTGGGTAATGCATCTTGCATCACCTTCCCACATGAAATAAGCCACACTGGCAAAAGCATCCTTTGGTTGGGGTAAGTAAACCTTCAGAAAACCAAAATCCCATCCTAACCATTATTTTCTTCCTTCTTTCTTTAAGCCAGAAGTGCGGACAAGACCTGGGTGAGTTATCCAGGGTCACAGGGGAAGCCTGGGTGACACAAGGAATCGAAGCCAGGCCTCCCACGGCCCAGCCTGCCTCTTCATCGCTAGACTGTGGCTCTCCAGGGATGCTTCAGGAAAAAAACAAATTATCATCCTACTTTTTTTCCTGATTCAACACAGAAAAGTTTTACAACTTGCAGTCATATTTGCCTCCTGAGCCTCTCAAACCACACTCTCATGGGACTCTCCAACTGGGACGGCAGCTATTGCCAGAGGTGCAACGGCTCCTGGAGCAATCCTCTCCCTGGTAAGTGTCTTACGATTCCTAATAAAGGCAGCAATTTTGCTTCCAGCTTTTACAAAGCTTTTTATAGCTCTGGCTGCTTAAAATAATTAGGAACCATAAATTCAGGGCAAAAAGACTCACATAGTGTGACATGAGGGAGGGAGTATTGACTGAATCAGATTAAATCGTAGTTTATACTGGTGAACAAAACACTTCCCACTTCAGATCTTTTGACTTCCATCTCTTAGGTTTGTCCCTCACTGACAGGCCTCAAAGCCCAGAGTTAGAGCTTGGCTGAAATCATGAACCAGGTTTCCTGCCCCATTTACAATGAACACTACTGTAACAACTGCAGTTTCCAGTGCAGGAATTTCAAATCCAGGCAAAAGCAGCCATGCTGGCAGTTCAGAGAGATATGCAAAATGAGCATCTCGATAAAAACAATTCCATTAACAGTCTTAAACCCGCAGCTAAAGGCTGAAGGTATAAGAAGAACAAATTACCCAGAAACTCTTCTTGCTCAGACATCTAAGTGCTCCCAATCTGTTCCTGTTCGCACAAGGCTCCCAGTTTTTAGGGCAGCCAGCCTGCCTGTCACCTTCAGCAATGACTCCAGTGCAGACAACATTAAGCTGGACTGTCCAAATCACTCTCTGCCAAGCCAGTGAGGATGCCAGGAGAGTGAATTCAAGTCTGCAAATACTTAACTTACAAGACAATCTGTGCAATGCTAGGAAGCTCACTACCATGCTAAATTATCTCTGTGGCTCTCTGCAGCTGCAGGTATGCTACATATTCAGATCTAGGATGTTTCTGCAAACAACCTCAGCATCAGACGACTGTAATGTTCAATTTTCTTTTCAGCGAAGAGTTAGTGCTCAGCAGAGAGTTGAAATCATTACCGCTGCAAGGTCTGGGAGCTCTCCTCATGCATCTACCAATCAGCCTCCAATCTCCCTTGACAAAAGGATATTTGGACTTTTTCCTGGAGAAATCTCTCATAACTCAAGGTAACGACACCACTGCTGCTTTCACCCCTTCCTTTCTCCTGGTGTTGTCGTTGTTTCTGGGATGCATTTCTTCGTGGTCCATCAGCAGCGCTGCCAGCCTCCCTACTCCCTTTATAATATAGCTCCACACATCTTGTAGAGATGCCAGATTTGCAGCGTTGTCTTGTCAGTATTTCTAGGAGTTCAATAAACATTTTAATTAAAGAAATGTCTTCTGAGCCAAGAAAACCACAGCACGGGGCAGGATTACAGCCCCTCAATGGCTCATTGCCAGCATGACACTACTTCCAAGTGTAAAAGCTCAAACCAGCTCTTGTGCCAGGTGACACAAAGTGAGGGGGCTACAGCATGGCCACACAACGGTGCCTAGAGCAGCACTCCTGGGCGAATTTCTTTCTCTAGCTGCCACGAGGCCGTTATTCCCCTTCTCTTCACCTTCTGGGACGCTGCACAACCCCAAATTCTGCCTACAAAAGACAGCATCCTTTGCACGTATCCACTACACAAAGAGGGGGCAGGAGCAGAGGGCCCTGTAGGAATCGCCCAGTTTAGGTGTTCAGGAAAGTAGCACCCACTGCTTGAACAGCGCACAGGTCTGGCAGGGAGGAGGCTACACCTGCTCCTCCTGCTGGTATGGCAGCAGCCAACAGCTCCTGCCTTCTCCTAGGTGTACAAAAGCAGCCACTGACTGGTCTCCGTGCCACAAAGCCCAACTTTGTGTTCAGACCATCTCCAGCAACAGCTCCTCATGCATCCTTCCAAACCTGGGCACAGAGTTATATTCCTGTTTTTTTTTAAAAGGAAACATGACAGAGCAAAGACATGGCACTGCTCACCACTACAGCCTCAGCGCAGCAAGAGCAAACACGTACCAACCGGGTCTCTCACTCAGGCTTGTGGTTAGTCAACACAGAAAATCCAGGTTCGGGGCCCTAGGACAGGATCAAAAGCGCCACAGAACACAATGCAAAACAACACGCTGTGGCTACACTGACCCAGACCTGTCCTGCCACTGAAAACTGCCATCTAGACCCTCTACAGCTACTAAACTCCCTGTTCATCTACACAAACTGGTTTGTTCTTGCAGTTCCTACTGGGAGGCTTCTCAGCTCCCCCTCTTCTTCCCATTTGCAGCCAGATCATTCTAGTACTTCTTGCTCAGCTTTTCCAGACGAAAGCGTGATGTAACGTAACAGATCTGCAACTAGCTTTGGAGTGAAACATCACCCTGATCGTTCCCTCACACGTGCACTTTCACCACACCCAAAGCTCTAAATTGAAATACCTATTACTATAATAACGGGTTTATTCCACTGAAATTCCAAGCAACTGATGACAGAGACACCCTCCACATCCTCAGGCTTGCTGACCGTTCCCACGACTTCCCAGCCTTCCGCAGTTTTAGTCTAGAAAGGGAAAGGAAACAAATGTTAAAAGATTGCCTACTTTTCAAGCTTAAAAAGAAAATCAGTCATGTATGCAAACACACTTCTTTTTTTTAAATTTACAGTTAAGCTGACTGGCTTTTCTAGTTTTTTGGCATCTCTTGAGTTTTTACCACCAAAGTCCTCCTGGTACCAGCACATAAAGCTTGATTTAAGAAAAAAAAAAAAAAAAAAAAAGTAGTAATTTTCCTTCTGGTGTTTATTCCAGTTCAGCAAGCAAACAAATAGCAACTGAAAACCTTTTTTTTCCCCGTACAACAGTTCTAGGAAGGTTATTGCCAGGAAAGCATACAAAAAGAGTAGTGTTAAACAAATTAGCATAAAGCTAATCCACAGAGCACTGCAGTGGAAGTTCTCAAGTGCAGGCTCAGCCATCAGAAGCCCACAGTAACATTTTCAAACACAAGTGCACGTTTTCAAACTCAGATGCCAAAAATCAGCTCATACAAAAGGCAGGGCACTCAACACTCAGCGCCTCACACAACCAGAGAACCAGCCTTCCCGACAGCTCCCTAGTAAAAAGAGCCTTAACTATTTGTCTTGGAAATCCATTTTAAAAATTAAATTGCTGCTGCTTCTTGCCAGCTTCATTTCCTGTGAAATTGGCACTTTTTACATCACGTTATATCAAATTTACACCAGCCAGGCAACGCCAAGGGTTAGGTCAGTGAATCTGGGTCCAATTAAATGAACTGCTGCAATGGCTTAAAATGTTAATAATTCAAGCTTTACAGTAACAAAGTGATTCTTCCAGCTGTTTCAATTAAATATCAATGTATTTTATGTATCTTTCATTTCACCACCATCCAGAACTCCATCTGCCACAGACCTATTGTACAGCTGGACAAGGGTTTTCTAGCACCGAGCGGGACAAGTCCAGGCTTACCTCTGCTCGGCCTCCTCACGGTCACACCAGACTAGGACGAGCTCTTCCTCAAAGGGACACAGGCACGCGGCGACCATGGGAGCACAGGCCAGGTGCCTCTGTTCCCCCAAGGGTCCGCAGCCTCTACCCTCCCACCCCGTGCTGAACCCTCCAACCCCACTGCTCCCCCAGGTCTAAGGGATCCCACATGAACAGGGGAGGGCAGATGAGAGCCTGCAGATCCCTGCTCTGCCTGTGCACAGCTTTCAGCCAGTCCAGAGCCCTGCCAGGGCACAGGGGACCTCCACGAGGAGTTGGGACAGTCACACAGTGCTATTGCAGGGGACTGATGCACTCTGCCAATTCAAAGCAACTTCCCTGGGTTTGTTTCAGTTTAAATAATTTTTTTTCCATGTCCGCTCCCCCTCCTTTTGCAACACCATTCTGCAAAGGGCCCTATCTCACCTCACCGCATAGGTACGGCGTAAAAAGATGCCCAGCAGCTCACACCACCCCTAGTTTCTCCTCTCTCCCCTGCTCCAAAGGCTGCCCAATGCTGCCATCGTGTGCCTGGGCCCCGGGGATGCTGCCTCCGTCACACACCGGGCAAGACCTGCTGCAGGCAGCAGCACTAGCTCCAGTCCCCGTGGAGAGAAAAGGAGGCAGACCCCGTCTTACCGAGCTCGCAGCCTGAGTATGGGAGATAGATACAGCGTCATCCTGCTATCGCCAGAAAAAGACCCACAACTCAGACTTGTTACCCCAGCCGATGGAACGGGAGCAGGGGTGCACACCTGTCAGAGGTGGTCCGACAGCACAGACCACCGGCAGCAAACAGGAATGCAGAGCAGGAGCACAGGACACCGCAAATAACAGAGACCTTTTCCTGTACCCCCTCTCTGTTCAACAAATGCAATATCTGATGTTTCTTGAAAGCAAAGGGGAAAAAATAAAGTAGATCATTTTACCTTCAAAAAGCTCCGGAGATCATCTGTGCTGTAGACATCAAAGACTTCCATAGCTCCAGAGCTAGCTTTGCTCACTGTTGGAGTCAAGGGGCAGCTACAAGGAAAAAAGAAAGGAAAAGCGTCATATGAGAGCAAAAAAGGAAATCCAGGAGAAGTTTTGTTTCTGTATTTCCTTCTCTTGCCTCTGCAACTCATTTCCAACTAGTCCACTAAAGATCTCGCTCTCTATACAGATATAGTTTCCTATGAAGAACAGGAGGGCTCAGAAATTAATCCAGGAAATAGGTTACAGCAGTTTTGTGCACAGATGGACAACAAAATAGGTTAAAACAAGAAGTACCCAGGGAGGTTCCTTACCAGCCTGGAATATCACGTCCCGCAGCGTCCCTGCAGAGCGCAATGTAAAGCAGCAGCTAGCCAGATTCAGCTCTCAAGCTCAGTCCTAGAAAGCCCTCTAAAGAAGCCGTCGAGCAATGCAGGCTACAAACCTCTTTGGGAGCCAGCAGGAAAAGAAAGAGAAAATCTGAAGGAGCAGATAACCCACCCCGTACCTGTTCCTCTGGCTTGTCACCACTCTGTCCACCCCCAAGAAGTACGCAGAGCGCAGCAGTGCCCCCAAGTTCATGGGATCCTGGATCTGCTCCAACGCCAGCCAAATCAGCTGTCGGTTCGCACTCTTTTCATCCCCCAGGTCAGGCTTTTCAGCTTCCTCCAAACTCTTGAAACGGAGAGGAGTAGCCTCCAAACAAACTCCCTGGTGGACCTGACCTCTGCAAAGAGCATCCAGCTCCCTCCTTTTGACGTGGTGCACAGGGACTCCCCGGGCCGTGGCCTGAAGGACAAACTCGCTCATAACAAGCCGCCGAGAGCCGCTGCTCTGCTTGAGGAACAACCTGAACAGGTCCCTTCTCGACTGAGAGAGGGCCAGGGAACACGGTGCGATCCCAAATAAGATTTCCGAGCCTTTAGTCCTCTCGATGGACAGAGGCTTTTGTTCCAGCCTCTTCCTCGCCTTGGAGAAGTCACCCCCTCGCAAGCTCCACAGCTTCGTGCTGGCTGGCGCAGCCTGCCTGGCCCCTCTCTCGTGCGACTTGTGCCACGGCTGTGGCTGGCTCCGTGGGGCCAGGCCCTCGTGAGAGGTACGGGAGTCACCCACCACTCGAGAACCCTCCGACAGGGCTGGCGGGGAAAGCCGACCGCCGCCATTCCTGCCTCGGGGTGGCCCTTCCTCACCCCCACCCGCGGCGGGCGGTTCGAGGGGCAGGGGCCGCTGCTCCCGCGCGGAGCGGTATCTCACCCCCCGCCACCAAGGGCCGAGGCTAGCGGCTGACAGCCCCACGCCCCTCCAGACACTCGCCTTGAGCGCTTGCTCCATGGTGTCCCAAAGGCCCTTCCTACGTGGGAGAGGCCAGCGCACCACCGGCGGCCTGCCCACGGGAGGCGGCACGGCCTAGGCCGCGGCCGAGCTGAGGGGAGCCGGCCCCGCACCACCCCACGGGCACGGGGGGTGAACGCGGGGCCCTGTGGGGGGGGGGGGGGGGACGACACACGACACCGAGCTCAGCTCCAGAGACGGCGGCAGGAGCACGGGCGCGTGTGGGGCGCCCGCTGGGCGGGCTGGCGGGGCTCCCGGCCCAGCAGAAGGGACTGCCGGCCGCGGCGTACTCCGCCGACACGCGTGGGCCCCGCCGCCGCCCGCGCCGCGCCGCTTCCGGGCGGCCGCACCAGCGAGACGGGGACGCCCCGCCCCCCCAGACAGCGCCGCCTAGCGGCGGGCGGCGCCGGCGGCGGACTCCCTTCCCTTTTCCCTTCCTCCTTTTCCCTTTCCCCTTCCCGGCAGAGCCTCAGCTCCCAGCCAGAGCCCACAAAGGACCCCAGCAGCCATGAGGGCTGGTGCTGCCCCGAGCCAGAAGGGAGCCCCCCCGGCCCCCCCCCACGGCCTCCACTGGCCTTAATTCACCAGAAAACGGCTTTTAACCACTTTGTGAGGGCATCTCGCAAAGACCGGGGCGAAGGGCTGCACCCCACGGACCCCAGCGCAAACAACCGGCGCCGCACAGGTCCAGCAACAAAAGCACTGGTGCTTTGAAAAGTCCTGGCCCTGGCCTAGCCCATAGATTTAATATTTAAAAAAAAAAAAAAAGAAAAAAAAAGAAAAAAAAAGGTGTTTGAACTGCACTTACCCCAGGGAGTGGGGATTTCTCTCTGACCCCGTTCCCAAAGGCTGTGTGCTCAGGCGGGCTGTAAAACACCACCAACAATGGAAACTGTCCAAACAGCATCTCAGCGGAGGGCGACGTCCCAGCCTGTTTACCACCCAGGCACAGTAATTGCAATATGCTTCGCTAAACACGGGCAGAAAGGGCTCTGACAGCATCGGGCAACCCCCCGTGCTCCCATGGGGCCCGACTCGCTCTGAACCTGTAACTTTACACCAAAATGCCGCTCTTTAATTATGTGGTATTTTATATCCATCTTTTAATTTCATAAATGGGTTGACAAGGGGCAGGCAAACAGGGAACCAGGTCATTCACAGCAATATGTGTAGGGCTTCCAGGGGTTTATCCCTTAGGCAAACGCGCCTCTGTGGGCCATGGGGAACAAACCACGACAATATTATTTTAAAAGGATTTTGTAGAGAGAACCAGGAGTGTTTCAGTCCTTTTGTAGTCTGAAGCACTGACAAGCTACATCAGGCCTCAAAAATATAATGAAATTGGTTTCGCAGGTTCAGATATCTCAAGTAAAATCATGTTTTTCCTGCTGCTTACTGGAGCCAACTGTGCTCATGGTTCCTCCCCACAAAAAAACGAGAGCTGAGACTAGTCTCGAGATCACATGATCTGCCAGATAAAACTGCTGTTCCTCCAGCAAACATGTTAACATAACTGATGATACATACTACATATGACAAAAAAAAAATAAAGCACAAGAATAGGAAAAACACCATGGTTTTAATTCTAAAAATGCTCTCTACCTATTTACAAGGCATCCAAAATACCTGCCTCAAATCCAGCAACAGCAGCCAATTCAGCTATTCATTAGTTATTTGCAAAAACTTTGTATTTCAACGGCAGCAAACCTGAGCTCAGAAATGTGCCTCTGCGCTTGGGCAGGCTGAAAGGGGACTGGGGAACAAAAATGCTTTCAGTTAACAACGACGATAACCTGTCTTGTTTCGAGGCAAGCACAAGAGAGCGAAAGGGTTCGATATCCAAGTCCGAGTAGCAACTGCAGCTCATCCCTTGCATAGTTTAGTCAAACCCAGCCGTGCCCAGCAGCCTACCTGGGGATTTCAGCGAATCCCTGTGGAGTACAGCTTCATTTGAACAAGGACAGGCGAGTCCAACCTCCACAGGTTATCCACGAGACAACTAGATGCTATTCTGCTCTAGAAAGCAATTACATTTTTTTTCTCATGAAGAACCAAAACCACATGTTTCTGTTTGAACTCTTCACAAAAGGTTTAGCTGTGAAGCGTAAAAAGGATGTTATAACACAAAAACTACAATATACACAACAAAAGAACCACAGTGTGCCTCTCTTTTTATTCTTTATTTTAACAGTTCACAATTAGAAACCTACTCATAAATTACACAGTTCACCCTCCTGTTTGGGGTTTTTAAACGACTCGGAGTCGTGCTGCCAATCCCACCTCATCCCAGGAAGATGGCTCAGGGTGCCACCAGGTTACATGAGGCAGAGCGGCCAAACAACCTGTGCCAAACCCTTCCACCGGCCGCGCTTCACGAGGGAAGTTAACGGGCAGCAGGAATTATCCCCTAAAAACACATTTGAAATGGAAAAATATACTGGATATCATTTCAAGGTTATTTTATAGACTTGCAAATGTTACAAATGTTCTTGGGGAAAAAAACCCAAACTTCCAGGGCTGCGGGTCAGCCAGGTTGTGTTTGCAGAAAGCAACTACCCAGACTGGCCCTTTTTCAAGGCCTTACGTCTTAAGCAATTCTCTCCAAAGCCTCCTTTTACAGAGCAGAAAGGTAAGTTAGGTCCCTCCGCAGCCATGCATTTCAACATCTGCTTAACTTTGTACACAGTTGCGGCCACCGATTCAGATGTTTCACCAGTGCTACCCACATCTCTGCTAATTTTTTTTCCTGCTCAGAAGTTCCTAATTTCCCAACTTTTTTTTTTTTTTTGGCCTTCAACTCCTAGTTCAACCATCTTCTCTTAAAAAGATGGCATACACTGCACAGCACATCTGCTGAATTTCAACAAGCTGCTGCAAAAGGAACCCTATGGAAAACACCAGGAGTTTTCATATCAAGACAAGTTGAACATCACAGCGGTGTTATAAAAAAAGCACAGGAGTGCTTGAACCTTCCTTAGCCAAGTGCCTCCAAACTGAGGATCACGGTGGCACGGAGACTGAAGAGCTTTTCCAGCTGGCGCAGGCTCTCTGCTGCAGTGAGGACTGCTGGCTGTGTGCAGACCTGGACTGGCCGCTCCTTGCGGGACACAGTCTAACCAATGCTGTGGGTGAAACCCAGCTTTGTGCAAAAAAACACCACAAAGCCACCGCCTCGGCAAGGTGGAGGAGGGCAGTGCATTACAGTGGTGAGAGACTGCACCACGGGGCATGAATTTCACTCACAGTAAGTTAAAAAGCCAAATCCAGAGACGAGGCTATGTGTACTTGCCAGTAGAAACTGGTGACAGATAAGGAATGGACAGAACACACCACAAGCATGTATTTATAAAGAGAAAAAAAAGGGGCAAATTGCCTTTGTTTTGCCATTATGAAGAAGTGTTTTACCAGTTTTCTCCTTGTATCCTTCTACAGTTGCTCACCTTTGGCACAAGGAATTCTACGTATCACAAGATTTAATTAATAATAATACTTCATATCAACACTCAGCACTTACATAGCGCTTCTCATAGTCAAAGTGCTTTACAAAAGTTTGTGAGTCCTCACAACACCCCTGTGAGGTAGGTAAGTATTATTATCCCCATTTTACAGATGGGGAAACTGAGGCAGAGAGGTAAAGGGACTTGCCCAAGGCTTTACAGGGAGTTGAAACTCATGACATAGTGGCCCAGTTCTGGTTTCCCTTATGGTGGCGTAACACAGATGAACTCCCACAGAGCTATACTGGTGTAAGCACAACAATCCAGCCCAAATTTCTCTGGCTCCCAATCCTCCGCTCCGATCAGCTGACCATACCTGCTCCACCTAAACCAACAGTTCGCCTTCCAAAACACCACAGAAAGTCCAGAGCACAGCAGGAGCGAGTCTGCAATCTTAAGGCAACATACACGATAACAAGCTCCATAGCTCTGCAGCAAGCTGGGCTACACACAGACGTGTTTCTGCCATGCTGCAAGAGTCTTAAGACAACTCAAGTGGTCTCCAGCTCTACATGTATCAGCTCTGAGGCTGAGACTCTTCTCCCTCAAGTTAGAATAAATCCAGAGCAAAACAATGGGGCTGCACCAGCATACAACTAGTACGAGATCTGAACCAGACCTTTTACCTGCTGCTTCATAGGCAAACGCCCCTACTAGTATCTTTTCATTTTGGACGGCTTCGGCATGGTTCATTTCACTCTCTCTCTCTCTCCGAGTTTGTATCTCTGCATATAAACAAACTTTCAACATTTCCAACTCATCAGCACCAGCATTTAAACAGCACCATACAGCTTTCTAAGACCGATCAATATTTCCAGATAAGTGTCAATGCATGCAAATATCACATACAAAAACATCAAGAGTGCTGAGAGATGATAGCAAGGATAGAGGTGATCACAAGACAGCACACATTTAGTTTTTATTAAAAACACCAAACAACTCACTCTTACTGTAACTATGCCACTTAGATGGTCATTCTAACCTGCAGAAGTACAGATACTTTTCCTCCAACTATTTACCTACCACCTAGAAAGAAAGAGAAATAGCAAGCACACACATTTATACTTCCTCAAACTTGGCAGGCATGATTCATGTGAATGCGAAAGGAGGGTTCGGGGAGGCGGGTGAGATTGTACGCTGGGTTTAGGGCAGTGGCGTATGAAAGAAGTAGAAGATATCACATGCATCATTACCATCAGTAATCAATCTGATTAAAATAAACCCCAAAATTAGATCGATTCATGTATGTCATCCACTGAAAATCTCAAACCCTAAGCACACTGAAGCTGGCAAACATCTTGTGCCACTTCACCTATGTCCAGACACAGCATCAGCAAATAAGATCAAACAAACCTTGAAGAGAAAGCAAAAGGAAGAATAAACCAGCCTGGAGACAACAATCTTCCACAAACCACTTCCCTGCATTATTTTCAAATACATTTTACTCTTAAGCAGTTTCAGAAAGGAGTGGGGGAGAAAGAGACCCACTACTATTTTTTTAAACTGGCTCAGCACCAGCACCAGCTCAGAGAGAGGGAGAGAAAAATAATTCTTCAAACATGATCCTTGGTACTTGATTAAAACGTTGCTAGCCAGCCGACGAAACCCTAAATTGCCAGAGGGTTTGAAGTGGAGTGGATACACAGTGCTGCTCACGGTCCTCTTCATTTGCTACGATATCTGCTCTGTGGGCCTCATCTGTATATCTCCAATCTAGAAGAGACCAACATAAGGTTTTACTGGAGCATTGAAGCCCGTTTTAAATCCTGCACTGGGCACTTCCATGCCACACCATTACAGTGGCAAGCTGCACATGAAGAACGTTCCTGTGACTAGAAATGAGCCTGCTTTACTGAGATATTAGAAAGAAATAAAGGTGAATGTGACTGCTCTGCCTTTAGCGGAAGGGATAAAAGCACAAACGTGCAGAAAAGAGTGCAAGATGACACTGATTACACACTCTTGTGGTTCAAGTCTTCAGTTTGGTCCTGCTCACAGAGGGTCAGGCAGAAGTACTGCTTGATCAGCCATGGGCAGGACATTTTACCCTCTTAAGGCAAGAAGGCCAGCTATCACTACTGATCCAATGTCAGGACAGCCACGTCCCGCTCAAAAGGAACGGAGTTCACGCAATGGGCTGCTGAACCTCTCATGATCAAAGTTTGCTTTTGCAACAGGAACTTTTACGTTGCATATATTAAACTTTGACACTGCTCCTGCCTCCTCCTGGCTCTAGCTCAAAGCTGGTCACTTATTTCTTGTTTCACAGGAGGGAAGTCCCTCTAGCAGCACAAGCGTCTCACAGGCAGGATCGGGCCCAAAATGTTATTTGACAACTGGTAGGACTTGATCCTGTCAGCAAATCTCAGATGGCACCATCCAAAAAAAAAAAAAAAAAAGAGGCAAAGCATGCCCATATCCCTCCCGTTCCCCCTGCCTTGCACAGTCCTTCTCTGGGGTCAGAGCAGCCTTTGCTGGATCTGCAGGACCACAAGCGGCCCGAGCAGCGCAATCCCATAGCTGCCATCAGGGAAGCGTAAACAAACGTGATCACTGCTAATCCCCAGCCCAGGCTCTGCTAAGCACACAGCTGATACAGCGGCTGCAATGCTGATGAGCAAATGTCAGGGCAGCAGTGGCCCTCTCCGCCTCCAGCCACCCACCGCAGAGTCCTCCAACCCAACCACAGCCTACCTGTACATGAGGTGGGGCACTGAGGACATATATGACAGCGTTAGCCATATCTTCAGCTTTGAGACACTGGAAAGACAGGAAAGAGATTCTTAGTCAAAGGGCATCTCAGGAAGTTAACCACAAGATCACTTCCTTCCTACCCATCAATAATGAGTTTTGACAGTGTCACCGGGGCATGTCAAAAAGACGCAAGCAGGCAGGAAAAAAATAATCCATTAAAAATTTAACAAAGGATGTATCCGGTGCTGATAATTCTCCATTTGCTGTGAATAAGCTTACTACTGGCACAGTAATTCCGCCAGGTCCGGCATTGCCATCCTTATCAAAAATTACCAGAGAAGCACAAGAAATCCTGCGCTAGCCACCTGCAAGACAACATGCTCTGAGATTTCTTCTTGTGCAGGCATGTTTGCTTATTATATCTTCTCTTCACTAAAGAGGTCGTAGCCTGCCAAATGTCAAAGCTGACTGATATTTATTTACAGGAACACCAAAATAAAAGGAAAAATATAGGGAGTCGGAAACTGAACCTGAATGAAAATCTACACAGTGTGTAAAAATCAGTGCAAAATCTGAGGTTTGAGTGCTGAGACTTTGGGGATACTGATTACATCCTGGAAAGCACTGAGCACTTGGCAGAACTAGTTCCTTGTGCTATTAGCCAGGAGGGAGACTGTTAAACTATAATCAGAGCCACTTCCCTCTGTTTTCCCTTCTCCATGTCCTACCCGAATGCTCTCATAGGTTGCAGCAGCTCTCTCAGGGTCATTATCATGAAGTTTAAAAGCAAATCCCGTTTCCACCAGTCCCGGAGATATACACTGGAAAAAAGCAAAGCACATCCTAATAGGATTTGTAATTGCCCTTCAGTAAAAGAATAAAGAAAAATAAAAAGGAAAGAAAACTTTTTAGCACTGAAAAAGCCCCCAAAAAACCCAGCCCCTTTTCTATTGTTCTCCTTCCCCACCCTTTTTTTAGGGGAATAGTTTAAGAGAGCAGGCTTTGCCTTAATGACTGTGGTGGCAGGTACCTCTGGGGAACTGGTGATGGGTACTTGCCTCTTCATGCCCCAAAGGAACAGAGAAGTAGAGAAAATGATGGAAAAGCTTGCAGTACAAATGAACTTCTGGACACACCACTCCAGAGATGCAAGCTCTGCATGCGAGCAAACAGCCCAGCTGATTGCCTCCCTCTGCTGTCATGAGCCCCCCTCACTCCTGGACAAGCAACTGCCTACTTCATGCACCTAAAAAGCTTATTCCCTGACACAGCTCACTGCTGCTGTGCCTTCTGCCCCCCCGTCTCTCTGCCTGGAAAAGAGAAGTGGCCAGGGACAGTTGGCCGCAAGACTTGAACGTTCCCAGTGTGTTGAGTGCTATTTCTGCGTTTCCTTGCCTGCTTTCCAGAGGGAAAACCTCTGCCCCATAAAGCCTGCCAGCTCTCTACCACCCACAAAAGCCGGAGAGAGGAAGAGAGCCCACAGTACTCACTGTAGCTCGTATATGAGTCTTTGCTTCTCTGAGTTCTTGCCTCAGCCCCTCTGTGAGGGCTGTAACCGCATACTTGGTGGCACTGTAAAAATGCACCACTGACTGCGGCACAACGCTGTGGCCGTTCATGCTGAGGAGAGAGCAGAAAGGCAAGTGCTGAGAGGTGGGGAGGCAAGCAGAGTCCCGAGAAGGAACCAACAGGATATTCAAACCACCACAATGAACACAGAAAGAGATGCTGACATGGTGGCTGTCTGAGGGATTCCCCTCTCCTGTGGGGAATGCATACCACCAGAGTCTCCTCTCAACACAGCTGCTTTCTGGAGCTGGTGAAGAAGTTTCAATCTTCAACCTCACACCATCACAAGTGGTTGGCATTATCCTTTTCTCCCTGGTTTGGTCTTTCTTGCATTTAGACCAGCAGAGGTTAAAAAAAACATGGTTTGAAAATCAACCATTGCAATCCTTGGAAAAGCCCTCCTTGGGCACCCATCAGCCCACTCCAACGTTAAAGCTCCACCACTCAACACCTCCCTGCGAGGCAGCGAGGAGGAAGCGCACATGGCTGGTCCCACATTCCCTCCGTGCATACCTATTAATGTTAATAATATGCCCATCATCGATGTTTCTCTCTTTCATGGACTGGTAGGCCTCTCGGGTGCATATGCTCACAGCCATCACGTTGACCTGAGGGAAGAGAAAAGAAGGAGAAACTAAGACCAGCAGCCCTGCCTGGCACCCTTTGACTTGCCCCCCACATGCCCAAAGCCATGGATGCAGGTTACAGTCCCCAACCCATGGCAATTCCTGCAAACACCAACAGAGGGAAACGCACGTACGCACACCACGCGCCTCGCCGCACACCCCACGTCACCCCACGTCACACTGTGACCAAGCTCGGGGCTGCAACAACGAGGGGTTTGAGCAGGGGAGGCACAGTTACCCAGTTTTGTGAGACAGCCTTGGCCTCTGCCAGAAATAAATAGACTTATTGTTTTACAGACAAGAGTGAGGGTAAGGTGCAAGGTAAGGGAGAACAAACCCACTTCCCCACAGTCAGCACTCGGTCCAGGAGACAAAGTTGTTTATTTTGTACAGCACTGAGCACACTGGAGTTTGGGCAGCTGACAGGACACTAACAGCAGGTAATTAGGTCAGCTAGTTAATGAGGAAATCCCCAGATGTTGCCTGTCAGAGAGCCAGGCGCTCAGAGGCACTGCAAACCACATGGCCAGCAAAGAGCTTCCCGTGCGCAAATGAAGCCAAAGATCACATCGTGCCATGGGGAGGGCCAGAGTGGGCAAGTAACTGCAGATATGAAAGCCACCGATCCGTCACGTTGTCCGCTGACATATTCTCAGCCCTAACCGGATAAACCAAGGAAGAAAGGACTCGGCAATTTATCCAGTCCTTTAGCACAGAATCCAGAGCTTTCCAGGCTCTTGCTCTTTGGACCAGCACTGCCCAGCACACCATGGCTCGGTTAAACTCAGTCATATCACCTCTGCAATGTGCCACCATTAATGCACAGAGGCTTTGAGCATTTGCTGATCAGAAAACACAGAGTTTCCAGGAAGACGGAGATATGGAAATTCCCTCAGCTGGAATACAAAGCACCCAGAGGCGTATGCAAGACTGACGAGCAAGCCATCTCAGCAGCAGTGCTAATTGCTCAAGTTTATAGTGGTTTAGATTTGGAAAAGTAGCTGAAAGGTGGAAACTGTCTGCTGAAGTCCTTGGGAAAGGATGTAACCATTTCAAGGCAGGACGCTGGCAGGTCCTACCTCGAGGCATGTCACTTTGCTAACTAAATGAGCAGGGCCGACAAGTCTAAAAACACTCCTGTGAACTAAATATCCAGGAAGAACTAAATTTCTGATGAATCAGAAGTCAGGTGCAACTATAATGGGAGGAGCAGCAGGAAGAAGGCCATGTGCGAGCGAGGGATACCTGAGAGGGCTGGCTATCATTGCTGTGAAACTTAAAAACAAGGATGGGGCAGGCTAAGTAGGACTTGCTGGCACAAAAGGACATGCAAGAGAGGAATATTAGTTTGGAGACCAGAAAGTAAGCGGCAGAAGGGGATGGATTTGAGACATGTAATTACTGAGCAGCACACAAAGGATGAGTGGAGTCAGCTGAAGGATGTTGCGGACACTGCTCTTGTCTCGGTCGTTATTCCTATTTGTTACTAGAGACCATGCTTACAAGCTTTTTGTCTTGGCGATAGATAAATAGCATGCTTATCTGATCTTTGAGTACCCAGGCAACACAATGAGTAGAGTCATCATCCTCATCCACCTGCACTTTGGTCAAGCACACAGTCACTGCCAGATATCTCAGTCGCCATACCTGGAACCACAGAGATGAATTCCCTGGCACCACGTTGAAGATCTACCTTGGCTGTGCAAGGAAGAAAGTTAGCAGACATGTCAGCAGAAGTGGCACTGTACAACCACCTTAGCACTGGAGTGAAGCCCAGAGCAGGCAGGGCATCTGAAAGCTTTCGGATTTCACAGTAAGAAGGTTAAGGGAAGTGGGAGTAACCCGCTCCAGTCTGATATGCTAACCAGTCCTTTCAGATATGGATCTGGGCAACTGTTAGTATAAAAAGCCTTTGTGACAGACAACATCCCTGCCTTCCTCCCTCCCCCAGGACGCCCTGAACCCACCAGGCACCCTGTCTTTGGCGTAGTTGCTCCCCAGCTCCACTCCATCTCCATAGGCCACTAGAGGGTAACATCAGCCTAAAGCCTGAGACGCGGCTCCAACGCTGTGACTCACGCTGAGCAATGCTTCCTTGCGTGGGTAGAGTTACAACGTTTTGACAACTACTGGCAAAGCAAGATACTAATCAACAGCCACATGGGAAAGTCCAGAGCCCGTACGATGAGACACCCTGGTACAACAGAGCAACTGGCTGGAAGGCAGCTGAGCTGGGATCGCCTCGCTGCCTTTTCCTGATAGCACCCACAGGATTTTTGGGTGAAATCCCATTTCAAAATGTGGAACAGGCACTAAAAAACCTAAAAACGTGACTGGAAAATGAGCAAGCTTCGGGGCTGTATCGCTTCGAGAAACAATCTAAAGGCCGTGCATATCCATGCAAGACATTTTTCAGCCGTGTTCCTATTTTAAGAACAAAAGGTTCAAAGGTCCCTTAGCAAAGACGGCCAACGCATCTGCGCTCTGCCTTTGCACAGCATGCTGCACAAAGCAGCAGGTCTGTGACTGCCGTGTGTGTGTGCTAATGCAAGAGAAACAATGAAGGCACATTTTCTAGTAATTAAGGAGTTCCAGTTGCCAGGTTGGGAGAACATAAAAGATCCTGTTCCTGGAAGTGCTGAGCATTTCACTTCCCAGAATCAGCCTTTTCTAAGGCATCAAAATGAGTATCCCAGCTTGTAAGCACGTATAAAAAACACAGGTTACAGAAAACATATCTTTGCACAGATGGTATACAAAAGCAAGAAGAACAGAGCCTCGCTGGTCAATGAATAATGCCAAAAAGAACCAAACCCATTTAGTGTCTAGAGGAGTGCAAGGATGTGTGCTGCAGTCCTTTGTGCCCTGAACAGGGCAAATGGAAAGTTCAGCTTGAATTCCCGGCTCTAAAGGTCAGTAGGTAAAATGTGAAGGAGCTGTTCAAATCCCAGAACCTGGAGTCAGTGTGTACACAGCACCCAGCCCCAGCTACTCCCGCACAGATCGGTGGCGGCTGGAGGACTTTGCTCCAGCCTCATGTCAAGCACAACCTCACAAACAAGTAGACACAAAAGGGAGGAAGCTGTGAACCAAAAGATGATGGCCTAGAACCTGCCTGCGATAACGTGCTCCCTCCCTGGCACACACCGAATTCACGGGCTGGCAGCACTGGGCTCTGTGCTGCTGTAAAGCAACGGAGAGGCGATTCCCAACACGAGACTCCCGTAGCCCAGGGAGATGAAGCTCCCCCTTGGGAACAAATACCAGACAGTAAGGAACTGGAATATTAAAAAAGAGGAGGAATAAGTAAATGACAACATGATTTTGACTGTTAGATGTATAGCAAGAAATTTTATGGAATAGGTATACTGAGAGGAGAGCCTGGAAAGAGACAGAGCCTCAAAGCTCATAAAAAATGCATGGAAACAAAAATCAATTTACCAAAAAGAAAAAAAATGCCTTTAATTTAAGGCCCTAATGCCTGCTAAATCGATAGATCGATGGCTGTTTAGAAACTTCTCCTGTCTTGCAACCCAGAAGTACACTGAAAATCTCCAACAGCATCTCCCAAACTGTGCTGCTCACTAACACCTTTCTCCAAGGGACCTTTGGAAGAAGCCTCCCTGCTCCCGCTCAGCTCTGCAAAGCCCAGTGGTCCGTGAAAGGCGCTGGCAACCTTCCCCCGTTCTGACGCTCCGAGAGCTTCAGAGCATGCAGGAGAAATGGGCCTGCCGAGTGTTTCCCTGGGGCTGGTGTGCCACAGCGGGGAGAGCTGTCACTGCAGATCCCTCCCCAAACCCCACCGCCACACCGGCGCCTGCACAGCCACAGCATGCTTGGAGATCGAGATTTCCCAGCAGGGAGGTCACAGCCACAAAACTGGGGACACACAGCAACAGGAAAAACCCTGAGCTATTTCTACCACTCACCAACAGGCTAAAAAGCAAAACCCAGGCTTGCCAGGCTGCCTAGGCTGAGGTGGGCGAAGCATTTGGCTCTGGAGGGTCTCAGGACTTCACCTTCGTATTAAAGGTGCAAGTGTTATTCAGACAATTGCACATAAGCCAAGAGCAAACCCACCAGCTGCTGGGAAGCTGGTGAGAGGAAAAAAAATCTGCCAGTATACGAAGAAAGCTTGGGTGTCTCAGTCTGTTCCCAGTGCTACAACAGCATTTTTGCCAAGCAAATGAGAGCACATATAGCTGTACAGATCACCTCTGGGAATAAAATACTCCCCCAGCCTGGTTTCCTAACGCTGCTCTTGTGGAGCCATCAGCCTGCCTCTCCTCCCACCCCACCCGTCACCCCGAAGCAGCTCCAAAGGGTGCACACAGCAGCACCCACAAGGAGGGGGACGCCTCCCACAGGCTCCCAAACCCCACGTCAGGCCACTGTAAATACCAACACAGGGGCATCTCATACAGGACGATCCCCGTTCCAAAATCTTGCTCCCTAAAAGTGGTGGAAGGTGAGACAAAGGGAGCACTCCCACCTGAGAAGCCAGGGAAGGGAGCAGGGAGAGAAGAAGGGCCTTCAGCTGGCAAAAGCCCCGTGTGTCTCCCAGCCTGCCCACCTTACAAAGAGCAAAAGATCAGAAGAACAAAGAGAAACAAGTAGGAGGGACACGCAGCATCCATGGAGGCATCCACACAAGACGCGGCGATGGCGACCAGGACAAGGAGTTTACGAGGCGCAGGCGACCCGCAGGGCCAGGCTTGCAGTGAGACAACGCTGGGAAGTGCCCTGCTTTACACCAGCTCAGCCTCAGCTACACTTCACTTAATTTTCTTTAAAGACTCCATGGCAACCGGGGACAGGGAGATGCGGCTGTGCAGTGACCCAGGCTGGCAACCCACAAAAGCCTGGCTGGGCAGACAAAACTTGCTTTGGCTGCAGTCACAGCAGCCAGCAGACCAGCCAAAATCCTAACAAGAACTTAATTAGCCAGGATATGGCAGCTCTTGCCCTGGCAGCAGGAGTCTGAGGCCTCTCTGTTTTGCTTTACACAGCCCCTGAATCTGCTGCTGGATGAACAGCCACCAGCTGCCCCAGGAGCCGACAGATCCCGGCTCACTCTGCTGTCAGATGTAGTAGCCCCAAGCCTACAGCTTCAAGCAGCGTTTCAAATAGACATGTCTTTTCCTTCACTAGGACAAGCTCTCACAGCCGCTGGAGGTGCTGCAAGGTTTACTCAAAGCCATGAATTCGACTCTTGTTCCTATGAGGATGACGCTTTCATGCACAAAAGTAGGTAGTATAAGAGGGGAACATCACCTTTGTGAAGAGCTCCTGTTTCAGCGTCTCACCAGCCAGAGCTGCCGGAAGGCCAGTACAAAAGGGCACACAAACCGGCCTGGGGTCCCGCAGCCATGGCTGCTGCTGCTACGTGTGGAAAAGGGCCTTCACATAATGACAAAAGATGGTGACGTCCCAAAAAGATGCACAGCAGCACCACAGGACAGCAACACCCAGGGAGAAGCGCTGCTAGTAAATGGCATGGACCATTTGCACAAACTCCCAGTTTGGCATATGAAACTGCCTCGTTCACACCCAGCTCTAATCAGATTATGGGCAAAAAAATTAAGCTATAAAGACAAAAAGCATTACAGCTTTTTAAGCCAAAAAGAATCTGCCCATTTTACAACCCACTGCTACAACTAACAGGATTAGCTACAAAAGCCAGTGTTTGGCATTCAATTTCCTATTTTACTGAAGAAAAAAATAAAAGCGAGGCTCATCACCATTTAGAAAGCCATTGAACTAAAGGGAAAAAAAGCTACTGAAGGTATCGAGTGTTTTCATCCTCCAAGGTGAAGGCATGTGGCTCAGCAGCACATGAGGTCTTTCCACTTCCCATCAGCAAACCCGGACCATGTCAGAGCCAGATGGGAAGCAGGTCCTCAGCTCTGCACACACGAAATAAGTAGATGGGGACAACGGTGCTGGTGGCCAGAAGAAATAAAAATCTAGCGCAGTTCCTGCTCTCCCAGTGGCACTACTCACATCTATCATCGTCCGCCAGCCCTCTGTCTTCCCCGAGAGCAGGGGTTCCGGGCGAGCCAGCCCTGCATTGTTGATGCAGACATCGACTCCTTGATGAAGGGTCTTGATGGCAGAGAACATCGACAGGATCTCCTCTTCGTTGGAGAGATCGCACTTGTATGGGATGAGGGTCCCTGGATAGCCGGCACTCTGGCATTCAGCTGCCAATTTCTAGGGAAGAGAAAGGAAGGAAGAAAACAGCCGTCAGCCTCCTCTCCTTGTGGAGCAGCTTATCCAGCCATTTGCTTAAAAACACACCCCAGGGCTAACAAAACATGGCAGCTTCCCAGCGAGCCCATCTTAAAAGCAGGCGCGAGGGAAGAATCATTGTAAACGCTAATTAAGAAAAAAGAAATATCGATATACATGAGAGTCTGAGCCCTTCAGCCTTTAAGTTATTAAACTTGAGGACACACCCTGTGCTCGTCCATCACCCCAGGCAATGCAGGTCGAGGTGAGCAGGTGCTGGCAAAAGACAAATAAATACTGCTGCGGCACCAGGCTGCAAGTCTGCCACACTGCCGCGTGGATAAAGGACATGGCGATGGCACGTCCGATGATCCCTCATTAGCCGTTACCAACAACTACTCCAAGCACCCAGATCTTTTATAAGACTAGACGATATAAAGCAAATGAAAAGCGAAGAGCTGCTGCTGGCCGCCTGTGTTAATGATGCGGCAGCTACCGCACCAAATCCTCTGGAGGATGCCCTTTACCCCTTGATGCTAATGAGAAGCAGCATCTCTTCTCTGATGTGTCATATTAGCGACAGTGACAGCTTCCAGCGCGAGGCGAGAGCCACGTGATGTCTGGTTTCTGCAGAGAGATGGACTCTGGCTACAAACGTCCACCAAATCACTCGAACGCCATCCCCTACGGTGGTTTCACCAACGTGACATTTCAGAAGGTGCAATAAAGCTGCTCTCCTGCCAGAGGCAGCTTTCCCGCTCCTCCCAGCTCCTCCCTGCATACCAAGGACTGCAATTCACAGCCATTTGTAAAAGGAGCAGCGAGGGCCAGCACTGGAGTCCCCCGGCTAGAAGCAGAGGATGGCGGGGCAGCGATTGCACGTGAAGGCGGCTGCTGAACATCCCAGCCCCAGCCGAGCACCTGTCCTGGAGCTCACCTGGCCTCAGCCAGAAACAAGGATGCAGGGAAGCCGGGCCACCAGCCGCAGCACCCAGGACCACCCAAAACACCACCGGGAAGCTCGCATTGGAGGGATGCTGACTTTTTTTTGCTTGCTATGAGGTACTACATCACCTCGAGACTGCCCAAGCCCCTCCTGGCCCTTCAGGAAGACGCGTGCAGAAATTCCCACTTTTGGAGAAGGCAGATGCTGAAACCAGCCGCAACATCTGTACTGACACAGGGAGGAGCCTGGAGAGCCACGCTGGCCTTGCACATGGCTCGCTCTAATGAAAGCGGTGAGAAACCAGAGCACCGAAGGTGTCTTTCTCCCAGGGGAAGCTAGCAAGCCCCAGGGTCCCCTGTCCCTTTCACTTAGCAGAGCTGGTCTTTCGGCGGCTGCCACATGGGCAGACTTGCCCCCCGAAACACCCAGCATCGGTGACATTCGCAGAGTTTGTCAGCCAGCCTGATGTCCAAATTCTGAAATAAACATTAGACAAAAGACAAAACACCATGGAACATAGGGGAAGTGGAAAGAGAAGGAAAAATCAGAGACAGCCCGGCGCCTGCTCCCCCGGCGCAGGCTGGCAGGAGAGCTCGTGGGGCCACGTCCATTCACAAACACTGCGGGACCCAGCGAATGCCAAACCAAAGCATGGGCCCAGCTCCATCCAGCTGGTCTCCAACGCATGCCATCCCACAGATCAGATGCCAGCACGCCCAGGAAACCTGCAGGTTCTAATCCCTGAAGTTTTGTTAGAATCGGCTCTCGCTGCTCCCTAGCCAGCACAACACAGGACGCCGTGTGCCTCAGGGTAACGAGGAGGGCTGGCAACGTGGTTAGACGCCACAAAGTCCAAAAAGGGGAAAAAAAAAAAAAACAAACCAACTGCCACCTGAAGATGTGAATTGGCTCCTGACTCCAAATCATAAAGTATGCTCTTCATCAGTGGCTTTTTTGGTGACCAACTTACTCTTAGCCAAGTTTTACACAGAGCAGGGCTGAGCATCCTCACTGGGAGAGGGAAAGACAAGCCAGGACCTCTAAAACCCCTCTCTGTGCCCCAAGCACATTCATTTTAATTAGTCTGGGGCAAGTGGCTCTGTTCATTAAATGATTTTCAACTTTTCTCAATACCTAAGACCACCGCAGAGGTGGGCCAAGTCCCTGACCAGTGAATTTAAGCTTTTCTGATTTCCTTTCACAGCAATCCACAGCTTTCACAGACCACAAGTCAAAACCAGTCCAGGTCTAAGGGTCTGGTCCAGAAGCCGGTCTCCTTCCTGTGTACCACTTCAGTGAAGGCACTGCAGTAACACAAGAATTATTATTATTGCTCTCACAGCACCAAGCAAGAAGGGGACTGACATGCTGAGTTCAGCCTGGAGATCGATACATCCCAACAACATCGCGCTCTCTGGAGAGCTCTGCTTGGGCTGAGCTAGACAGTATTTCTGCCCGACGGAGAACAAAGGTGCCCCTGGGACTGAATCGTACCTCTCTGTACCCTCCCGGGGCTGGTTTCACTTTGCTATACACGCAATCTTGTTGATTATGTGCTGATAATAGTAGAAAAATACATACTTTTTAAAGATCAGAGTACACAATTGAGAAAACAGTTGGGGGAAAAAATCTGCAAGGGCAGCATTTAAAAGCAGTATGAAGGGCTGCTGGGAGGTGCTAACCCACTCCAGGGATGGGGACTTGCTCCTGCAAAGATACAGGAGGGAAACACGGGCAAGGGGCCCTCAGTCACGTTCTTCATAACCTGGCACCAAGGTGACAGCTTCAGAGTTCTCTCCATCCCACTGCCCAAATGACAGCACTCCACTACGGGATCCATTCCGTTCAGTATTTGCTTGTAAAGTACCATGGCTCATGTCTGGCACTTCTTCTTCCTATTTCACGAGGTCACAGCCAGGACTGTGGTCTTAATTTGCTCTTGGAAGAGGGCTGGTGACCTGGCACCTCCTGCAATTGCCAGGCTGCATTTAGTTTGCTTGATCGAAAGCTGGGTTGAGTTATCCTTCCGGCGGTGCCTCCAATTTTCACTGCTGGTGTCAGTGCTCATCACAGGTAAAGCGGGGTGCTGTCTTTCAAAGTCAGTGTACTCACACGCAGAAAGGAAAAGCAGGGCACCCATCGCGTCCCGAGGCTGAGCATCATGGTGCTGTGGGGAGGGAAGCTTACAGCTGATGGCAGGAACCAGTCCAGCTGAACTCGAATCAAGCAACACCAATGATTTTAAAGGATAAGAAATACAAGCACAAAGGATTGGGATGAATATCCCAAAAGAGGACGCATACCAGGAAAGCTGGCTGGAAGAAAGAAGGGCCCATCAGCATGGACGGGAAAGGACAGACAAGCTCATCTACAGCCCAGAGGGAAATGCCATGTTTAATATCTCTGTTCCCATGTTCAGCTGTCACTTTTCACTATTCGGTGAAACCTTTCACTGTTCAGCGCAGCTCCTCATTGGAGGCAGACAGGGTCTAACCACCACGGGCCGCAGCACAGCAACCCAGATGAAGGAGCAGGTGAAACAAAGGGTGCTCTGGACAGCAGCGGCTGTCGTGGTAGAGCTGCCCATCCTGTTTTCCCACTCCATCTCTTTAGCTTATATCTTAGACATACCAAAAGAAGGCTCCTTCTCACTTGGAGAAAGGCTTCTCTGCCACAACTGACCAGAGAAATCAAATATCTTTCAAGATCCTTCTTTTCCTGTCTGGTGTCTCACTGCCTCAAACAAGGCTCAACACAGATCCTTTCATCTCTCAGGCTACACTTGTGTTAACAAATTCTCTTTGAAAATGAAGTGCTGAACACCACTGACATCCAGGAGGAGCTGAACGTGCTTCAACCATCTATAGATAACGAGTCATCACAGGCTCTTCAAAGAAACATCTCTTGCAAACTTGCCTGCAGTTGAAGACTTATGTAAAGCAACTCTCTGAATTAGGGAGCTTGCAATATTTTTGCAGAGCATCTGTTAAGTCACTCAATTAATGCTCATTCCACTTTAAGCACACCACACGCACGGCGGGGCGGGGGGAAGAAAAGAAAAAAGCTGGTGTTCCAGATTTCATAAGCAACCTGTGAGTGACCATGTAATGCAACACCAACACAGATGAGGGCCAGTGCACCTCCAGCAGCTGGAGATGAAGATTTGAAACAAGACCTGAGCATCTCTGTACCACACCGTTATCGCTGGATGCTTGGAAACGAACAGCCAGGTGCTATAGCTACTGGTACAAACTGGAATAATGCAACATAAAGAAGAAATAGATACCCTATGTGTGAAAATGTTTAACCTTGTGCCATCCACTGCCATGGATGCAAGCCCTCGCCCCTGTAATTCTGATACGCTACCCAGCATGAACACAGTACCCAGCAAGTTCTGCAACACCCATGAAAGACCAGCTTTCTACAAAGGGCATCTAAACTACTCGTGTGATATAACGAGCCAACACGGCAGTATGTACCAGATACGCGGGCTGCAATGTGCCTCTTGCTTAGACACCAATTTTTCCACTGACATCACAGTGATTTACCTCAGCTTCCAGCCGTGCTGGATGAATGAATGGCAAATGAAAAAAAACACCTAGCACCCACCTATGTGTAAGTAAGACAAAGAATACCTGGTCGTGCTGCTTACTACGTACTATTTAGTTGTCTGCTTTTAAAGGTCTAAAAGGATGCCTCACATTTATGGGACGTTTTCCATATGTTAAGAATACGTCAGTTGTCCCAAGAAGGGGTTAATGCTCTTTGTGCATACGACACCTGGAAAGGGCACAGTGCCACACATTTAGATTTGGTCTTGGTAAAATGGTTTTACAAAACTAATTGATATAAACATTTAAAGGGACTCTTAAAGGGAGGAAAAAAAGAAGAGAGTCACGTAGGGCTTTATTTGGCAAACCATCCTATTAACTTCAGACACATTTAGTTCAGAGAGATTAAAGCCAGAAGAAACCATTAGGTAATTTTTAATCTAACCTGCCGTTCATCACAGGTACTTGCATCCTACTGATTTAGCTTATGCTTAAATACATAGCTGTACCAAGAAACCAACTGGAAAGAAACCAAAGTCACCCCAATTACTTTTGATATCTAAAGGAAATCAAGGAGAAAAGTCCTAATGAACAGCATCACAGTTGTGAAAGAAAACTGAGGGCTTACAAATCCTTTCATTTTACTGATTGGCAAGTTTGAAGCTTCTTTTAATTAAGATTTAATACCAGTGCAACAGCATAATAGAGGAAGAGATATATAGTGAATAAAGCACTAGGCTGGGGTTTATTTCCATCGTGTGCTCTGTGACCATGGGCAATATTCAGAGCTGTTTCCTCCTCTGTAAAACGGAGATAATCACACTGAGCCCCTTCCTAGAGCTGCCAGATACCTGGGGCTTTTTGCCCACATATGATCCAAGGATGAGTCTTACTTCACCTTTCTTCCAGTTCCTTTTGCCTGCCTCCAGGTGCCCAGACAGGGCCTCCATGGGAGTCTAATAGGAGTTTTCAAATGATTAAAACAGTAAAGTGATTCTCCTTCCCTCTCATGAGCTTTAAATTGATGGGTTTTGCCGATTGTTTGCCAATCGCTGCTCCTCAGCTCAGATCCGTGTCCATTCCAGGACAGAAGGAAGAACGGTGGGGATGGGAAAGCTTGGAAAATGAGGTTTAAATGGAAAAGCAAACGTGCAGTACTCAGCTGGAGGCACCAATACCAAAACCCAGTACAGACAAAGAAGGACTAGCACCAGTTTCAGACCGTTCACCTGAAGTGCATCTCAAGCACAGGCTGCCTGATCAGGGAGACTGATTTTTTCACACCGCTCCATAAACACACCACCTCTTGGCACAGGCAAAAGAAAACAAGTGATCAAAATTTGGACAAAATTTAAGTCCCTGTATGTATTTTTTTTCACCCTGTATCATCCTAAATTTACTGACTTTACAGTCCTTGCAAAGACTCACAGGTGGCACACAAAATCAGCACTCATATAATAAACAACCCAGAAAAATCAGATCTCATTTTGTGGAAGAGAAGGGAGTAAAACCCTGGGGAACCTCTTGGACCTATTTGCTGTTTATCAGCTTCCAGCAGCAAAAAGCAGACTGTAGAGAGGCATCTAAGGGGTAAAAGCCCCAGCTGGGTAGTCATGACCGCAGTCACCATCAGGGCTACAGAGCATGGCAGGGCAAGGCAGCCCTCCCTCCTGCCAGACTCCTCACACCCGTGGCGCAGCCACAATTTACAATACTGTCACGGTTTTAGCTGGGATAGTTGATTTTCTTCACTGTAGCTAGTATAGTGCTGTGTTTTAGACTTGGTATGCAAATAAAGTTGATAACACCCTGGTGTTTTAGTTGTTGCTGGGTAGCGCTTACACTAGTCGAGGACTTTCCAGCTTCCCATGCTCTGCCGGGTGCACAAGAAGCCGGGAGGGGAGGGGATACAACCAGGAGAGCTGATTCGAATTGGCCAAAGGGTATTCCATATCATGTGACGTCATGCCCAGTATATGAACTGGGGGCAGTTGGCCGGGGGAGGCAGCGATCGCGGCTCGGGGACCGGCAGCGTCGGTCGGCGGGTGGTGAGCGGTTGCAGCACTTGTTGTTTAGTTTTGGTTTTGGTTTTGGTTTTTTTTTTTCCCCTTCTTCCAGGGTTTCATCTCTCTCTTGCTCATTATTTTCCTTTTCATTATATTATTATTATTGCTGTTTTATTTTAATTATTAAACTGTTCTTATCTCAACCCACGAGTTTTCTTACTTTGGCCCTTCCGATTCTCTCCTCCATCCCACAAGGGTGGGGGAGTGAGCGAGCGGCTGGGTGGTGCTCAGTTGCTGACCGGGGCTAAACCACAACAAATACCCACCAGAGACAGGACAAAATTACGTCTTGGCGTATCCCTGGCATCAGCTGCCTGGGACATCTCCTGGATGCTACCCAGGCTCTCGACACTGAACATCAACACGGTACCTGCCCTCTGCCCAGCAAACCCGTCCCACAGGCTCCGTAGGAGCCAAGCGGCATCTCCTGCCCATCTCCTGCCCCTGGGTGCAGCGTGGCCCAAGGGAGCCACTCAGCTGGTTTCATCCCAGGCACTGAAGACACATTCCCTGCTGAACAGGGGTCTGGCTGAGCAGTCATGTCTTCCCAGTACTGGTAATTGTCCTCCCAGACTGCTCCAGACTCACGCTGCTTTTTTCCAAGCCCTCCCTGCACTTTTTCAGCAGTTAAACATCCAAGATTATTTTTTTCCTAGCTCACTTAATTTTAAATTTCCAGTATCACACACACAAGCCAAATCACCCCATTTACATTGCCCTTAACGTCCCTACTACCTTAAGGCATTCAAACACTCACTCCCTACGTCAAGGCTAAAGGCTTTTTTTTTTTTTTTTCTTTTTTTTTTAACTGCTTGCTCAGATCATGTTGCTACGGGCTGGCATGGGGGAGGAGGAAATACGCTGCTCCTACGATGACAGCTCATTAGAGCAATATCTCTTGCTTATTCTGAGGTATGACTATCCTAAAACAAGCATCCTAGGTGCCTGCCTGCTCTTCAGCTCCAACATGCATAAAGCAGGTTCCCACGCAGCCAGGCACATCGATGCTTTCCTTTCTCAAAGAAACCCAGTACTCTTATTAAGACTGAAGCTGCTGTATTGCAGCCACCCACGGTCCTCCACCAGCCCTTTGCTGCCTTCGCAACCAGGGTTCAGAGACCACGTAGCTCCAAGACACCCAAGTGCCTGCACACAGCAGACCCGACAGTCCACGCGTCGCAGGCTGGATTGCCGCCCGTTTGAGTGCAGATTTCCAAGGCAACCTGCAAACACACCACTCGGAGGGCAGAGCCGAGCCTGAGCTTCAGCCTGACACCCTCAGATCACAGCACATGCCTCCTGTGTCGCCTCCACCGCAGGCACGCACACCTCCACTACGCTCAGGGAGTAAAAAAAAAAATTATTTCTTTATTTAAATTAAATCAAACTCCACCTAATCTTGCAGCAGTGAAAGTCTGAGATGCCTAGCGATACCCTGAAGATCTATGGTGTGATCAGAGATCCATGGAAACCATCAGCACATGCCCACCCTGAACAGCATATGTTGTAACTGAGTATGTCACCATACCTTGTGGGTGAGACTCGGGAGTGCTCCTGAGGACAGCCAGGACCCGTTCCCAGCTCTGTCACAAGCTCACCGGGGTGCTTTCCCCCCTCCCAGCCCCAGCATCCCCACCCGCGAGACAAAGCAGCAGCAGATGGTAACACACCGGTGGGCTCTGAGCTCCTCGCTCGGAGGCCCAGGAAAACCTGAGCATCGACTGCGGCCGCTGGGCTCCCAGAGCTTGGCCAAGCCCTGCAACCCGCTGCAACACAACACGCCTGTCAGCACGGCCGTCTGCAAAGCACCCACCGCTGCCACCGAAACAGCTGTACCAGAACAGCAGGTCCCTGCCGTCCGACCACGAGATCGGCCTTTTCTCCTCTCCACACCCCACAGTGCAGCCCTGGCTTTTCTCCAAAGCTCGCGGAGCTGGGTGTTTTCCTGCTCTCCCCCAGTGCCATCCACACAGCAGCAAGCATTCCTGCAGCGAGGGCAGGGCAAGAGCCACGGGCCCCACGCGTCTCTGTCTCATCGGCTCCCGTCCTGTGCCCGTGTAATCCTCAATGAATCCTCTTCTGAAAAGACAGATTAATGCACGCCTGGAGGGGAGCGGGCCTTCCCCCACCGGCTCCCAACGTTCCCCAGTACCAAAATTCAGATGTTGGGTCCTGAATTTTAATACGCCCCAGATTTACGACCCACCAACAAGCGCAATGAAGGCTCCCGCACGCCCCAGCCCAGCCGTGGTCAGAGCAAGCGGTAGCGACAGCGACAGGGATTACCACTTCCATCGGCGCACAGCTGCAGGTGCCACAATTAAACATCTGTACCAACACCAAGGGACGTGGCGGGCTCGGCACCGCTCACATCTATGCCAATGCTAATCCCCAGTTAAGCTGAGCAGAGCTGCAGCTGATCTGCATGAGCCTAACAGGGAGAGAAGTCTGGCTGCAGGAGCAAGACCGCAGGTCCTGCAGGTCCTCTGCTCCCACAGCACCCCGGTCCCATTTTACCCTACAGAACCAGAGTGGGCGCAAACCCACCCGGGACCAACCAAGGCGAAACAGTGACATTGTCAGCCAGGAAACTGCCATTAACACTTCCCTCATGGACACTGGCAGGGGTGAGGGTTAGAGCTCGACTTTAGCACAGCCGCTACTTTCTGCGGAGCTTAAACTATGAACAAGCCGCAGGAAAACCACCATCATATTCACTCCCCAACACTGTGCTGCCTGCGTCCGGACCTCCCTGCCTCAGGACGTTGCCCACAAATCCAAAACACAGACCAGAAACCCCGCTCCGAGCCTGATCGCTGCTCCCATACCACCCTCCCACCTCCGCAGGGCAGCAGCTGGCAGGTTTTACATGGGGAAACTGAGGCACGGGACAGCTACCGGATCTGCCTTGTTACACAGCAAGGCAGAGGCAGAACGAGCACCCCATCACGTCTCTAAAATCCCAGGAAAGGCTCATTTATTACTTATTTTTAGGGCTGCAAGCGCAACATACCCTGGTATCGCCACTCCACTGCAAATAGAAGCGGAGAAGGGGGGGCTACTGCAATAAGACATTTTTAACGCACATTTTGAGGTGAAGGAGGATGAATCCAACCAGTTTAAAAGGAACCCTTCCCTCACACACCTCCTGAGCTTCAAGGCTGAGGAAAACCATTGGGACATCGAAGCATTTGTTCCCACTACTCAGGACAGCAATTACAAGATCTCTTTTGCATTTAATCAGGAAAGGATCTGGTCAGGGACAAGAGGCAATAAAAGCACCTCAGAGGCCTTGAGTACCCACCATCCCCGAGACAAGGCCTTCGTCAAACACAAAACAAGCCCTTCCAGAGGCCAAGGAGAATCCAAAGGCCATTCATTTACATGGGAACCATGCCTTGGGATTATCCTGCCTGGAGCTGCTCCTCCTGCCTTAAAAAAATAATTAATCAGGCTACCACGCAGCCCAGCAGCTCCGCAGCCTGCATGCCGGGAGAGCAACAAAACAGAGGAGAGAGCGAGCGATGAGGTCCACGATCAGCATGTGGGGACAGCAGCTCATCCACCTTTGGCACAAGGAGGACGGGACCTGCAGAGGCTGCCCGGCAGGTGGGAGCCGGGCACCAAAATCTGCACCTCTCGCGTTCAGCCACGAGCCCGTTGCTGTAAGTCACAACATTACGACAACGTGGGCACAGAGGCAAACCCGTGTTTTCGAGAACGCCCCGTGAAACCCAGCCCCAGCTGTAGGGCAGGGGGACAGACCCCACCGTGGACACCCGGCACTGCAGGGACATCCACAGCTCGACCCCACGGACAGACACCCACAGGGGGAGGCCAAAATTTTAACCAGTTGACCTCCAAGCCATCAACGTGATTTGCACGCAACGTAATTAAATTCCCCGTTCAGGTACTACAAAACAATTTCGCTGTTAATTAACTGCTTTGGAGGACCGAAGGGCTCAAGAGCCTCCCTTGCACCTTACGGCCGAAGCAGCAATCGGTGGAAGGGATCAGACAGCCCGCAAATGGCTACTCAGGATGCTCAGCTCCCGGGAGGAAGGCTCGGCTACTTCTTCCTCCTCCCACGCCACCACCACCGCGGCGCTGCTTGACGAAGAGAGCACAAGCCTCTTCAGAGGCTGCACTGCTTGAATCTGCAATCAATAGCTCAGCTTATCAAAGGCTATTTCTTGAGCAAGATCTAACCTTGACAATGCAGTCCCTGGTTATAAATGTTACCTTTGATCAATAACTGTCACAAATGCATTAGAATTAATCGGTTAAACCTTGTATTTTAAACCACATTTATTGCTTCCTGCACAGCTCACTCTCCACACCCCAACAAAGAACAACAAATATTTTTTTTAGAACACGACATCCATGACTAAGCCTCTCCAACGCCTTGAAGCAGGCCATCGCCTGAGGGCCCCGATCTCCCCTCGCTCACCGACGAAGCCTCCTCGCTGCTCTGGGTGGGCAGCAGGCTCGCCCCCACCATCCTGCCCCTCTGGTAGAGCAGCCAGGTACGGCTGCTTCAGGGGATGCTCACCACTCTCCCGGGAGAAGCCGGACGCTTTGTTATCTGGTCCTCAGCAGACCCAAGACATTCCCATCGCAGACAGGGAGCCTGGGGTGAGCCGTACAAGATAAGCCAGCCGGCGCACCGGAGTCGTGCAGCTCTGTGCACTCCAGCCCTGCAACCCTGCCAGCTCAGCTGTTTCCAGCAGCAATGCAAAGGACTGCGGGAGCCAGCTGACTTCCTGCACCTCTCCCGAGGAGTCTTTTCTAAGTGATGAATTAACAACGCTTGGAAGGCGCTGGAGAAAAATAAAATTTAAAAAAAACAAAACCACAAAATAAGTGCCAGATGCCCCGGCCACCCTACAACAAGGTATCAAAGGAATGACTGAGCTGCTGGAAGATTTCTAGCAAAACTGAGTGCAGCAGCATCAGGTGTTGCCTGACCTGAAGCGGGTGGGACTGCCCCAGCCGGAGCTTCTCCCATCGGCGATGGCCCCAGCCACACAGCCGCAATGCATGCACGGACCCGGTGCTCCGACACCAGGGCCAGGGGGAGAACTCCTGCCAGCACTTTTGCCATTCTCTACAAATATAAATATAAAAATACATTAAATTAAATTTTATTATTAAAAAAAAAGAGTGTAATACCAAGCGTCAACTGCAAACTCTTTGGAAACGGCTCCCTGACTTGTACCTTCCTGTGCACCAGAAGAAAAGCAGCAGAGTATCTTGATGCCTTTACCATGCCTCTGAGCCAGACCCTACATTTACCACAAAGTCTTCCCCCATGCCAGGGGAAGAACACTGCAGAATAAAACTTACGTATCACGCTGAGTAAAATACCAGAGAGTGGTTTGCCAGCCGGGGGGGGAAACGTTTTGTCCCGTGCATGGGGAAACTCTCTCCCTTTTTTGTGCTGCTGCAAGAAGTCAGACATTAAATAGAAATTTCTGGAAAACATCAGGAAGAAGAAAATCGAAGAGCCTTGTAGTGAAGCCATCAAAAGCGATACTCTGCCTTTCGCCTGTGGGATGGAGTGACTGCGGCTTAACATGCTATCGCGTACCAGCTAAGCTGAGGCAAGTCATCAAATCACAGCAAGTCTTCTTGCACGCTGGAGACCCAGATCAGCGAGGGGGTCCCTGTGAAGGTGATCATCTAACAGGGAGCAGTTTCCACCAAAGCTTGGTCTTACAGGCTGCTAAACACTCTTGGCTAATTCACTAAAGCACTGATGCTCGCCCCTGCCTTAGAACACGTGTAGGTATCTGAAGAGCAGGAAACACTCAGTAAGAGCACGTGCCAAAAAGTCTACGACAGCTTTTAGTACCTCCAGGCTTCTCATTTAAAGCAAGCTTTCAACCTGAATTATCTCCTGGCATGCAAAAGTAAAATAAAGCCATTTCAATTATATTTTATTCCTCGATGTCTGACTACTAACATTACTGTTAGATGATCCACACGAAAAGTCACCACTCCCAAAAGTGGCACGAGTGGGGAACGTGAGGCTGCTTGTGAGTGAGGACTGCGGGAAGGTCAACACTGTGTTTTAAAGGGTCACAGCTAGATAAAATTACAGAGGGGAAACCCAGCCACCGGTGCCTGTGTTTGCCATGCCTGCACGTATGAAGACGTGACAAAAGAAAAACCAAATCCAATTTTGAAACGATACCACCGAAGCCAGCTGGAGCACTAACTCAAGGCAAGTCGATCGTGCGGCTTTTCTACAGAGCCAGCGGAAGGAGGAGGAAAAGAAAAGGCAAAAAAGAAAAAAAAAAGAGACTTTTGCAGGTCTTGTAAGCCATTAACATTTTTATTTCAAAAGTCAAATAAAGAGCACTGGAGTCACGACACGGGTTTAATACCAAAACTGCAACTTTGCAATTCCTTCATTATCTTGCCTCAAGCCCCTATCTGATTTTTCCAAGAGATTAAGAAATCTTGACATAGCATTTATTGCCCGAGTTAAATTCCCCACAAGACAACATACTCTTTCAGTCACCAGTTTACAGTGGGTTATAAAACCACCATATAGAGTTGTTCCAGCCACCTAAAATGGATGACTAGTACATAACATTAATGAAAACATATGGTTTTGTGCTACAAAATGAGTACTGTATTCCTGGTTTTAAACTGTACCATTTGCACTCTTTCCATGTCAAGCTGCCTTGATTTATTTTTTGGGTTCGCTCCTCTGTACGCCATTATCCACCGTGGTATTTAGTGAATTATTCAATTTTAATACAGCAACAAGATTTGTCCTGCAGCAGCTACAGCCGCGATGCTCTAACCTCTCCTTTATTCACATGTGGCGACACCAAGCCCTCAGCTCCTTCATATTGCTCTCCTCTCGTCCCTCCAACACCGCGCCCCAGCCCTGAACATCAGCGCCGTTTCCCCCATCCTGACCCTTATGCATGAACCGCTCTCCCCAAATTAGCGCATCCTTCAGATCCCCTCCAAGGCTTCCTGCAAGGATGCCATCCTCCAGCTCCCAACCAACAGCGACTTGGAAAATCCGCAGCTGGAGGTAACAGATGAGTGTATTTTGTGGGTAGATCTGGTTATACAATAACTAAATCAAGGTAACGACACGCTCGCAGAGCGCCGATGGCACAGACCATCCCATTGCCTTCCTACTGCCCGCAGCATCCGGAGCCCCTCCAGTGGGCAGGAGCCCCATGGGCAGCTCCCGAGCCGGGCTCTGGCTGCATCGCCCACCGTGGCAGCTGCAGCATGGCCATCCCCCGCACGCAACGCCAACTCCCGCTCCTCGAGATGGCTTCTTACAGCCACGACCAAAGTCCCAAGTCCCAGCGTGAGCTCAATAGTCTGAAGCCTGAATATCTTCCTCCTCCTTTTTTTTTTTTTTTTTTTTTTTTTTAAGAAAGAAACCACAAGGTGAAGCTCCCGGAGGAAAGCTTAGTTATCATAAACAGCTCTGCTCCGAAGGCATGGCAGGAGTCGGTAAGAAGCCTCATCTGTGCCGACACAAGCGTCCCTGGCAGCCAGTCCGAGGTGACGGACCTGTTCCCGGAGTGACCCTGGACCACCTCGCGCTCCACCACCTTCCCTTCCCGAGCGAGCAGGACCTCTGGGATTTTCTTCCTCTTTAAGGAAACATGTTTCACAATAAATAAAACCAGAATAGCAGTGGAGCAAAACACAGTCCAGACACCTACCAAAACAAATGACTGTGCGCTGCAAACACAGTTCGGTCCTTAGAGAGGATGGGAGAAAGAAGGAAGCAGGGACAAACATCAGCTGCGGTGTGTAACACAAGTTTTTGAAACACGACAGTAAAAAGACACCTGGAAATGCCAAACACCTAGCACTGCTCAGTAAGCGTGCATCCCATACAACCCAGATACATCACCTACATAGGATGTGATTGCATTTTGTGCAGATTCAAATAAAAAGGCACAGCCTTTAAAGACTACACTTTCGTAAATCTATACTGTATTTTTGCCAGAAAAGTTTCAGAAAGGAAGGCTTTCAGGCTTCAGAAAGGAAACCCCTCTGCTGCATCAAAGGAAAATCTGTTTCACTGATTTTCTTCACCAGAGAAAATCAAAATACTTCAAAAGAAAAAATCAAAAGAAAGGGCAGTATTGGAAATGGCTTTTCTTTCTATTTTGGAAGGGAATGGGAAGCAACGGCATACCTTTTCAGCATCCCCAGATGCCGTGAGGCTACAACAGGCTCAAGAAGCCAGGGAAGGAAAGTACATTAAACACTATCAGCCACACGTGGGAAAGCCTTTAGAGAGCTCGGCCTTCCCTGTACACTACAGTATCAAAACGTCAGGAAGTCCAAAATTAGAAGCAAGCCCCAAAGGACAGTTAACTAAGTTACACCGGTGTATTTTCTCCTCTCTGCAAGTGGTATATTTCTCATTCATGGTGAAGAATGGAAAATGTTTTGTTTCTTCCGAGCGTTTCTTTATTTAACAGCACTTCTCAGCAACAGCAGCAGCGTCAAGCCTTGTTTTGAATGGTTTTTTGGACGATTTATTCTTGGTGTGGTCAACTGCGCGTAGTGAGTCCTTATCACCTTTGCTAAGGAAATACAAACACTGCATGTTCGTATAGATCTCCTCTGCCATGAAGATGGCAATATTTAACCTGTCCAACTTCTTTCCTTCCTTGGAGGAAACTTCTTAAAAAGTAAATAAGCTTTAGCTTGTGCCACCGCGAGGGAAAGCCTCCAAATGCGCCCAACTACAAAAAAATGATCCCACAGAAACTTTCTTTTAAGCGTCTTTATTTTTAAGCCAACATTGTGAGGTTTTTGACCTAGCTCTAGAGATGCTCGTCGTATGGGTAAACATCACGGACCGAAACCTTTTTGACAGTAGCTCGTAAGAGCGTCCTGTCTCCAGAAGGCCGGCGTGCAGACGGAGAGCCCGTCACACCCCACACCCGGCGGGGTTCAACTTGCCCTTAAACATTTGGCAGCCGAGACCCGCTCCTCGCAGCCACGGTGTGCTGCAGGACCTGGTATTTTTAACCTCGATAAGAGATAGCTCAAAAAACAAAATAAAAAATATAAAAAAAATATTAAAAAGAAAAAAAACAAAAACCAGAATCTGCTCCTCGGGCAACTTCCCCCCGACCCTCCCCGCTCCTCCGGGGTGGGAAAAGCCCCACCGGCTCCGCGGACGCGCCGGGCCCGGGGAGCCCCACGCCGCGCCGCGCCCAGCAGCTCCCCCCGCCGGGGTCCGGGAGGGGCGGGGCGGCGGGACCGGGACCGGGAGCGGGGACGGGACCCCCGAGGGAGCCGGCCCTCGCCCGCCGGCCCGGGGACCCTCCGGCTCCGGCTCCGGCTCCGGCTCCGGCACCTGCCCGCGCCCTCCCGCGGCGCCCCCGCCCCGGCCGGGCCTCCCGGGGAAGGCGGCAGCGGCGCGGCCGAGGCCGGCCCGTGGGGCGCTCCCACCCGCGGGGCTCCCCGCCGCCCACACGCGCCCTCCCCGCCCGGCCCCGCGCCCCGATACCTCGATCTTGTCGACGCTGCGAGCGCAGCCCACCACCTTCATGCCGTGCTGCACCAGCGCCCGCGCCACGGCCGCCCCGATGCCCACGGAGGCGCCGGTGACCAGCGCGACGCGCCCGGTCCAGCGCTCCATGGCCCCGGCCCGGCCCCGCCGCCGCCGCGCACAATGCGCCGCCCGCCCGCGCCCCGGCCACGCCCGCCGCGCCCCCGGCCACGCCCACAGCGGGCCACGCCCACAGCGGGCCACGCCCCGCCGCCTGGCACGCACCGAGTTTGTGAGGGCTCAGCCCGCGGGTGAGGAACGGGAGCGGGGCGGGGGTGTCGCTCTGGGGTTTTTCCTCCCCAAAACGTCCCCAACGAGAAGGGCGAGCCCTGAAGTCAGAAAGGTGAAATGCTGTGAAATGACGTTTTGCTTTAAAGGTAAAACACGTTATGTCGGCGGGGTAACGAATGGAGGTGGGCTGCTCTAAATCAAAAACAGTTTCTTAGCATGAAATGGCCACATTAACCCCTGTTCTCTTCAACCATGTAGTGATGACACGAGCGACATCGCGATCCTGTCACTGACCAAATCGCCCGCTCACTCACGCATACGGCAAGGAGGAGAAGGCTGCTTTATTATTTTATACAGAAGTCAAAAAGCATCCAAAGATGCAATACAGGTTCTGAAAACCAGCCCACCACGGGAATCGTAACTGTTTTGCTGCTCCTCCGCAGTCGCTCGTGGCAGAGCGGGTGCTGCCGGAGGGGCCTTCCCGCTGCAGAGGAGACGCTGGCACCTAGCTGGCACCCATCCATGTCCCAAAAAACCACAGCCCCGGGAAGGAGCCGTGGGTGCCGGGATGGACACACGGAGCCCAAACGCAGCGACCCAGCCGACAAACACCGAGGCAGCGCAAGTGGTGAGTTTAGGAGGGAGAAAACATGTTTGGGGAGACCAGAGGCACAGGATGAAGCAGCTTTGAGAAGGGACTGTCATCTCCCCTCCCAGGGACCAGGTCTGAGCAAGTCACAGAAACTTTTGAAGAAACAGATTAATTGAAATGGAGGAGACAAAACCACAGATGTTTAATTTACAAACGAAGAAAGGGTTGGGATTTGACAATTCTGTTTAAACACTGCAGAAGTAGAGACGGGGGTTAGAAACGGGGCAGTGAGCCCCAGCAACACCTCCTCTACTTGCTGGGGGCGAAGGGGGAGCTGTAAATATACCGGCGTGAATAAATAGCCAAGTCAGTCCCTACGGTGGGCAATGACCGCGCGGACCTGAAAGAGGATAAGCACCTGTGGCTCCTGCCAAACTTATCTTTATATCAAATCTAAGATTTTGGGCATCCAAACTGCGCTGGTGCTCAAATCGCTGGGGGAGACCCAGCCCGCAGCACGTGCGAGCAGGGCGGGCGGTGGTTGCACAGAGCTCCCTGCCTGAATTTATCTGAGTTACGAGCACGCTGTAGCTGAAAAAGCGCCATTCAGGTTCCCCGCTAGAGACAGATAATACAAGGAACTTAAAAATGGGCCCTGACTCAGGCTTGGATGATGTAGACCAGCCATATACAAGGAGGAGAAAAATAAAAATAGGTCTTTCAGCGGTGCTCAACTCCAGCTGCAGTCTTTCATAAGCTTCAAAGCAAAAGCCTAGCTCTCAAATAAGAGAGCTCAAATACCACCTCTCAAATAAGACAGATGGACCATTCTCACCCTCCACATGGAATAGGTTAGTTAGAAATGGGGAATTAGACTTTCTACAGCAGACATCTTTTGGGGATTTTTCTCCCGGGTGCAACTTCTCTTGCAGGGGAGCATGCAGCCCCGACACTCAGACCTCTCAGGGGTGTAGTAAGAACTGTAAAGCAGTTAAACAACGAGACAGACCAAATTCCCTCCAAAGCAGAAGCGTCTTCAGTAGCAACGAGTAGCAGAAGTTTAGAAAATGAGCATAAACCAAGAGCCGAGAAGGCGACGTGCTGCAGCCACGTGCCACGCAGGGACTTCCTCAGCTGGAGTCTCTGCAGCTTCGAGCCTGACTGTTTCCATGTCGATGTCCAGCTGTGTTCTGAACCCAGATGCACTTCTGCCTCCCTCACCATGCTGGGATAAGGAGCTGCCCAGTTTAACTGGGATGAATTTAAGGGATTCCCCCCCTTTGCTCTGGAGTTGGTCAGATCTGGAGCAGAACTGCTGACCTCCAGGGTCCACCTACCACCAGGGCAGTAGCTTGCTGCAAGGACATGCTGGGAAAGCCATTTCTGAAGGTATTTCCTCCCGTTCTCTTTCCGCTGGCCACACATTGCTGGGCGGCTTAATTTAAACCTACTTTCAACTGGCACAAAACAAAGAACATTATTAAAAGTCTGATTCCTAAGCACCACTCCTAGAGCTGATTACGCAGCCTGTCGCTGAAAATTAAAAAACAGAAAGTGAAGAATAAACTACACATATATTCAGGTTCTTTTGATTTTGTAAAAAATAAAATGAAGTAGCACTTGCGTATCTCACCCGACAGGGCAAGGGGTGCAGGAGATTTGCCTGGCAGGGCTGAGCTTGGATAGGTGTAGGGTCCACAGCGAGCACAGGGCTTCACCTGGGCAGCCAGCTGCAGGAGTGGGGCTGCTGCAGTGAAAAGTGCCCATCAGTCATAATAAATCTATAGGGAGGGTTGTAGATGCTGCCGTCTGTCACGGTTTTAGCTGGGATAGTTGATTTTCTTCACTGTAGCTAGCCTAGTGCTGTGTTTTAGACTTGGTATGCAAATAAAGTTGGTAACACCCTGGTGTTTTAGTTGTTGCTGGGTAGCGCTTACACTAGTCGAGGACTTTCCAGCTTCCCATGCTCTGCCAGGTGCACAAGAAGCCGGGAGGGGAGGGGATACAACCAGGAGAGCTGATTCGAATTGGCCAAAGGGTATTCCATATCATGTGACGTCATGCCCAGTATATGAACTGGGGGGAGTTGGCCGGGAGGCAGCAATCGCGGCTCGGGGACCGGCAGTGTCGGTCGGCGGGTGGTGAGCGGTTGCAGCACTTGTTGTTTAGTTTTGTTTTTGTTTTTTTTCCCCTTCTTCCAGGGTTTCATCTCTCTCTCGCTCATTATTTTCCTTTTCATTATATTATTATTGCTGTTTTATTTTAATTATTAAACTGTTCTTATCTCAACCCACGAGTTTTCTTACTTTGGCCCTTCCGATTCTCTCCTCCATCCCACAAGGGTGGGGGAGTGAGCGAGCGGCTGGGTGGTGCTTAGTTGCTGACCGGGGCTAAACCACAACACATCCTACACAGCACCCCCACGTACAGCACCTACTAACTGCCGGGCTGGCCACGCGCCGCGGTGGTGCCGGTGCTCGCTGCTTTCCGCCAACGTGTGACCCCCAGCACCAAATCGCTCGAGCAGTCTGTGGTAACACTGCGTTTAAAACGGCGATCTGAATTCATTTTTCCCCATCATTTCAGGTCCTGGTAAAGCACAAAACAGACTCCACTTAAAAGTGATGATTTCATCAATTACCAAGGACAACCACCCATCTGAACCAGCTCCTCGTGCACACACAAGCAGCGCACAGCCAGCAGCTCAGCTCTTTGAAGTTAACCGCCTTTTTCCTGTAGCTGACAGAGTATTTGATTAAAGAAACCACCACAATAGGGATTCCCCTTCCTCACGCTGAAGATGGAAACTTCTTCCTTTCGCAAAATTAGCCTTTTGCCGTAGCAAATGCAAGAGGCCGCGTGGCTGCAGAGGAAGCTGAAGGTTCGTTTTCATGAAGCTGAACTTCATGGTTAAAATCAGGACTAGGAAAAAGTCCGCACACGTCCTCTGTTACTCTCAATGAATTGACTCTCGGGTTCATTGTGAGAACCCTGGGCAAATTCAGTACCACCAGGCACAGCGCTGCTTTGCAACGTGTCTGAAGCATGAAGCAAAGCCAAGCCAACAAACCTGTCTCTTTCCATTTATCAGAAAAACTAAGGGACTGCAGTACAGAAAATGAGGAAATTAGGAATGATATTCTGTGATTCTGCTTACACGCCGCCTCCAAAACAGAATTCTCCTTAGTGGCAGCTGCTACCAAAATCTAAGTAGTCATACAAAAACCAAAAAGCATTCATATTGTGATAGTTTTCTTCTGTTTTGTAACTGAGTGAAATAATCAGTAAGTATATCTTAACTAATAGCCAAAGGGACTATTTATCAGTATTGCCAATTAACTTGGAAAAAACCGATAAAGCTAAAGCTCACTCAAGAACTTATTTTTACATCTGCTTTTGTAAAACAGCTATAAAATAACCAGGCAGGGGTGTGCACTAACAGAGCATGATGTCCTTTAAATATGAAACTTATTCGGGGCTTTTTTATTATTATGAAAACATTTGTATCTTCATGCAAAATTTTTAATTCCTAAATGGTTTGAGTTGCACTTGTACAACAAACAGCCTCCATTTCTAGATCCACACCAATATATAACAGCTTCCAGGTGTAAGTGCCACAGAAGTCAGCTCGTGTCAGCTGAGTTTGGATGCTTACCGTGCACAACCGTACCACCACCTCCAGTCTTGGCGATTTAGTCCAGGTTTTTAAACTGCTTTCTTCTTGGTCTCCCACATCCTGTATCTTCACGGCTTGTCAGACGACCCTCTTACAAACAAGCCACGCCACTACACACCGTATGTACAAGAACAAGGCTGAAAGGACATTCACGCAAAAGCACTCCTGTTCCGTCCTCAGAACAGAGCTCATTATTTCATTTACGAAAACGTCAAGGTGTGTTGAAAACCTGCTTTTTGTTTGATTACGTTCTGACAGGCTCATGCAGAAGCTTTAAGTCTTCTTTGTCAGGGGAGAAGAAAAATAAGCACAGCGGTCACTGGCATCAGTAATTGTCTCAATTGAAAACTAAATTAAGCCCCAAAAATGGTACACGCTGTACGCTCCAAACAAATCCAGACCCATCACCAGCTAAGCATGCTGACCTTGCGCACAGCACTCATGTCAAGATTTACAGAGCATGTCTGCACAGCCCAACGCTGGTCAGAGACACCTCAGAATGCTCCGCACAGCGCCGTGCCACGCCAAAATATTATCTGAGATCCTGGAAGCGGAACAGCCAGTCGATGCCAAGCAGCGCCGGCCAGGTTGGTGCTGTGCCGCACTGACGCAACCAGTGTATCACGGACCCAGCTTGTCTGGCAGTAACTCGCGGATCTCCGAACCACACTCAGTGGAGAATCAGCCAGCCCGGTGCATGGTTCGCAGGAGCGCCGCTGAAGGATCTGTACTTTTCCCCGGCAAGTTTACTCACCTTACGCCTGCCCCCATGAAGCTACGCAGACTGAAGCGACAACTATCCACCTGAACAGCAAGAATTCAGACTGCTGGGAAGGAGTGTTTGAAGTAGAAACATGTACACCAACTTTTACTATGCATATTAATAAATATTCTTTATTTAAATTTTGCACATTGCGCTTTAACATATTACATCCAAAACATTTTGCAAATGGATGTCTACTTTGTAAAATCTTATATTCAGCTCATTGTCATTCTGTACAGAATTATAGGTACAACATTACTTTGCCACTAGTTTGCTTTTTGTAAGTCTCACATTTGTAGAGAAACATTTAATGAAAAGAGATGGCTTAAATTATGAGAGGCTTGCACAGCTACTCAACTAAAGATACAAGCCTGAAGAAAGAACAAAATTAATGAAATCACCTCCACCAGCCTCCCCAAAAAAACAAGAAAAAAGAATCACATTAATTTAAGATAAATTTTTGCCGTAAGTCACTAAATTAAGTTTTCGAAAGAGAAGGCGCAGTAGTCATCTTGAGAATTTCAGTGAAAGACAGAGCTATTTTATTGTATTTAGTTCGCTCCAGCTGTTGTCAACCAACCATTACAAATGGGCCTCTTGTGATCATTTAGGCGGCAGTATTTATTAAATTTCTCCTTCAGATGCTGTCGGTATTGTTCTCTATTGCTGTAAAAAGACTTGTTGTTTGCCATAAAGGACTGTATTTCATCTTGTGAGATAAAGATTTCCTCATCAGAAGTGCATTCAGACTCATCCTACAAATGAAAACAGGCATTTAAGAACTCATGCATTGCCCTTCCTGTGCACTGCACCTGTCTTGCAACCGCACACAGTGGCTACAGCTGCTCTGAAGAAAGATGTAGCCTTCATGTCACGACACCACGAGCCTTAGCTGGCTAATCCAGCCACCCAATTCACACACAACGCCCTGCTATTTTTTGGGGAAGAGGCAGCCTATACAGTCACGACACCTACCAGAATAAGCTTCAGAGCCTCAGCACATTTCCATTGAAAGTGGGTGGCTTTTATCAAGAGTTAAAAAAAGTGGGGATGTAAAGCAAGGGGAAGGAGAAGGGAAAGGAGAGAGAAGAAAGTTGTCCAAGGAGCCTATAGTGGGAAGTAATATTTGAGGCATGAAGGCAGCAATAATGCACGTTTCATTTTATGGAATAATGCAATCCTTGATAATGAATACTTCTAAGTTCTGTCACTTGCATTCCTGTGACAGGCAATTTCTCCTCCTCTGCAAAGCATCTCAGTTATATACTTCACAGAGAACACGCAAAAGCAAACAAACTGAACGCTGGGAGAGTAAGCTATGAATCTTAGGTCAGTTACGTTCTCTCTTGCAACAGTTCTTCAGTGGGATTTGCGTTCTAAACCCCATCCTCAATCCCGAGGATTTAAAGCAGTATGCTACAACCTAAAATTCAAAGTAAGTGGTTACTTACAAGGAGTTCCACTAAGCTCTTGGCACCTTTTCCAGTATCAGGAACAAGTGACATTTCTGTAGGTTCTGCAAACTGTGACACATTTTTCATATGCTCAAACCAAGGCAACTGCTGCCCGCTTTTTTCTGAACTACAGCAGCTTTCAGCATGTGTGTCTTTGGTCTTGTCGCGATGAAACTCTGTGTGCATGATATTTCCTGAGGTCTCTCTGTTACCTGGATCTGCCATACAGCTTCCAAGTTTCTGAATCTAAAATTGAAAATAGCCTGTAATGAACTACTAGCAGTGTTAAACCTGACGCGTTCAAGTTTCAGATAGAAGCAGAGGGAGGGAGGAAAGGAAAAAGTTCAAAAAGAGAGCAGAGAGATATCTTTTTAAATGTGTGTGCCTGGGGAGGAGGGAGGAATGGCACGTTAATTCCCTGAGAGTGCACAAAAGTGCACATGCTTAGGAACATAGGAGAGAAGAGACTCCTTCCGCCACAACCTATTCTAGGAAGGACCTCGATTTCACAACTTGGATGGAGAGGTAACAGAAAATCCTTGTTACACCATCTACAGCATTAGTCACAATTGAAATTCCAAATACTTTTGTTAACTGCTTTAAAATGTAGGCATTTAAGTAAGCATTCTGGAATAGCTATGTTCCTTACATGTTCATTCTCACACTTCAAAGCTTTACTTTTCTTTTTCTTCTTTTTGTTTTTGCCTTTCGTGTTATTCTCTTCTGAATTAGCCCAACATTCCACACAGCTATCTCCGTCCTCCTCTTTGTCATCACAGCGATGGACAGATGAATCATCTCCTGCAAAAGACACGGAATTTTCTTCTCAGATACTTAAGTTTTGTGGATACTAAACCAATATTATGTAAACCAATATTATGTTCTTATCAAACCTACCATTTTCATCATGGTTGCAAATGCCTTCAGTGCAGGCCACATCTGATCCCTCTCGAGATCCCGTTTCGCTGCCCTCCATGCTGGATGAATAGCCACAGTCACTACCGTTACAATGCGGAGATAAACCTGGGACAAAGTGAAAAGTTACAGTAATCTATAGCAGCTGTTGCATATTCTTTACTTACACCTCTAACAAAGAATTCTTAAATAAAGTTATTTTTAAAAAAATTGCTGAGCACTGTTTACCCCATAAATGGTGAATGTTTTTAAAAATGAAAAATAATGACATTTAACATACCTTTCTTGATTTTAGGTGAACCTAGTAGGGTACCACTACTAGGGCAGGTGCAAGAAGTGCTTTCATTAGTAACAATTACTTCTACACAATTGTTAGCTTCTTCGGTGCTACCACAGGCTTTGCAACTACTTTCCGTGAAGTTCGAATTTTCCTTAAAACAAAAACAGAAAATACTTGCAAGTACTGGAAGTAGCTGAGCCAGTATAAAGGATACTCTTTCCACAACAAAAAACAGCTGACACTGACTGGTAACAGCCACAGCATTGCTTATAGTTCTTCAGAAGTACAAGACATCTTAAAAAAAACCAAACCCAGCTACTTTCCCCACACTGATATGACCTACAGTTAGCCCATTAAGTTCAGTCAAGAGATCCAGAATAATAATTGCACTTAGTCAATTAAAGCTTCCCCCTCTCCAAAACTTCAACGGTAATTGTCTGCAACTAGCATTTGAATTCCCATATTCTAAGTGATCTTCAAGAAATGATAGTTGAAAAATAATCTGGCACAACCTGACCCCCTAGATTTAGGATTTAAAAACAAAAACACAAAAACAAAAAGCCACCACAAAAAAACCCCAAAAACAAACAAAAACCACCCCAACAAAACCAACCGCCCCCCCCAACAACAACAAAACAAAACCACACCAAACCCAAATCCCCAAGAGCTAAGGAGTTCCAGGCAACTACTTTACAAAAAGACTGTACTAATCTGAAAAAGTATTAAATTCCACTAGCGATCAAAAGCTAGTTCCCAAAACCGAAATACAGTAAAGACCTCCCAAGAATCCTAACACAGAACAGTGAGCTGATGAATGAAGCACCAAATTAGAAATCTAGTTATTTAACACCAGCAAAAAGCCACAGCTATCAAAGTTTACCTTTGCTTGATTTATTTCCTTCTCTTCTGTTGCCTGCAAAGGAGTAGGAATCTCACACACACACTTATTTTTCCGTCTGTTCTTTCGTTTTTGGCGCTTCTTCTCTTGTTTAAGCTCTCGCACTCTTTCTTCTTCTGAAAACTCTTCACAGAGCTGTTCCAATCGACTAATACCCTGCACTTTTTCCACAGCCATCTGTTTATAAGAGGTTAGATCTATTTATAGATGTTAACACAATTCAAGCTTTTACATTTATAAAAAAGGAGGAGGAAAATAGCTGGTAAGTACTCTTTATTATAAAAGTCACAGCAACACAACTACTGACTACAGAAGAAAAATGCCTATCCAGATTTAGTCACTAAATTTAGATTGCTGGAGAAGATGCACGTATGGGAGGAGCACTGCGTTTAACTTATGGCCCAGATTCACAATTTCCAGTGAAAAGTTGAGGACTTGAACGCATTTTTGGATCCGTTTACATGGTAGATACTCTGATTATTTAACACAGCAGCACAAAAAAACCACATTAGAACTACTGCTACAGAATTCCTGCAGCTCTTTGTCTAGGGTAACCAGTGAAAAATGTAACTGATTTTCTAGGCAGTCCAAGTGTAGACGTATTTCAAAATATAGCAAGTATCTAAATACATTCCTTAATATTAAATTTAGAACAAATATCGTAACAGCATGTGTACATACAAAGTTACGAGAATATAGTGAAACTAGTAAATTATTCTGGATCAATGCTCCTACAGAGGTAAAAATAAATTCATGGGGTTTGGGTTCCCCCTCCCCGATCATTCTGGGAACTCCTTAAGCCAAAATGAGACATCATCGTTCCCACTCACCTTAGAGAAGGACCCCATATAGAGATATAACAGTTCCGTATTTCAAATTCATAGCCAGCCTTGCAAACTAGTATAATTACCCAAGTTTTACAATGTCAATGAATTTTCAACACCATACGTTACTAGATTAAAAGAACACCAAGACAAAACCTGACAAAAATGCCACAGTGTACCCAGTCCAATGGCACTTCCACAGCATTATAAGCCTTTAAAAAAGTTACTTGTAAAAAAACTCCGAGAACTAACTAGATTAGGGTTCCATTATGATCTTTCCTAAACTGATTTTGTTCCTCCTTCCCTGATGCTTTAGAAGTTTTTAGAGCGAACAGTCAGTATGAATAGAAGATAAAAGTAACAAAAAAGATCTATGTCCTACCAAAGGGGAAGTATACCATTGGCATACGTTAAAGGAACTGCATGGAGTTCTGTCTGAAGTTCGAGATCCCACAGGACTACAGAGTGCACTTGGAACACACTGAATGCAGGAGTTAGCAGTTGTGTTTGTAATTCAAAAGCACATCCTCCATTTTTACTAATAAACCAAATAAAAACTGTTGTAGCCAGAGCTACTTCAAATGCTGTCAGGTAGAAATACCTTCGCTGCGAATTAAACACACAGAAGATCCAGTGTACTGTAATGTGCAGCTTGGAAAGTAAAAGCAAGCCTCAATCTTTTATGTTCCAGTGGACTACACATCGGAGTGCAACTCAGTTGTGCTATGCATTGATACCACACAACTGTTGCCTGCAGCAAACAAGGGATTGAATGCAACACCCTTGAAGCTCCATCCAGCCCAAGGTTAGTAGAAAGCAGAGAAATAGTTTTAGTGGAAATGCACACAGTTACTATAGCAATTCAAATACAAGTTAGGTAAAATTTGATTTTTACCTCAAAGCTTTTGCGTAAAGCATCAACACCTAGGTAAAAAAGCATCTGCCACGTTTGTTCCTCAGCCCGCAACTTTTGCCAGATTCGGTGTAATCTTTCATAAAGATGAATACCCAGGCAGGTCAAAACTTCTTCTTGGGCTATGTCTATTGTCTTAGCATGCCTTTCTCTTCGTCTAAAGGAAGAGTTGAACCAAAAGTATAGTATGGTTAAAGTAGCTGAAAGTCTACCAAGAGGTCAAAGCAGTTCAATGACGTATTTTCTTTGTGTACAACTGAAGATATGTTTGCATGAACAGCTTTTTAAATCGAGTTCTGCTGTGCTGCATGCGGATGCAAAATAGAAAGGACCAGGTCAAAACCAACACTACGTTCCTGACACGCTAATCTGTGCACGGCACGGTTAAGCTGCACTACGCCTTCCAACCTGTGACTTCTGAAGGTGTTACCCAATCGGTCTCTGCTTGCTCGTCCTAGGAGGGATCAGCAGTTTTAATGCCAAAGAGATGTAGCCATTCTCTAGTTTCCTAGAATCTGTATTTAGTTTACATAGCAAATATTTCAGCTTCCTAGACATTTATGCATCAGGTAGCTGAAGCTGAATGAACACACACAGAAGTTTATGCATTACTTACCGTACAAAGTAAAAATATTTCAGTATTAATCTTATCTATCGCCTATTAAGGAAAAATCATTATAAAAGGATTTATACTCCTAATTAAACAGTTAGGATTGAGTCTAAAGTTATTGGGCTCAGAATTGTATTTTTCACTGGAAAATTTTAAGATGCTAAAACAGGTTCAGAAGTTACTATAATATACAAATGGCAACAAACCTAAATTGAACACTTGGCATTTGGTAAAACTGTCAACCAAGGCTCTCTTTCTATTTCGCATATTTTGAACACCTCAATGGAAAAGCAGGCAGCCCTAGTGAGTGAACAAATGAACTAGAAGACATCTGGCAATTTCTTTCAGTCTTGCCTTTGGAGTTAAATGCACTTTAAAGTCAAAAGCACATACAAAGTCTTCGCTACTTTGAAGCACTATCTTGAAAATCTACTTCAATATGAATATTTACATTCAGAAGTTTATTATGCAGCAAGGAGGCAAAAATCACTTTTGCAAAATACATTCAATAATAAAATAAAGAAGCAAAGCGCTAGATAGCCCACTCTAGCAAATTACATACTCATACCCTCCTGCGAACTCTGGTTCAGCTCGACCCAATAGGTGTGCGATGAAATCTGTTTCACAGCATACATGTATATGACGTTCATGGGGACAGCAACGCAAACCCTCGTAAAGTGCAGCGCAGTAGCCCTTTTCTTTGCTGCAGTCTAGCTCACCAATAAGAATATTGTATGCCCGAAGTACTTTATTTTTGCAGTCAGTGCAAAACCTGTGTTAAAACAGAACATGACAGAACTGAATTCTTATTCAAGCAGAAATTTAGACCTGCTTAGTCTAAGTTACAATATACTGAGCTATTTAATAGCATATGCTATATTTAAACTAGGTCACATAAGGTTTATGTTACTTCAAAAGGTAAAATAGTAAGACTTTGGCTGTAAGCCACCTAAGTGTACTATGTGTATTTTACTACCCATCGTATATTACAAGCCCGGATATCAACTTTCATGCTCCAAGGCATAAATCAGGCTAATTTTTAATATGAAGAAATTCCTATATGGATATGCAATTCCATATTTGTTCAAAAATCAGAAATCCAATAGTGAACAAACTGAATCGTTAGTACAAGCCAGGACAAAATTCCTCTCAAGTAACACACTCCAAGTTACTTTCTAGCAATTATTTATACTCAAGTGAGTGATATGCAATAAGGAAACAAAAAGTTTCTTCTGTTGCCTGCTGTATAAGAGCCATGTTTCCACTACAAGCACCTTTAGACATATTTTGAATTATTAGATTACTGCACAGATAGCCAAACAAGGTTTATTTATAATGCAATGAATTCAGTTTAAACATGTGATAGCTCAGATAACTAATATGAGAAGAGTATAGTTATGAAGCCTGTTATAATTAAAATACAACCAAATTAAGCTCATTCTATTTTATAAGAGGAAGTAACCTTCAAGAAGCTACAAAACCTCTTGCTGTATTTTTCTAAAAATGCAAGTCAGACAAGCTGCTCACATTTCAGCTTTCAGCTTGAAAAGCTGGCTCTTCATGCCATCTCTGGATGGTGTTTTTCCCTTTCCTAGTTTGTCCAGTCACTTGACAACACTAAGTCAAACATATTTTGATGTTTGATAGAACTATGATAACTGGCTAGTTTCTGTGGTGAAAGGAAAGAAAACAGTAATATTATTGCAGGTTAGCATCAGGAACGCTGCCAACACCATGTTTAATGTCACAGGAGATTAAAGTTATTTTGTTTCCGAAGTGTTATTTCCACACCACCACCACCCGCGCACCCATCTGTGCCCCCACAGTTTATATCAAAACCTTGAGACTATGGGAAATTAAAACTTTTTAATCAGCATGGTAGCTACCATATACACGCAACAATAATTTAGTGGCCTATTTTTTCCCTGCAAGAGAGACCTAATAGCACTAGCACTACTAAGTCATAAACAACTGTTTTAAAACAGTGATTTACAAGCAATACCAAGCCTAAAATCTGCTATTAGTTTAGTTCACATTATTTTGAAATTTCACATACTCTCCGAAAGCCTAAAAGGAGGCATGGTGCCAAACAGAGTAGGCTACTTGTGAAAGAGTGAAAGAATATACGGAGTCTTAATACATCAAATTGTAAATCATAATTTAATCCTAACAAAAAAAAATTAAGATGAGTAGCTTTGACTTCATGCGAGATCTCCACCTTTCCCCTACCATAACCCGGAACAATAGGTAAAACACAAAGAATATTCTACCATCTTAGTCTCATCAACTGTTAAAATGCAATCTGGCGAGGTTCTCCATCACGATGAAGCTTCGATCTTAAGTTTTAGAAGGGTATCACAAGAACCCTCTACACTTCAAAAACATTGCGTGAACTCTGCATACATTTTGATTCACAGAAAAATGCAGCTTCTGTTCCTCAAAATGAAGGCGTGTCTTTGTTCTTTCAACATACCTGTGTTTTCGTAGATAGGTTTCTAATGTTTCTAAGAGACAACTAGAGTCAATTAAAACTACTTCATCCCTGCATTCCTGGGACATGAGCTCCCATACGTCCATCCAACAACCCCTGCAAAAAAAATCGTAAGAAACAAAAGACTGTACATTATCCTGTTAGGGGTTTAGAAAAGAAGCAAAATAAGGCATTATTAGTTTACCTGACTGCTCCCTGGAAAGGTCCATAGTGGAAAGTGATGCTACACTTGCTCTCCTCGTTCCTGCTGTCTTCACTATTTTTCTTATCTGCACTTAATTTCTCTGTACTGAGTGTGCTACTGCTCTCTTCACTGTCACATAGTATTAAAAAACATTTTTTTTAAACCTATACCATATATATTATGAACTAGTTGTTTTTCCTAAACAAATACTGTGAAAATGCTACCATGTTCCTTAATTTACTTTGAATCCTTTATGGGCTAAGCCTTAACTTCCAGTAAAGTTAGGGTCAGACATGAGATACAAATTTTCCTCTCTGTGTTTATAAAAAGTCATTATGAATCTGGGTTTAAAGTTACAGCTGAAAGCCAGTAGTAATTTTTCAGAATATTACCTTAAGTATAAACACACATAAGTTAATACTTCTGGCAGATTAAATTTCATATGACAACTTACTAAAAAAACAAAACCCAAAGAAAAAAGCAGAACAAAATGCCCGAACTTCCACACATCTACCACCATAAGAAACCATGAAACATGCTACATTAAATTTCCAAAATTTGTTAAAAAAAACAACTAAAACTTTACAACAATCATTTGGATATGCTAGAAGTACACTTACAGAGCAAAGAACAAACTTTAAATAGCAAGTCATGTTTACTTACAGGCTTGTCTACACTTGACATTTTATCAGAATGGTCATTTCTGTTTAAGCTCATGTATAGATACAACAGAGCAGGAAAACAGGGGAAGAAGCACTTCTATTTAATAATTAGCTCCTCAAGAGTATTTATGTATGCTATTATCTAGTTTGCCAGATCATATGGCTTCCATTTATGAGAGGTTAAAATGCTCCTTAGCCCCAAACGGAACCGAGTAGCCATAAACCAGGCACATTAAAACTGAGGACATCAAGTAACTCTCAAGTGGTATTAGCTAGTTACGTAACTTGTATAATTAATCACACAATTACAATTCAAAGCCTTTTTTGTGTGTATAAAATGCCAAACAGATGCAACTCATCTGAAGTAGTTTCTTGTAACGAAGTCAAGCAGAAGCTCTAAGTTGATAAATAAAATTTGTTCTGTAAGACAATTCTATTTGACACCTCCACGTCTAGGCTGTTAGCACATTTGCTTCCACTCAAGGCAGCAGATTTATTTGGAGAAATATCAGTACTGATACACCCTGATCACTTCTGTAGTGTAACAAATGGGTATCGACTGAGCAAGCAGAGTACAAACCGTGTTTCTTTAGCAAACTATGCTGATAGTCCACAAGCCAAGTTATCAGATAAAGCTGAAAGCTTTACTTGCAGTATACTAAAATACTGACCTTCCACATATTCCCTATTAACCTGACAGCATTCAAAATACTAAAGGGATTTATTCCAGCATGAACTGAGGAAATAAAGGCAGCATTTTCCTCTCTGTTAATTCAGTTTCAGAATTGTTCTGCCTTGCCAAAATGGTAGGTGCAGTTTCCATGATATATATTCTTACACAGAAAAGATTAATCTTACTAAAAACAAAGCAAAAAAAATTTAACACTTCCATAACCCTTTGAATTTGCTTTATTTAAAGAAAAAATATACCCCTATGGTCTTTTGCTGGTGTAACATAAGCTTTAAACTAATTATATGAAAGGCCTGTAACCAAAATATAATAAAGACAATGATTAGCTACCACTATCCTCAAGCGGCACAAGTAAAAATCAAGTGTCAAATTCCACATGCCTAGCATCTCAGGGGATTTACCTAAACCCAAAGAGACTCAAGTCTGCATAGAAAAATACATGTCATATAACTGGAAACCATGATCAAGCTTTCACAGGTTGTATGCTTAACTGGAAGCAGAACACAACTGACTAAAAAAGGCCCTAGGCACTCCAGCTAAGCATAGGAGTTGAATTTATTGGTCATCATATTAAAAAAAAATATAAAACACACCCCGCAAACAAGAACCACCACCCCCCCAAAAAAAAATCCACAACAGATTTACAGGGAGTGTTTTTCTGATTAACCAGCTGGAATAAACCATTTCAACTTCAAGACACAGAGACATATATGCATCTTTTTCACTGGCACATTCAAAACATGCCGTCACATTTTGAGAAAATGTGATTTTACAGAGTTTTAGTTTTAACCCTGCAGCCCAACCACAATAAAGCCCTTTGTTAACAGTTGTGCAAAGCATTTTTAATAATCCCAAGGAAAACGACGTATATTTGTGTAGCATGTACCCTTTCACCTCAATGTGAGAGAAACTGCTGATCAATCACCTTGGTGTAGAGCACAAAAACCAGTTTGTCTTTCTAGAGCGTTGTTTATATCACAATGCAGAAGCCATCCATGCCCTGAGCAGACTACATTCCAAGTTATGTCAGACAATATATGAAAAGCACATCAGAGAGCACTGGTTTGTAATGGCAAAGTTGCGTTTTGGCAACTGGTTTTGAAATTAAACATGGATATTTTTATTAAAAAAAAGAAAACCGAACAAAACACCCCATCACCAAGTAAAAGACCCAAAAGCCAAGAGGCAAAAATGGAACAGCTAGAACTAACAAGCAAGTTTTGGGAAACAGCTGATTTCATATATTAGCCTTAAACTTTATAGGAAAGCGTCACCAGTTGCCTTAGGGAGCTCTGACAAAGGGTAGAAGGAAACTCTCACGCTGAGGAAGGAGTACAGATCTTACACTGGGAGGGCAGAAAACCTTATAGCACTAGTTTTGTCCAATCGATAAAGGGTGAGCAAGGGCAGCGGGGAAAGACTTAAACACCCTACTGATAAGACTGTCACTCTTTCTGCACAGAAAAGGGCTAACTACCTTCTTATGAAAACCTATTGAGAAAGCCTCATGCCCTGCAACACATGCTGCCCAAAGCTCCTGAGTACTTCTGTTCCTCTTCCCAACAACTATTTGGGTCTACTATAATCCAAACAGCTTGGAGACCACTACTCTGCCAAACAGATAACAGCACAAGAATTGATATCAGCACTTAAAAATAAATTAGTATCAATAGTTTGGTTCCTTAAAATATTTTAGATTGAATTGTGCGTGTTAAACACAAACTTACCCCAAAGGTTTTGGTTTGTGTGTGTCCAGGGAGTGTAGTTGACATCTCTTGTTCTTCTTACTTTTGGGAATTGCATCAATCATATCATTCAGTTTGGACCTGTGGAAAAAATGTAACAGTATTCTGAAAACATGGTTATCCAGAGAAACTTTGAAGGGACTGATTCAGCTCATGTATTAGAAACAAGTATGCTAATGAACATTAAATTTAAGACTTTCTTCCTGTCCCTCATTTTTACTTCTTATGACATACAATCCTGCAGTACACAAGGAAAATGCAGTATAGATTTTCCAGACAAAACCTAGCAAGCTACCTACAGATAACTCACACCTAAAAACCTACTGTATAACTTCGTGAATAAAAGACCTTGAGCAATGACACCTATTTCAAAAGGGTAAGGAACCACTAAGACCACTTTATCAAGTTACACGACCTCACCCTCCAAATCTCAATATCCCCAGCTCTGCACTAACCCTTCCTACTTCTCACTGCCCTGCTAACTGGAGCAAGAAGTAGAACGAGCTGAAGTCAACTGGAAGGCAAAGGCACACTGTGGTGAGCAGCCATTGTTTGGTCCGCTGACAGCTGAGAAACAAATGGCACTGAGACTGAGGCTATTTATTGTGCCAGCCAAACCCAGAAGGTGTAACTTTCTCAGTGTTACCTTTCTACCCAACAGCAGAAAGTTTGGAAGGGGGGGGGGGGGGAGGGGGCGGGCGGCGGTGGGGGTATTAATAAATTTTTTTAGTTTATTTTATTTTTTACATGCAAAGTAGTGGGGTGAAGAAACACTCTTTAAAAAACCCACAGTGCCTATTTCAGATTAATGACTAAACATTTTATTATTGGTATCTTTCAGTTACAATCATGGCATTGCAACTGATATGAAAGGTTAGGTCTTCTGGGTTTGTTTTTTCCCAGTTTAGGCAACAACTAGTTTAACATGGCTGTAAAAGACAAGTACGTACTATAAGATTCAAACTTGTGACAATGTAGTATCACCAAGAAAGCTGCAAAGTCAAATACAGAGAAGCTAGCTTTCCTTTTCCCCAGATAAGAATAATCTGAGCAGTTCTAAGGCACTTACCCATGCACATAAAACAGTGTATAAAGCTTCTTTGCATCAGTCATACAGCTTCGAGTTACAGAAAGAACCCCCTTTGGCCCTACTGTCAGGGGCTCAAGTGCTGGATTTCCAGACTCAACAAGCTGAGAAAACAGACGTTCCACACTACGACGACAGCCAACACACGGGACCAGCTGAGAAAGTGCGCTCAAAACTTCACGTGATGTCACCATCATGGCAATATTGAGATCCTGCTGTTTAAGCATGCTATGTCTCTGAAAAAGAACAAGAAATTAAAGAATTTTTTTTAAAAAAACGCACATCAAACTGTTCAAGATTTCTTTGCCTTCAACAGCATTTCCTTATCAAAATACACTTGTGGAAACTATGCAGTGCTCAGAGTTTCAGGTCACTGTCTTACTGTAGATCATTTAAAATACTTACTGTATGAACGAAACCACACTTGCTAATATCACAGGAGCAATTCTGCTTCATGTCTTACAGTCTACCCTCTGGAAGGAAGCTAATATTTTTTTCCTCTTGTTCCCTCCTCCTACCACTCAGATCAGCAAATGCTGCTTCCAAACAAATGGCACACCTCCCTATCCTTATCATGAAACCCTTTCTTCTCCACCTCTGCACAGATGTTTTAGGGTCTCACATACAACTCTGCAAGTTTTCATCTTCTACTCACATTCATTTTATCTCTGGCACATAGAAATGAAATTCCTGGACACTCACTGGCATATATGGAAACCTCATTTACAACAAACTTGTTCTGTTCAGAACAAGACAATTTAGCAATGTTTTCCCTGGAAGGCTAAACGCCATTTCACATTACAATTCTAATACCTGAAATTAAAAAAAAGCACACATTACTACTCAGGGTGAAACATTTTACTTCAGTAGCAAACATTCAATGTGTGCTAATAATAGAACATTAAAGAGAACATCCTCTAATATTTCCTATGTCAATAAACAATTTTTGGAGCTTCCCCTGGTTCCTCTGTCAAACACATCGAGGCATACATACACACAAAAAGCACATACCCTCCTATTTCTTTTTCTAACTGCTAAATTACTGGCTTGACTTCATCAACACTGAACTGCCACTAGCACAGCTATACAGAAGAGAGTGCCCCTTCCTTACACGCCAATCAACACACCGACACTTAGGTTATCAGTACTACTGGCACTTTCGAATATAACCTGCAAAAGCAGAGTCCTGTCAGCATATTAATTGTCATTTTTCCCTGGTTATACAAAGTACAGCTTTGTAAGCACAGTTGTATCTGTATTGGGAATATTTTGCCATGATAGTATTTTCTGTATTATTGTTATATCACATCACTTTAACGCTCCTAATGTAGAAATGACTTGTCACAACTTCTGGGGAAAGAAAGAAAAGACCATACAACGTAGCGAAACTAATCAATCCCATGCAATGTGTAAATACATCAATTGAAAAGAGAAAATGTTTTCAGCTCATCTTTTGTAATGCATGCTATGAAAAGTAAAGTTATTATTAGACAACATTTAATGTTTGTGCTCTTAAAGGCAGGCACATTAAATAATCTGACAAGTGACATCACTCTGCAATAATCCTCTTTCCTGTAAGTAATAGTGCTAGTCACAGCAACAGCAGGAATGAGCTATTTTCACAACACAGCTATGCTTTATATGCAGCATGTCTGAACTGCTGCTGTCAAATCACAAGTGAAGAAGTGCAAGCTGCATGTCAGCAAGCTAGCCTGTTCCTTTGGACATTAAGTGGCACAATTTTGTAGTTGCTACAGGTGTTACAGTGCTACAGTTATTTGCCAGAGTGTTAGCCGATAAGTTTCTGTTATTAAAGCTCCAGGGGCACCACTCTATAAACTGGCACGTTAATTCTATCTTGGTATGGTACTAACCATAAGAACTCGATTGTAAGCAATGTACACCTCTACCTGTATAAGCAGTTCAAAAGTATTTAGAAAAAAATCAAAACGTATTTAGAAACTGTAGTTTCCATTAAGTATAAACTGGCAGTGACCAGAATATGCATTGTTTGTACAGGTTTTCAATTTTAACTAGACATGCAGCAACTGCCTCCTGACAAGACAACAGTGTATAAATGCTGTGAAACATAGAAAATGAATGCACCTGGTGTAGCTTGCTACCAACATGTAAGTGAATACAGGTGCTGGTGTGTCTTTTTAAGTCATTCCAGGAGTGACAACCTCCTAGAGAGGCAAGATCTGATATGTGGCCTTCTTAAAAACCAGGATGTATTTACCTGAATGAACTGTTTTAATTGTGCACCGTTATTCTGATGTCCATCAAGGTTTAGCACATTATCAGGAAATTCCATCACCATCTATACAAGACAGGAAAAAAAAAAGCTTTCAGAAAAAAAGTCAAACACAGAACATTAGTTTATTTTACTTTCTTGGGGGAAATAAGACAGAAATTATGTTAAATGCTCATTCTTTTCACATAACTATTGGAAGCTTGGGAAAGGATAAAAGTAACAGTTTAAGATAGTGAATGTTTCCACAAAGTAGCTAAATGTTTCACTAATATACTATTCTAAAGGCAGTTTATAAATGGTAACTCTTAAATAGCTGTTATAGAGAAAGCAAAAGTTGCCAAATGGACCATCAGTATTTATATTACACTGTCTACATGACTTGAGACCCTGTTTCAGTTTAAAAAAAATATACTTCAACACAGAGACCCAAATTGATCCAACAGCCTGACTCAATTTATAAAGCTATGAAGAAACAGTCACAACAGTTTAATGACTGACTCCTTCAAAGGCTAATTTAAAACCATATTAACCCAAAAAGGTACTCCAAGGTATACTTTGTTTTGTATGACTGCAGCTGCAGCTCTCAAGAGGCTCAAAGTAAAACATTAAGCCTACAGAACAATGTGATTACTCGTAAGTAATTAATAATATTTGTTTTCCAATTACTGAGCAACAAAGAGGGCAACTTCTTGGGGGTGGGGTGGGAGGGGGAAATCAGTAAAATAATTTTCACTCAGAAATCCAACTTTGCAACCCTGGAGAAAAATGAAACCAACTAGAAAAAATGAGTAAAGACTGGCTTAGTTGATCTTCCTTGTCCAAACTGAGAAATAGAATTTATCAATATGAACACTGAAAGTTCACTTTAAAATCTGAAAGACAAAATAACAACTTTGGTTAATAACTCTAATACCAATCAACACCAAATGAAATTGTCCAATTCATCCTTTTTCCTCCCTCCACCTTCCCTCAATTGTCTAGTCAAGACAGAATTCCCTGCTGTCTTTGTAATTGCTAACACTACCTCCAGAGAACTCATATATTTACTTTTACAGGCACTCAACATTGGTCCAAAACAAACATCTATTCTCTAAGGCCAGAAACAAGGCAATATTTTGATCTCACATGTGCTAGAATTGGAACATTAGCACAGCTGTCTTATCTTTGTGCAGAACAGTGCCACAGTGTTAATTCTGAACTCTCACACATTTCTTTTGCACTTTCCCTTGCCCCTGACCCACACACACTAAGCAGCAGCACAAGGTTTTGCTGCAGAACTACAGGTTTCCTACATGCTAATTTGATGTTTCTGTGGAGAATGAGCTACATGCAAAAGTAAAAGCTCTATCTGCTAATAACAGAGAGAGGAGATAAATCTGCGTACTTTTTCCCCCGTCGCCTTCATCTCCCACTATTAGACAACACCCTTAGGTGTTCTGTACAACAGAGCAAAATTATCAAAGACTAAATTAATTCATGTGTCTGATGAGATTTTATTAAGTGGTTAAACATCAACCACCATCACACCCTGAACTGGAAGAAAAAATTCCCATAATACCACATCAAATGGAATGCCTCCTAGAAATCATAAAAGCTGCTTAAGAAATGAAAAGGGTTAAATATTTAAACTTCCTTTAATTTCTAGCTGAGCCATAAGAAACAGAAAAGTGTGACAGTGAACAATTCATTTAGAGGAGCAGTATCACATTGCACCTAAACAGCTTTCTATGCTACTACAAAGCAACGTTACAAGCTTTAGAGCATTATAGGCCATTCATTCACTAATTTGCAATCACTGATTCACTGTTTCTAGATTTAAGGCATAGATTAGATCTTCCAGCTGACTAACAGAAATGAAGTAGTCCTATTATTTTTAAAATTTGGCTTTTAAAAGAGGTCAACAGAAGCCAGTTGCTATCAATAAACACCACTGTTTTTTAAAGATAATGCTGCAGATGTAAAATTATGTTTCAAAGACAACTGTATGTCTTGCAATAGCCCTCATTAAGAATATGAAACATAAATTATAGAAGACTGAGACATGGAAGCTATGAGTTCATTCACTTGCTTCTGCAGATTTATTTAATAAAAGCCTCGAGAAACCACCTAGAAGTCTGAGTACTTTGTAACAACAGTAACAGAATGGGGAAAAAAAAAAAAACCAAACAATGAACCTCAGACAAGATTTCTTCATGGTGAGGATGACTTGCACTTGCATAAATGCCTTTCATCCAGATGCTACAAAACTGATTTACAGCTATAGGAACTTCTTCAGTCATGAGTATGGCTTGCCTCTGGTGTAAAAAGTAGGAGGATAGCGACAACATAGTGCAATTGCGCCAAAGTTGGGGCCTGGCGTTAAATTCTGGAACTAAACCACAAATGGAATTTTAGGTCAGTTGAAGTCATCTACCTGACGCCTTGGTATAGCCAAATTTTCACTCTCTCTCTCAACCTATTAAACACAACAAAGGTAACAAGAGCACAGTAAGTCTCCTACTTGACACAATCTAATGAGTAATCTCTACTAGGGAGTCTGGGGTGGGAAGGGGGGGGAAGTGAGAGAGAAATCGAAGATCTTAAAACAACATGGGGAATGGAGGGGCAAAATAACTTTCAAGGCGTGGCCAAGACATCAAAAAACCCAAACCATACACTATTCCTACAGAGCGCTGTGTTTTCCAGGTCATCAACCACTCCAGGAGAGCTAGGTATTGCTTTGGACAACTTAAGGGGAAACTTTGCCTAACGTATAAGCACAGTTAACCAGAGCCGACAGGCTATGTAAACCCAAAACATGGTGATGATATTTGGTAAGTTAATAATATGCCATCATTTAAAATGATCAAAACTAAAATACAGCAAAGACCCTTTCTTCAAATGTAGCAAACCAGATGGGATTGAGACAGATAATCTTTAACAGTGGGATGGAGGGTTACGAGACTGTCTGAAGATACTCAATTGTTTTGTTCTGCAAGATGAAAAAAATTACATTACAAAGTTGATCAAGTTGGCTGATGCAAGTCAGGCATTCTCCCATGCTAAAACACGAGATTAGGAATTTAAAGCACAGACATTTTACACCGTTTAAAGTAACAGCAGTTACCGTCACTGACAGCAACAGAAATCAAATATGGATAATTAAGATACCAAATTACACTACGTAAGTCCAATTTTATTTCCAACCCAACATTTTCACACCTTAAGAATTAAAACAAACGACAACTGGCTGGTTAGAGAATTTTTTTGTATTTGCTCCGTGTTCACCTACGATGCAATTTCTGAGCCTTCCTCTAAACATGCGAGGAAGAAAAGAGAGACTAGAGAGCCTCCAAGCTGCATTTAGTTCATTTTTCCACTGAATCTTCTGGAAATGGCAAAACCCCCATGTTTTTCAATTCAGAAAAACACACTGCGATGGCAACTCTCTCAGATCTGTTCCTGTAGACACAGCAGCACATTACTGCAGACTCGATAACCCTTACTTTAAGCCAAAGCTTTCAAAAACGCCTTTAGCCTTTCCTTGCCTATTTAAGAGCGTAATAATTACCTAGTTGTAAACCCGGGTTTTAACGTTAATATGGCTCCCTTCCTTATTAACTGAAAAATGGCTTTGCTCCACATTTGGGCTTGGGCACTGAGACACGCTTGTCACTTGAAAACAAGTTATGCGCAGGCCCCAAGACAGCAATAACTTTCTTATTATGCGGTTTGCATGCTTTTAGAGCTGGGAATCAGATAAAAAAGTTGCCACATTAAGTGCTGTTAACCCGAAGTGTTGCAAAGTCCCAAAGATTAAGGCTGCGGGAGCAAAGGAGGAGCCTAGGAGGCCTGTCTAGGGAAAAGGCCTCGCCTGGGAATTGCAACACACCGCCCGCACACGTTGCAAGCGGGAGGTGCGGGGACACCAGGTGCTCCGCGGGGCGCAGGCACTCACCGTGAGGGTGTCATCGATGTAGAGGGGAATCTGCCTCTTCTCGAAAGGGAATTCCTCCTCCCCGTCTCTGCAAACTGCAACCAACCGCGCCATCTCTGCTGCTGTTGCTGCTTCCTCCCAGCTCCAGCCTGCGAGCAGCCAAACCCCGGGGAGGTAAATACCCGCCGCGCTTCCCCGGCACACTTTCACCAGCCCGGGAACAAGCCTGTTTTACCCCATCGCCTGATTCACCACGCCGAGCGCCGGCCCCGCCGCCCAGCCCACGCCCGGCCGCGCAGCCTGCCCGCCGCTTCAGCCTTGGAAGGGACTCAAAAAGACTACGGGCCGGGAACGGGAGAGGTGGGCAGGCTGGGAAATGCGACATAACATGGAAGAAAGGGAGGGGACGGCGGGGAGGAGCGCACCCGGCCCTCCGCCGGGCACGGCCGGGGGAGGAAGGCCGGCGGCCGGCGGGGGATGGAGCTCCCCCCCCCGCCCCTCCCCGCGCCTTCCCCCGCCGCCACCGGCCCAGACAGGCCGGCGGGGCACCCGCCCAGCCCGGAGCGGGGTTTGCGGCTCTCCGCCGCCCCCGTCCCGCCCCGCGGCGGCCGGCGAGGGAGCGGAGCAGCGGCGGGGCGAGGGGCCGCCTCTCACCCGCCCCCCCTCCCCCGGGCAACCTGCTGGCGGGCCGCGCCCCGCAGCCGCGGGGAGGGGACCCGCCGCCCTCCCGCTCCCCAGCTCCAGCCCCGGGATCGGCGGCGCCGCCCGCGGGCCCGCCGCCACCTCCCTCCGGCGGGCCGGGGATAGAGGGCGAGCCTTGTGTGTGGCGGGGGGCTGCAGCCCGGGCGACGCGGCGGGCAGACCCACCCCTCGCCTCCCTGTCCTCGCCCGGCCTCCAGCCGGCGCGGCGCGGCTCCCCGCCCGGGGCGGCGATGGCGGGGAGGCAGCCCCGAAGGGAGGCAGCCGGCTCCCGGCCTCCCTTCTCCTCCCGCCTCCCCTCAGCCCCGCCGGGGCCGCTGCCCTGCCCTGCGGCCCACCGGCCGCCTCGCTCCCCTCAGGCCTATTACCGGCTCCTCCGCGAGTCGGCGGCCCGGGCGCTCTGACAGGCGGGCGGACACCCCGGGCTCCGCCACAGAGCCGCCTCCTTTCTCTCCCCCTCCCCGGGCCCTCCCCACAGGCGGCGGCCGCGGCCCCGGGCCGCCCCGCCCCGCCCTCCTCTCGCGAGAGACCGCAGCTCCCCGCCCGGGGCCGCCGCCCCGCCCCGCCGCCCCCGGGCCCGGCCGCGGGAGGCGCCCGCTCACCCGTTACCTCCCGCGCCCGCGGGCTCCCCCCCCCTCCCCGCCTGAGGAGTTGGGCTGCGCCGCCGCCCCTGTCACAAACGGCCGGAGCGGCGCGTTCCACCTCAGTGCGGGGGGGGGGGGGGGCGGCCAGCGCGCTGGGCGGGAGGCTGAGGTACGGGGGGTGGGGGGGGCCGCTGCCGCCGCCTCCCCGCCCCGGGGCGCGGCGCTGAGGAGCCGGCGGGACGCGGCCGGCCCTCGCCTCGGCAAGGCGCCGTGTGCGCGGTGGGATACAAGGAGCTGTCCCCAGGTTTGCGGGTTGGGAGCGCCCCACGCGGAGGCGCAGTTGGGAGAGGGGAGACCCGGGGGTGGGGGGGGCGAAGGGGAGCAAGCGGGGTTAAACCCCGAAGTGTTGGTGGGATGAAAACCCGTCGCCGTCCCGAGTGGGAGAGGGACGGAGCGTATCGGGGCCTGCGTGTGGAAACGGCCTGGGCGCAGGCTTTGCTCTCGATGAGGCCCAGCGCAGACCGACAAAAATGCATCGAACGCCTGCGCTTCAGCCGCAGCCCAGACATCAAAGTGCAGCCTCCGATTCCCCTGCCCTGATTACATGCAGGGGAGGCAGGCTTTAATTGGACTTACGGTCTCTAACTTAAGGCTGTTGGCTTCTGCAGCACCCTGGTGCAACCAACTCGAAATCCTGTGGCTGCTTAATTTAGGCAGCCAAAAAAAACCCCTATAGCCTTTCTTGAAGTATTAAATAATACAGTTGATCTGTTCATTCTTGTTATTTATGTATATAGATACTAAAGCCCTCACAAGAAAATGCAGGGGAGGCAATTAGGGAGCAGGATTTTTTTTTTTCTTGTTTCTGCATAAAAACCATCTTTAGTGGAGGAGTTAATTTACTTGAACTCATCGTGCAACATCTCTACCTCTAACGGAAACATTGTGCAGAGCCACATCGCTGCACAGTTTGCAGTTTGCGTATTTTCACGGTTTTCTTCTTCAGCTAAAAAGAAAGCTGGCATTTTGTAACAGAGTAGTTTCTCATGTTAGAGTATCATGAGCACGCCGGACTGTGATGAGCGTATGTTGTCTTGGCGTTCACCATGCAGGCTTCTGCGTCACTTCTGCCCCTCCACTCCCAGAGCGTGGTTGGATCACACCGACAAAACAGCAACGCCCCAGATTTTGTATTCTCAGGGTGCACATTGATAAACTACGTATGAAAAGCACCATATAATTTTTATACACAGAAAAGGGGTTTAAGTTGCTAGAACACGCAGCTTGCGTGTTACCTACAAAATGGTGAAAAGACAGCCAGCCCCTTCGTGCTGTTGATTTGCATGCCCCTCTTTCCCCTGGAAGAAATACCTGTTCTTCAGGACATAGTGGCTTTGAAACAGGATACTGCCTGAAATCTTCATTGCAACATGTGACTTCAAAAGAGACACTACTAGGTTGGAAAGGAAGGCATGCTAGTGAGCTGGTCCTTAAAAATAATGAAATTTGGTAAGAAGCTACTAATGTTTAACAAATAACAAGGTTAAGGATAAATGTAATCAGCTCTACTCTCCCACCGTATTTTTTTCTATCCTGCAGCCCTATAAAAAGGTCAATCAGTGGAATTATGGCAGCAAAGGCAAAACAATTTGTTTTCCCAGTCCTCTGTTTTACTATTATTATTGAAGTTGGTGACATGCTATAGTTGAGCCATTTTAGTCTTACTAGTTGAAATATCTTTAGCTTTTACTAATTATGTAACAGCTAAATCAAAGTTTCTGATTTTTTTTTTTAAATATATCTTTGATCTGTACAACTTACTAGTCTAAACACATCCCAAAGTGAAATGAAGTGTAGGGTTCTTGTTCCTACTATCCGCTGAGCTAACAGCTATTGAGGTGCAGATGGAGAAAGCATCTCCAGCAGTATTGTAGCATTAACTTCTCTTGCAGCTTTTCAAACTCATTACAGCACCGTTTGCTCGTACAGTCTCTGTGATCAAAGCGTGCTTGCTTGCATTTCTTGGTTCTTTCAGAGGCATGGTTAATTATCTGTATCTATTCATAGTCTAAACATTCAGCATTAATAACTACGCTGGTTGCTTCAGGGCAGAGCTTGCTGCATTTGTTATCGACAATAAGCAATGAGAATTAATTGTCTCTCATTAATTCAGTGGTGAACAACTTACTTCATACAGCTCTAAAAGCGGGAGACGGCCTCACGATGCGGTGTAGTGCCATTGTTGAGAGAAGCAGGTTGTTCTCACTCTCGTCGTTATTTGTGCACCGCAGTCCCCTCGGTCTGCAGGCTCTGTTGCAAACCACGGTTCTGGTCCTGGAAGCGGTACCCGCCACCCTGCTGCCTGTGCGGAGCTAACAGGGCTCTGCATAGACACAGACCTCCCACGTAATTTTTGCTTCACAAAATGGAGTTGGCATCTAGATAGTTTGCTGCTTGTCCAGACACAACTCTGCTTTGTTACACCCAATTAATGCCTTAATTCTGAATCACATTGATGGACTTGTGCTCACAGGCAGAACTCATTGCAGGTCTTGTGCTTCAAATATTTCAAAAATGAATATCCGTGAGTAATTTTGCATAAATGAGTAGTGCCATTCAGTTCATGATGGAGGCCCTCTTTCCCTGGGCAAGGCTAGGAAATGTTTTAAAATAAATGCATACACCAGTTACCAGAAAACTGTCAACTGTTTATAAGATATTGTTGCTAATTAATTGCATTTGTCCCCAGGACAATACAGGCTGTTCTTCTTTAATTCTGAAGACTATATGGCTATAACTTGGAAGTAAACAAGCACGAAATCAGCATGGCCGCAGTTTATAATCCTCAGACTTCACCTTTCCATTGGCCAATGGCTAAGAGAACCTCATAAATTTAAGAATATTCCACAGCATGTCTGCCTTAAGGAATCTCATTTAGAGGCTTAATCTCCAGAGGTTTTATGATTCATCACATTTGATAGACAAGGAGAAATATGAAATATGGCCCATGTGCACTGCTGTAACTCCACTGACATTAGGCATCTATCACCAACTACCATTTGTATTCTACTTCCGAAGTATTTATATCTCCCATTATTGAATTCCTCACAATCTTTAAATGTATTTCTCTTCTCAACAACTTAATGAGGTCAGGTAGAACTGTCACAGTTAAGAAAGTGAACAAAGAGGGTGTTCTGCTCTGGACTTGCAGGAAGACTGTGATAGAGAAAATGAGCACATCTCTCATCAGTACGCTGCCGCTACCCCAACCCACTGCATCATGCTTCTTTCCATTTGCACACTGTTTGTTTGCTAATAAAAATTAATACAGAGTGTTCCCACTTGAAGACATCTCAGCTGTCAAAATACAGTACTAAATGAGCTGCTGTTTAAAATAATTTTATAGACAAGTAGGCGGGCCTTGAGTACTTCCAAAGTAGAGCTGAAGACCGTATTTTACAGTGTTCCTAGAGATGAGCTGTCACAACATGTTGATATGCAGGTTGGGGTGAATTAGTCTTGGATCTTTGTATTTTCTTATAAAAGGCTGTGCTGCTCTTATTATCTGCACCACAAATTCCAGCAGCTGCTTTATGAATTCATCTGCAGTTGAGTTTTATCCTTCAGAGCATCACACTTTATCTAGGGTCTTCATTTATATTCATCAGTGAGGATGAAAATAAAACTTAGCTTTAATTCAAAGGCTAATTTAGGTTTCAGTATATGATTAACATTCCATATATGCTTACTCCCATCAAAGACAAGCATATGCATAAATCTTTGCAGGACTGGGGCCAAAACATTTTTAAGTATCCGCTTATTCAATACATTTTATATGAAGAATTATTCTTATCTATTATTTATGCAAGGGCCTTAACTAGGTAAATCTAGACACTACTGTGTCTCTCTATAATTACTCCTTTTCTTACTTTTCATCTGGCTTCTACTCTATGCATTGTTATCTAATTCGACCAGCAGTTGGGTGTGAACACAGCTCACTAACTGTAAATCCAATGTTACTCTTCTGCATGACCGTTTATAGGAGCAGCAGGAATATTCAGCAAACAATCTCAAAAACTAAGTTTTCAGGAAAACGTGTTACAACTCCAACAGGTAACAGCATTGACTGTGTAATTCGGTAAAACAAACCATTAAAAAAATAATCAACACTAAATCATAAAAAGCTATACTAAATTATAAATTATTGCAATACATACAGGAAAAACACTAATTCTTCCATTAAAATACCATAATTCAACTACAGTGAACAAAGTTCAACTAGTCCACTTAAGACAGAGTGGAATCACCAAAACTTTAATACTATATTTTTGGCATGCAATATATGCATAATTAAACAGTTAAAAAACATATACAAGTGCAGTACACATAATGTAAATGCAGCCTTGCTGTGGATTGTATCTATTAGCATATTCACAGCACCAGTCATAACATTTGCTAGCAAGAAAAATAGTAATTGATTTTTATTAATAGCACTAATCAGGCAAACGTGCGACAGCCTGCCTTCCCTGCCGATAGGCGAGGCCTGTGTTGCGTGCTTTGTACTGGTATTAGGGGGCTTTACAACATTCCAGCAACAGGGCACACTAGACCCCTTCACCAGAAGCTTTGTGAACACCAACGTGAGATCAGTCACTACAAAACAGATGAAGAAAGTCAGACAGTGAGCAACCACCCATACGCAGTAGGATAGGTTCGCCATCCGGCGGGAGACGGGGTCCACGTACGCTTGCGACACACAAAGAAATATGAAGAGCACAAAAACTGTCAGCAGTAAGAAACAGGCTGCTTCAATCCAGCCTTTGACTGAGTTTCTGCACTTCTGCAGACAGAGTCCCACTTGGACGCTCGCCATATATATGGCTAGATATCCAAAAAGAGAGAGCAGCCCTTCCCTGTTGGCATTTAAAAAGCCAACCCTAGTATCTCTGCCGTCACTCCCATGCAGGATAAACATCTTCAGAGAGGTAGTGTTAAGAATAAGCTGATAAAGTACAGCGAGATTTAAAGCAACAATCCAAGATTTATTTTTTGGAAATATGGCTAAAAGTAGAGATGCTGCAAGCCTCACAAATGCTAAGGTAAAGAAGAAATTCCAGTGCACTCCATACTCTGACGTATGTTCATGATACTCTATGGACTTAACACTAAACAGTCGTCCAATGCCAAGAAAAATCAACGGCCAAACGGAAAAGATCTGCCTGGCCAGATTGGAAAGTTTTGGTTGTGTCACATAAGACTTTTGTCTAACTTCAGGACAAACGAGAGCATTAGCAAAAATAAAAGCTCCAACCCCCAAATCCATAACTCCTGTTCCATAGGTCTCAGCTTTGGCGTATCGCCTTGGATACTGTGGGAAATCCACTGCTAAAATGCTGATTGATGTCAACACATTGACATACACGCGAAACACAGTTATTGCTGGAATGTATTCTGGATCCAAGTACGTCTCCTGGAAGTCTTTTACCATTTGCCTGAAAGGCACGCTGGTCTCGTGTTTTCTTTGGCTGTATATTTTAGAAAATATTCCAGCACAGAAGGCTGCAATGATAGTTGGCGTGAAAAAGCTGACTGGAGACAAGACCGTATAGGAGAACAGGAGAGGAGATACTAGCACAAGGAAGTCTAGCAGCAGGCTGTATTTCCTTGCACTTAAACGTTTCCCATAGTGCAGGTAATATAAAATCAAGAGGAGACCTCTGCAAAGCAGGCAGAGTGGAGCTACAGACAAGCCTAGGGAAATTTCCAGCAAACTAGTTCCATTTAAGTTGCTGATAAAGGCTTCTTTCAGGTGTTTTTGTGACATTCTTCTTTCTTCCTCTGAAAACACAAACATGAACTTGTTAGTTTTGTAAAACAGGGGGCTTCGAACTTCATCAAAAATGAATCTTATGTACCGGTTCATTAAAACATTCACTGATTTCAGAAGTCATTTGTTTTTCAGTTACTCTTCACCCTGAACACGGAACAACAGTCCTGGTGCTGCAGACGCTGGCGCCGGCACTCAGCTGTGGCCTGGGAAACTGAGCAGAGGCACGGGCGCCGCAAGACCTGTCCAAGCTCCAGCCGTACAAATCCTGCTGCGTTCCAACAAGATTCTTAACATATTTTTGCTGATGATCTCTAAATATCAAAAACGCTGTTGAATATTCACATTGCGAATAATCTTACTGCATGTCCTGCTCTGTAGAACGTACTTAGTCATACTTTCTATAGCGTAAATGAAGCGGATATGAAAAAATGTGGCCCTAATGAAGCTTCTGTTGCCTGGTCAGCAGAGAGTGTGCCCTAAAACCAGCAGCTAAAATCCCCACTTGCAACAGGAGTGCCTTTTTAAAGAAGTCCCAGGCCCAGAGTGATCCCGCCCGGCAGGGCTCCTCTGCCTCATGGGACCTGTTTCAAGAGAACGCCTGTTAAATGTAAAAAGCATTAATTAGAAAGCCAAAATTGCTGTTTTGTTTGTTTAACCCGCAGGCAAAGGCTCTGTTAGCTGACCGCTCTCCCTCGCACCGCCTGGGCAGCCGTTTCCCCGTGCAGAGCTCACCGGTCCGGGGAGCAGCCCTGCTCCTGCGGCAGCCGGAGGTGGAGGGAGGGAGGGAGGGATGGACAGATGGAGAGAGGGATGGAGGGAGGGATGGACAGATGGAGGGAGGGAGGGATAGAGGGAGGGAGGGAGGAAGGGAAGGAGGGACGGAAGGATGGAGGGAGGGAAGAAGGGAGGGAGGGATGGAGGGAGGGATGGAGGGATGAAGGGATAGAGGGAGGGATGGAGGGATAGAGGGAGGGATGAAGGGATAGAGGGAGGCAAGGAGGGAGGGATGGACAGATGGAGGGAGGGATGGAAGGATGGAGGGAGGGACGGAGGGAAGGATGGAGGGATAGAGGGAGGGATGGAGGGATAGAGGGAGGGATGGAGGGATAGAGGGAGGGATGGAGGGGTGAAGGGATAGAGGGAGGGATGGAGGGATAGAGGGAGGGATGGAGGGGTGAAGGGATAGAGGGAGGGATGGAGGGATAGAGGGAGGGATGGAGGGGTGAAGGGATAGAGGGAGGGATGGAGGGATAGAGGGAGGGATGGAGGGATGAAGGGATAGAGGGAGGGATGGAGGGATAGAGGGAGGGATGGAGGGATAGAGGGATGAAGGGATAGAGGGAGGGATGAAGGGATAGAGGGAGGGATGGAGGGATGAAGGGATAGAGGGAGGGATGGAGGGATAGAGGGAGGGATGGAGGGGTGAAGGGATAGAGGGAGGGATGGAGGGATAGAGGGAGGGATGGAGGGGTGAAGGGATAGAGGGAGGGATGGAGGGATAGAGGGAGGGATGGAGGGATGAAGGGATAGAGGGAGGGATGGAGGGATAGAGGGAGGGATGGAGGGATAGAGGGATGAAGGGATAGAGGGAGGGATGAAGGGATAGAGGGAGGGATGGAGGGATGAAGGGATAGAGGGAGGGATGGAGGGATAGAGGGAGGGATGGAGGGATGAAGGGATAGAGGGAGGGATGGAGGGATAGAGGGAGGGATGGAGGGATGAAGGGAGGGACGCCGGGGCGGCGGAGGGGAACAAACCCGCCTTTCCACGCCGCCGTCCCGCGCGGAGGCCGAGGTGCCGGCGGGGCGGGAAGACAAGCCCCGGTGTAAGTTAACCTCTCGCCCTCAGCGCGGCGGGCCCCTTCCCCGCCGCGGGGCGCCGTGCCCTCAGCGGAGCCCCCGCCGCGGCCGCCGCCGTCTCCCGGGCCCGGCCCCTTCTCCCGCCCGCAGGTAAAGGCCGGCCGCGTTCCCCGCCCGCACTTTCGCCAGCGGGAAGCAGCCTGCTGTTCCGCGCCGCCCGATTCTCCACCGCCGATTGCCATTGCCGCCGCCGGCAGCCCCCGCCCCGGCTCCGCCTCCGCCTCCTCCGGCGGCCGCGATCGGCTGCGCCGCCCTCCGCTGCCCCCCGCCGCCCTCCGCCCGGGCCCCCGCCGCCCGCCCGCCCGCCGTGAGTGCGCCCCGCCCTGCCCCGCGCCCCGTGCCCTGCCCCGGTGCCCGGGGACGGCGCGGGGATCGCCGCGGCCCTCAGCCGAGCCGCCGCCCCCCCCCCCCCCCGGGGGGGCTCTCCTCAGAACGGGGCGGGTCTCGCTGTGGCCCCGCGGCGAGGCCCTGGGCGGGGAAAGGGGGGGACCCACAGGCCCGTCAGGAGCGACCTTGGGGCCCGGGCGAACGTGGGACCCTGCCCTGGCAAAGCCTGGGGCAGAGGCGGCATCAGCGGGGAGCTGCCACAGCCGGTGTCCTCTGGGGAACTGGGCTAACTGGCACGAAGATCCGCTCTGCCGGCTATAAGCTACGCTTCTCCTCGGAAAGCAGAACAGCGTAAGTAGATGAGAAACCCTTTGAAGGCAGAGAGGGTCTTGATGATGGTTGTGTGTACCGTGAGCTCTGTGCACTTCAGTTCATGGATCGAAGAGGTCTCCAAATGGTGTTTTCATGCCAGGTAAGAATGGAAATGGGAATGGAAGGGAGAAGAGAAGAGAGAAGAGAGGAGAAGAGAAGAGAGAAGAGAAGAGAGAAGAGAAGGCAGTTTCAGCTGCTGGAAGAAGACAGAGTTCTTCCCCGCTGTGTGGCTGGATTCTCTGTGTTTATCGCAGAAGTTCAGAGGGTGAGCTTGACTCACCTTGGGTTGGCTCCCATGATTTTGAGAGGAAACAGGAAGAGGACAGCAAGCAAGTGTATCTTGTTTCTGCTGCAATACAAAACTTCTCTGAGTCACTCCTTTTGCAAAACCACTAGCTTCTCTGATGCCCTCGGACCCAATCTTTCCTATTTGTCCTAACTGAAGGAATTTAACAAAAACAAAGTTGCAATTTCTTGCCAAGAAACCTTGCTTTATTAATTCAAGAGAAACAAAGCATTTTATTCCTGCAGTAAGGAAAGATGCATTAGTCCCTCCAAATAAGCTTTATTTGCAGGGGCAAACTGAATGTGTGACTATTACTCTGGTAGTGCGGGTAGGCTTTCTAGCTCCAGCGTTACTTGGGCCCCTTCGGGATTGGTACTTCTGTCTGAAGCCTTCGGGCTCTGCTTGTGGAACCCTCTGGAGAATGACATGTCTGGAGTTATTTTGTTCTAAATGTCTTTTTTTTTTTTTATTTAAGCATTCTCCAGTCTGATTTGAATGAGATACCCTAGAGTAAAGGCCCTTTCCAGTGTTCCCGTCCGTAGGGCTGGACAAGATGCCAAAGCAGGTAAAAAGAAAACCAGGAATTGCGTGTGCTAATTAAATTTTACTGCCAGGAAGGAATTCTTGGCTTGTTTCCATGCAGTCAAGATTAGGTAACTACTAATGTATATTCAGCCCTACTTCAGTAATTGACTGGACCTATTAACTGTGTGGTTTTGAGCTGCGTTACTAACACCAGCTAGTGATTTTTGTTATGCCACTGGCTTTAGCGGGGCAGGTGTTAATGCATGTAGCAAGCACATCCTTAAGGGTATTTTTTCAGTAAAACTAATGGACCTATGACCTATGCAGTATAGGTTTCAGAAGTGATTGTGTTTTCAAATATTGTTTTTCTTTTGGCTAAGTGATCACCATCTCTTCTCAAATGAAGCGATGTTGAGCAAGCGGGTACAGGCGAGCAAAAATAAGCCCTTTCTCAGGTCTTGCAATGTCAGCTGCACAATGGACCAAAGAACTTGGCTGGTGCCAGCATCATACAGCGAACCCATGGGAGGGCATGGGAAGAATGGGCGACTGGCAGAAACTTGTCTGCGGAGTATTTCATAATTGTGCGTGTCTGTTCTCTGTGAAGGCAGCAAGCTTCTTAACGTTCATTCAGAGGAGAATAACAGAAATCACTTTGACGGCAATGCTCAACTGCGTTCTTAAGCTTCTTTTTTCCCTCCCTGTGTAAAATTTTGTATTACTGGAAATGAACTACTTATGCTGTCTGCAAAAGATAATAATGCTCCTAAGTGAGTACATTATTGTAGCTTTATTTTTTTTCAGAAATGTGTTAATGGGGTTTTGCAGTATATTTCCCCCTTTATTAATGAGCTTAGCTCAAGTAGTGGGAATGCTGCTAACTAAATTTAGCACTTTTTCTGTATAATCAAGGTGATACTGTTCATTGACTTGGTTAACTTGTAAAGAATTGCAGATTTATGCTACTAAATACAAATGAGTAGGGTTACTTTGAAGGAGTTTCTGTTAAGGAGAAGGGGAACAGAAAAGGAATATCCAGAAAGCAAAAATCAGAACTGGCATCTTTTGCCTTCTTCATTTTCCCTTATAGCTCCTCTCTCCTCCCCCCGCTCTGAAATGACAAAGAGAACCTGAAATCTCTCTTCTGGCTAAGTATTTCCATTACGTTTGTACAACAAATGTGACCTTCCAACTAATATTGTCAAGGACTTGAGAGCCCAGAGGCTAAGATTTAAATACTTCAAGTGATTCAAAGGGGACAATTCTTCACCTAATGCAGGCCAGCTTGTGTAACGCCACCATTTATTTCCCCGGTTGTAATGCGTGCACTCCGCAGCTTCACTCTTGGAGCCCTCAATCTCTGCTCTAAAAATGAAAGTCTCTGCTAGGAAAACTGCATTTGTGTTGGACCACGGTAGCTTTCCGCTCTTCCTTAGCCTCTGCAGCCAGTCCTTCCTACTTCCCTCTGCCCAAGGCAGTGTTTGCATTGAATGCATGACATTCATAGGCTTAGAAATAAGTCAGTTAAGAGCACTGTGTAAGTGTGTCTGTGCTGAATGACCTGCAAAATTGCAAGTGCCAGGTAGTGTGAGTCTAAGGACACATTCTTTCCGAGCGCCTTTGCTTACAGCCAGAATTACCAGCGATGAATTCAGTTTACAGACAGTGTTGTCAGCCTGCCATCTCTCATATGCTAGATAATACCTTTCTAAAAATGGAGCACCCCATGGGAGCCATTGATGCTGGGGGCAGGCAACTGGAAGGAAGAGTAGCTCAAACATACTAAGTTATGACTCCTGCTGAGATTGAACTTCTGTTACATGGAAGCAGTAGAGGAGCTATAAACTATAGTGGATGAGGTGAACATCCAGCTATATTCAGCCTTTGGTGCTGATCTGACATCCTCTCCAGGAAAATGGCCAAAAAGAAGATTCTGTCGTCCAGAATGACCTCAGTGAATCATTTGAAGAAGAAGTTAGAGCGTTCCTCAGTGATGAAGAGAAACTGCATCTTTTTGATGACCTCACAAAAGTTAATCCGGTGACAACTACAACAGGTAAGCAGCCCGCCAGGGGAGTATCTCCTGACGAGTCACTTTCCCCAGCGGCTACTAATATATGGTAGTTACTGTTCTCATTGCATTAATAGTACCATGAACACAGTAGTTAAAGACTCAAAGCCTGTTAAAACCTATTCAAAGCCTTAGAAAGTCACATTTGGCTTGGTTGAATTTTCTTTCAAAATACTTTTATTGTAGATTTAGCCATGCTGATCTCTTATCAAGCTCTGCGCGCAGAGCTCACAGTTGTATTGTTGGTTCAGGTAGCCAGGGTGTTGTTGAGAGTTAATGCTATTGAAGGACTCCTGCATGACCTTGTGAGTGCAGTTTCATTTTATATGAACTTAACAGAAAACAACGCTCTGACTTAGATACAAAATATATCCATGAAATTGGTTTTGAAAAGCAAATTCCTCGCTCAACTTTTAAAGCTGGTCCTGTTAAGAGAAGCTAAGGCCTGTTCCTGGTGCAGATGGGGAATTCCTTCCTCTGTCTGTTCTGCAAATGAACAGATTTGCTTTCTAGGACTGACTATGTGAAACCTCATAAAAGCACAGGATTTATTGAAGGGAATAGCTAGCAGATCCCTTAAGATTTTAAAAATAAGGGCAACTCTTAAAGGCATTGTTATGTATATTAGACGTATATCACTCTCTTGACCACCTCGTTCTCTATTAACCCAAATAGGTAACATATCTGAAGATTTTTGTTACAAACAGGAACAGGAAGAGCCAAGTACACTTTTCAAAAGATGCTAACAGAAAGTGTGTCTTTCAGTTCTGAAGTGTCTTCAAGCAAGATATAGAGTAAACTTGTTTTATACAAATGCTGGCTGCAGCCTGGTGGCTTTAAATCCATTTCAGCCTATCTCCTGCCTCTATTCACCTGAGCTTATGAGAGAGTACCATGTTGCACTTCGTCCTCAGGTAATCCTTTTATTTGAAATAACTGTCCTTCTGCAGAATGCAGATGTCAAGTTCTTCAAAATCTATATGAGCAAAATAATCCTAAAGGATGAAACCCATTTCTAGTGAAATATGAATTCTGTTAAAAGAGCAATACTGTTTTCAGATAAATGTGAGAAAACCTTTGCTGTCCATTGCTGTTGAACTGTGTAATTACTGTTCTCTTAAATATGAATATTCTCTTTTACTGCCAGGATTTAAAGCCTCACATCTTTGCAGTGGCTGAACAAACCTACAGAAACGTCCAAAGCCAGATAGACCCCGTAAACCAGTCCATAATTGTTAGTGGAGAAAGTGGTGCTGGGAAGGTAAGGAGATTTTTTTCTGACATTGCTCTTGAGTTTTGAGATTTGCTAGTGATTTGTAGTGCATAGTATTTCAGTGAACAAGCAAAGATAAAGAAAAAAGAGATTCTGACGGAGCACATAGCCAGTCTGCATTAGCAAGACTCTCTTGAAATATGCGTAAAGCATTAAGTGATTGCTGCAGTCAGATAGACTCTACTAAATATAGCTGCTCTTCAGGTGACATCTGTAATTTCTGGGAGGGCTAGATTTGAATCATTCAACAGGAATTGCACCTGAGTTATATCTCAGCTTAGTCTGTTAGGGAGCTAGCGTGGGTCTCAGCAAACCCTATGTAGAGACTTAGAAGAAGCGGGGGAGTTCACATCCTATCCTAGGCTCTTCTGTAAAGATCCATCCCTATTCAGCAAGATATTGAGGATATTTTTACGCCTGAAAACAAAATGATTTGGTGAGTGTTAATGACTCAAAGTCCATTTATATTCAAGTCATCTTAAGATACTAGCTGTTAATTCTAGCTGAGCTTCCAGATGGTTACATCTTGATAAGACTGCCATTCAGCAAAGCACTCCAACTCCAATAGCATTTAAATGCGTGTCTGTTGCACGTAAGTGCATGCACAAAAAGTTTCCACTGAACTAGAGCTATAAACCTGACACAATTACTCTCTTTAGCATCATTGCCAGCTGCATACTGTGTTTTCAGAAGCTAGCACTGTTTCACTAACTGACATAACTAATAACATGGTAAAAACAAAGACCTATTGTCAAGCCTCTCTCTTGCAGACCTGGACATCTCGCTGCCTTATGAAATTCTATGCTTCTGTTGCTGCTTCAGTTATCTCCCCAAAAGGCAATGAAACTGTGGAAAGGATAGAGAAGAGAGTGTTGGATTCCAACCCTGTCATGGAAGCATTTGGTAAATAAGGCTTTTTTAACAGCAAAAAGAAGTAGTGGCCACTGTGGGAATTTTCTTTGTTAATACACAAGTCTGAGCTAGCTCTTGGTCCTCTCCTTAAAAGACAAACTCTTCAAATACTGGAGCGATGTACAGATCACCCTTAATAGCTGTATGTCCTACATGGAAGAGTAAAACTACTCTAATTATTCTGTGTCTGTCACTGGTGTTTTCACAGGAAATGCATGTACCCTGCGGAATAACAACAGTAGCCGTTTTGGAAAATACATCCAGCTTCAGTTAGACAGGTAATAATTACTATGTAAAAACCTTATCTATTGTCTTGTTCCTTTAAATCTCTACAAGCCTATTTCTGAAGTCTGCCATAGAATGTTTTACCTGTCTTTAGAACATATTTTGGTTTGCTGGCAGCTTATATTTGTATTTTTTTTTTTTTCCCCTGCAAGCTCTCATGCTTTACCTCTAAAAGAGAGCAGTGGAGAAACAGAGATGCAGTTAAGAACTCTGAATAAAATATTCATTAAGCTTGCAGAAAACAGAAGGTGAACTGCAAAGCATTCAGAGTCAGTCGGTTTCATAACAACGCAACACCTATTGGATTCTGTGAGGAAGTTTTGCTGAAATCTTTGGGTTTTTTTCCCCTCTAGATTCCACCACCTGAGTAGTGCTTCCATTCAGACTTTCCTTTTGGAGAAGACCAGAGTTGCCTATCAGGCCCCCAATGAAAGAAACTTTCATATTTTTTATCAGGTTTGCCTTCCGTTAATTTTGCTAAATATTTCTGACAAACAGTGGGGATGAAATCACCAGATTTAACACAGTTGCAACTTTTAATATTTAACAGTTTTCCTGTCTGCCATGCTTCCAAATTAAATCACGCTCCCAGTACGTTATTCTTCATTGTCTGTGAGCTGTAAATACCAAAGGCAGAATTCAGTTGTTACCTTGTGTTCTGTCTCCAGATCACAAAAGGTGCTACTGCAGAGGAGAGGCTGGAATGGAACCTTCCAGAAGGGGCTGACTACCGCTGGCTGCCAAATTCTGAAAGAAACTTAGATGGTAAAGATTAATTTCACAGACTGTCCAATAATAACGGCTGTAACTTTAAAGGAAGGCAGGCAAAAAGTGTCTGTCCTATTAAATCCCATGACCCAGGCTGGTCAGCCAACAGCAGACATTTTGCAAAGCCACCTGCATTAACATGATTGTTTTTAAGTTTCAGTTTGCGCTATTAAGAGTTTTCACCTGGCTTAAAACAGCAGTTTCTGGCCTAGCGAATTTGCATCTCTCTGTGGCTATGTTTAGAAACTGTCTTGTCTTTGGACGTGCTTCAGCAACCTGCTGCCTAACTTCAGAGCCCCACAGAGTCAGTATTAAGTCAATGACTTGGTTCTCCAGCTTGTACTCTGGGATTTACCAAAAGAGCATCTGGCTTCCTTGATCTCCTTTGACAATTCCAGCTAAACTGGACATGGTGTAGAGTGTTCTGCTTGCCTGTGTTTGTGTGCATGGCTTTCTTTTAAATAGCACTTGTTTGGCTTTTCAGAGGACTGCTTCGAGGTGACCAGAGATGCAATGTTTCACTTGGGCATTGAGCACTCCACGCAGAACAATATTTTCAAGGTCAGGTACAAAGCATGGTCACCACGAGGCTGCTAATGATGTTTGGAACGTCTTTGAGTGTGGGATTTCTGCAGAAGTAAATCTCTATCAATGTACAGAGCACGGGTTATTTGGTACTCCTGACTGGAGGGCCTGCAGCTACACATTAGGTTGCACAGTGAAATATTCAATCTTAACTAAAAGCCTGCACCTGTGATTTTTAGTTTTCCTTCAGTAATTGCAGCATTAGGAATTAACACAGAAGCTTGGAATCTACTTGCTTTTTTTTTTTTGTGCAGAGTGTTTTGACTTGTCCTGTTCATATGGCTAAGGGAAGGCTAAGAGGACACTGCTTTGGAGGGGAGCTCTGTTTCAGAAAACTCAATGATTGATTATATTTCAGATATTGTCAGGCCTTCTCCATCTTGGGAATGTTCAATTCTCTAATCCGGTGGTTGAATCTCAGCCTTGTGAACTAGAAGACAAAACCAAAGGTGAGGCAACAAGCATGCTGTGCCCCAGAGTCTTGTTATCTTAGTGCAGGTGCCTAATGGAAAGGATTACTGTGCTCTTCTGCTTGATAGGAGACTATCAAGGTCATGAGCAAACCAAAATTTAAGTGTGTTTCTGTTCGGTACTTCACGGTTTAAAGTACTGAGCAAACAAAAACCTAATCCTCCCTTGCTCCAAGAGATAATATCCTTCCATTACAGGTCAAGGCAACTACAACATTAGACAGTCATTTCAGAAGGATTATTGGCAGAACTGTTACTCTTTATTGTAATCTTACGCTGACATCACAAGACTTCCAGAAATCTGACCCAGAGTGGAGAGCAGAGCTTTTAAAATGAAAGCTTTGAAGTTTTCATGATAAAGACCAAAACTTAGTAACAGCAAATCTGTTAAATTGCAGCACAGAACAGAGGTTGTTCTGCATGTCTTTAGGAGGCTTGTGGACCTAGTTTTCCTTCAGAACTAAAACACTGTCCTCAATAGTGAAGTTTCCTATTATTATTTCATGTGCTCTGAATTCACGCTACTTAATATTCAAATAGCTTTGCATACAGCTCAGGTTAGCAAGATCTTAAATGCTTTGTTAGCAAATACTCATTCTTCTACATTTCCTTACTATCCCCCAAATCCCTTTTTTTTTTTTTCTGGACATGACTGTTTGATTTGTCTATCTGGATTTAGAGATTGCTGCTCAAAAAAGGTGAAAAAGTAACAAAGACATATCTAGAGAGTACTCTCTAAAATGCCTACTTCAGTGTGGCAAACTTCAGACTTTTTTGATGTTGTTTCATTTTAAATAGAATATCTAAAATTCTAGGGGTACTGCACATGCAAATTGAGAGTCTGCTCTTGCAAAACTTTCTCCCAGGTTTGGATAAAAAGATCCAAAATCCACATTTAAGTTGGCAAGTTCATGGAAGTGTCATTTTTCTATACTATCTCTAGACCTTCCATAACTTTAAAGGGGCTGCATTCATTTGACTCTCCAGATAACCTTGCAACGTGTTTTTTCCTGAACAAGATTTTGTGAAGACTGCTGGAGATTTGCTGAAGATACCTGTCGAGGACCTACTGGAATCATTAAGAATTCGAACAATAACTGCTGGAAAACAACAACAAGTCTTCAAGAAGCCATGCTCCAGAGCCGAATGTGAGACTAGGAGGGACTGCCTCGCCAAAGCGATTTATGCTAAGTAAGGACACATAGGCCAGGCTGCTGTGCTAATCCATATAACTATTGTGAGGGAATAGGGAGGCCAGAGAGATTTACTTTCCCTGGCTGTCTGCTTGGACTCAATAACAGTGTAACCCTCTCTTCCCTGCTCAACACACCCTTGATTCAGTTGTAGATACTGACATAGCTGCAGTATCTAATAGAGAGATCTTCAGAGAACTGCTGTTTCATGTCAGCAGGCAGCATGTCATTTTTTTTTTGTTTCTTCCATGTGATACTGGTATAAACAGCACTAAAAGAACACTACTCCGATTGCTATAAGCAAGCACTTTCCAACTAATCCAGTTGTCATTGTCTGCAGATTGTTTGAATGGCTCGTTCTGGTCATAAATGAAAGCATCTATGCAGATCCATCAGTGTGGACCAGCTTCATAGGTATGGTTATTCAACCCTGGTTTAACTGAGGAACTGGAAGTCCTTCAGGCTACTCCTAGACCAAAGTGCACTGTCTTCCCGTATTCCTTCTAGGTTTGTTGGATGTTTACGGTTTTGAAGCCTTCCCTGAAAACAACTTGGAACAGCTTTGTATTAACTATGCCAATGAGAAACTGCAGCAGCACTTTGTAGCACACTATCTGAAGGCACAACAGGTAATACCCCACTAAGATCAAATGTTAAATATCTGATTTTAAAACAGCATCTCTTGTCTCTTTAACTGTATTTCTGTGCCTCTGGTCAGATTGCAACCTTCAGTCGAGTAAGTAATGCCACAGAAATCAGTAGGATGTGAGTAGCAATTGCTTTTTTAAAGAGGAGAGGGTGGGGCAGTTGGTGGAATAAGACAGCTTTCTCTCCTAGGGTACTGGAAATCTGTTCCCTATTATACAGCTCCATTGGCTCTGTGGCCTGTTAAACTGTTTGCATTCCCTCAGAGAGCTAAACACTTAAAACTAAATTCTTGAGGTAAGTGTAGCCTAAATTGAGATTTTTCTTGGAAGCTGCTGCTTATATCCATGTTCATTCTCCTCATCAAGCATAAAGTACCTAAATGGGTGGAGAGCTTCTAGACCTAAACTTAGTGCGAAGGCAGAGAGCCCAACTGCACCTTGTAACCTGAACATCAGTAGCACGTGGTACCTGGTGGAGGCCTTCTGCCGCAGGGGAACAGCTTCGTAAAGCCAGTTGTCACGCTGGTACCTTTAAAGACAAAATCACATTGCGCAATAGCTTTTATTTTTGAATGAGGAGGTACACGAGTTGTGTTGTTTTACAGCAGAAAACATATTTGCACCATACATTGCAGACACTTGCCTAACTGGTCACACACTGCTAATTCCTGTTCTCATCTGAGTGCTCTGAAAGCTACAGTCCCTGCCAGGCCTGGGCTGCTACTCTAATAGATGTACTTGTTGAATTCCTCCACATGACACATGCATTACCACAACGCTCTTTGCCATTAACTGGAATCTGGAAAATTATTTTATTTATGGCATCAACATGATGGTACGTTCTGCCTCACAGCATAGTTTTATCAGGAGATAAGTATCTCTTAGACCATAATTTGTGCTTTCATATGCCCAGCATTTTTTTTTTCCTGCCTGCCCTCATCTGTATGCCAGGGGTTAATGGTCAGTGAAGATGGAAACCAAGTTCAAGCACACAATTACTTTCCTTGAAACTGATTCATGACCTCTGTTTATAGTACCCCTCCCAATTACTGCCTGCCCTCTTACCTCTCTTGATCTGGCTGTGTCCCAAACCACTTAAATGCCATTAGTGGCTGTGCTGAGCAAGCTTTTGGCAGGAAACTTTTAAAATAACTGGCCAGAGCTTGTGCTTGTTAAACACTCCTGACAGTTTGTTCTGTAATTCAGCATAAATATTGTACAAATTACTTCAAACAGTATCTTTCTCCAGTTCCTTTCAAATCAGGCTTTGTTTTAAATGGAGCCCAGTTAGTAAAGTCTGGCACACAGTGGTTGGTTTAAGGTTTTGTCCCAGTCTAAGGAGGGAGTTATGTGCGTTCCTTGCCCTTCAGGGCAAAACTCAGTACAGCCAGGAGTCTGACTGTAGCCTCTGTTTGTTTACTCTGTAAAGCTGCCTTGTAGCTCTCTGATAAAGCTGTGAGGTTCCCAAATACTTAAACAAATTGTTCCAGCAGGATCTGCTGCTACATACTTAAAAGCTACCTGGGGTAGAATATCCTCATTTGGTTTTTTTTTTTTCTCAAGACCACCACTGAACAGGAGCTGAGCTTTGGATGAGCAGGCTGAGCCTGGGATTAACTTGTTAAACAGTAACTGCATCAAACTGCAAAAAGGCACAGTTACTTGAGCTCTAGTGCCCTCTGCTGCAGAATAACCAGTTTCTCTCTTACTTCAGGAAGAATATGCAGCTGAAGGCCTACAGTGGTCTTTCATAAACTACCAGGATAACCAGAACTGCCTTGATCTGATAGAGGGCAATCCTCTCAGCATTTTTTCTTTGCTGAATGAGGTAAGTGTGGATCTAAACCCCTAATGCTTTTAACCTAGTTGCCTGCCTTCTGTCCCACACCACCAAAGAAAACGCAAACACTAAATTAGTAGGAAGCTTGTTGGCTATAAAATTTCTGCAGAGCTTATTTTTCAGAACAATCATGACACTGCTTCTTCCTATTCCGAGTTGTCTTTTTTCCTCTGATCCTGGATGTTCTGATTCAAATACAAAGCCTCAATTACATTTTGGTTCCCCCCCCACCCCAGTATTTCAGGGCTTGCATACTAAAGCAACTCTAAAAGTAAAATGGCTATGATTTTAAATTAAAGTGTCTTAGCTTTTAAAGACAGTTCTTTATGACAAATAAGAGATGCTACAGTTTTGTCTCATTTGCTGTGCAGGAGTGCCGTCTGAATAGATCCTCTAACACTGACCTGTTTCAAACTCGGATTGAGAAAGCCTTGTCGAATAATCAATGTTTAAGTCGAAACAAGTTTAGTAAGAAGCCTAACTTTATTATTTCACATTATGCCGGCAAAGTCTGCTATCAACTGGCAGCAATGGTGGAGAAAAATAAGGTAGGTGTTTTCAGAAAGAGCTGTTTAAAACAAAACAAAACAATATTATAGACCAAAAGCAATTTAAATCAAAGCAATGCTAACAAGTATACTCAGTGATCCTTACTGGATATACATACTTTGCTCCAGATAAATCCTTCAGGCCATGTGAAACTGGGTAATGTTCTTGGTGTGATTTTCAGTGAACCATCACTGGCACAAGCAAACACTTTGTTAGCAGACCTTTCAGCTGAGGATTAAGTGGCCCCTGTATCACCAAATCAGGGCTTCCATTCCTGAGACAATGCAGAAGTGTTCATTGCATCAGGGCATTTCTATAACCATAAATATAGTGCTTCATTTCCCAAAAAAACCCAGATGAATTTATGAGAAACAAGAGCATGGACTCGACTAGTGAAAGTTCTGAAAGTGCCAGGAAACTCAAGTTTTGGCCTTGTGCCATCAGGCAGTAAGTGAAATAGTCTGCAGATATGAGGGTCCCTTGTCAGTTCTGACATCATCAGCAATTATGGCAAGTGGTATTAGGTGATGCAATAAAATACCATCTCTTAATTAAAAGGAATACTTTCTAGTAGACTTTCTAATATCTGCTGCAGACCGTCCTATGGGGATTAAACTAGTCCTGAGACTTCTAGCTCCCTGAAGATCTATAACGAGAACAATGTTAGAGCAGTTGTACATTTGACTAGATTTGCTAAATGTTCAGCCAAACATTGTTTTCTGTTCCTGAATCTCACTACAAATGAATGTAGGTAGTCACATTTGAAACTACAGCTGTGGTTAAATCAAAGTTGGCATCAGAAATACTATTCCATCTTTATATGCGGAATTTTTAGTCATTTTCAAAGGTGGCAGGTTTCTGCCTAAGTCCAAATACTACTGAGTCATGTTTGTGTTTGCAGGACCCCATTCCACCAGAGCTGGTCCACGTTTTACAGAATTCTAAGGACTCTTTGCTTCAAAAATTATTTCCTGTGACAGAAGAGGACCAAAATAACATGAAAACCCAGAATAGAGCAGCTGTTGTTACAGTGGTGTCAAAGTTCAAGGTACATCCTATTCAAGTTTCTGCTTTCTACTGCTATCTTCCTAACTAGATGAGAGAACAGTATAATTGGACCAAGACCAGTAAATGTTTTTAAAATGAAACAGCTGTAAAACAGAAATAGCTTCAGACTCCTAAGATTCTCTGGGTTTTAACTCACTCCGATTTTACATTCTCCTTTAACAGTTGGACATCTGCCTTTGTGAGGCTTCTTCCTACCTGTTCCTCTTGAGGGGTTAGCTTCAACTGATGGCCCTGCTATAATTTTGGAAACTTTCTGAATCTACCATCAACAATTTTACAAAAGCATCCACAGAGTAGATTTTTTGCTCAAGCTGTCCTTATAGAAGAGCTCTGCTAATACTGAATCCGTAAAGCCATCCTTGCAAAAATCAGCTTCACTGTTTTTATAGAAGACCACTGATTAGCTAAACTCCCCATGGAGAAGGAGTCCCTAATTAAACCTGTATTTGTTTTCTACAGGGTTCACTTGAACATCTCATGCAGATTTTGAATAGTACCACGCCACATTACATCCGATGCATCAAGCCTAATGCTGACTGCAAGGCAATGAGTTTTAAAAGAGAAGAGGTAATTTTTCAAAAGCCTATCCTCACCGAGTCAATGAGAAGCTTCCTTGAGACATTGTGCAGGGCTTTGCATTGGGCCTCTTATGATCTTGAGCTACTTGCAAAGCCCTTTTCACAGCACATTTTGAAATAGCTTTTACTCCTTTGGAGCTTCCAAGATAAATGTCCTTTCATAATCATTGAAGATACTTGTCTAAAACGGAGCTAGTAAGCACAGCAGCTCTTCAGATGCAACTTACTTGTTGCTATATGAGAAGTTCTCTTACAAGAGCGCTCCTGGGTTATTTGGGGTGCTACTGTACCAGCCCTCAAAATAGATAAAGGTGATCTGAGTGCTCAGCAGTCCTGGTCACACAATATCTTCATGGTGAATGCCCACAACAAAACTTTGCTTGCTCCTGGAGTCTAGTCTAGGACAAGTTAGATTAGATCAGCTGACAAGCATGTCTCTGGGAGCAGAGCAGCAGATGCTAAAGCTATAAGGAGAACCTCATCTGATGTAAAAAGAAGCAGCTGGAGTAATGCTGCATTAATTTTAAACACTCAGAGAATTTGCTGATTGCATGCAAGTAGTATTAAAATACCAACACTGGGTTTTCATAGTCTGCTGCATTCAGTCAGTGCAGGGTGTGTCATACCACAAGAGAGGGCACACGAGGACTGTCCCTCTGTGTTAGCACTGCCTTGACCCTGCTCTGGGTGTTACTCAAAGCAGTAGCTCAGTGGCTGCATAATCCCCTTCTCCGCCCTCTCCATTCGTTCCCCAGCTGCCAGTGTGGTGATGCACACCAGGCAAGCTCTGGCACGGTTGCTGAGCTCAGCTGCATGTGGCTGGGGCCGAGCACACCCTGTGCAGACTTTAGCAGCAGCTTCCACAAAGACAGTGGTTACCTAAACCATCTCAATTTATGCCTCAGGTTCTCAGCCAGCTTCAGGCATGTGGAATAGTCGAAGCCATCACCATCAGTGCAGCAGGCTTCCCTATTAGGTAAGTCCGAACTTATTGAGCAACATCTTCCATAATCCATTTCTATAGCAATTAGTGGCATATTAGTTATTCAGAAGAGCTTAAAAGCAGGAAATCCAAATATCTTCAGTCTGTTTCAGACCACAAAACTACTGATTCTTTCAAAGCTACCTGAAGAGTTCTGCTCACTGCTTGCTTTTAAGTTTACCTGAGCACCTCTTTCACATTTTGGAGACAAAAATACCTGTCACAAATCTGGACTGCTGTTCCGTGTTTTGGGTAATGAAACTCCGCTCATTCAGCAAGTCCGAAAGTGCAGGAACAGCACAACAAGCAGTGCTAGCGCAGCTTGCATTCAAGACAATGGGATTCTTAAAAATATACCAAATACTGACAAAGTCCAGATGTGTCTATAACACACCCCTGCTCTGAGAGCTCATTGTACCTTTCCAGCCTGAGAAGCTGGGGAAAAGATGTTTTGATGTGGACTATCACGTACTAAAACTTTCTAATTGAATGTGGCTTCACAATATTTTCAGCAATTAAAATTAAATTATAAGTGGCATTCATCTACATGTAGTCATCTCAAAGTCAAGCGTCTCATCGCAGCCAGTCACCTTGCTGGGCTTTCCTGACCACCTTTAGAGGATGGAGGGGACAAGGCCCAAGCTGGTCACATTTTTGACAGCTCAGTATTGATGGGGTGAAGCTCACCATTATCATAAACAAGCACAATTCCTGCCCAGTCTTTGTTACAGGCAAAAGTCACTGTCTGGTACTGGGCAATAGGCAGTCTCCTGAATTTCTTCAGAAAGTCTATACTTTCTTGCACGTTGGTGACTGCATAGGCATCAGTCTGTTTGCATTCTATGCACTGGATCTTTGAAGCCATTCTGCAATTTTTCCCCCTCAAAGGATAGGTTATTTACCATATAGTAAATGATACTTGCCTAGAATTAACTGTATGTTTGTCTGTCAGGATCCCTTTCCAAAGTTTCACTGAGCGCTATGAAATATTGAGAAAATCATGTGAGTCCAATAAAAACAGAGTGTGTGATAAAAGCAACTATCATACTGCCAAGAAAAAAGGTATGTTTCTTTAGATAATTCCTCTGCTCTCAAGTAAAATTATCACATAGATGAGATGCAACTACTGTATTCAGCACTAGGGACACCGCTATTCTCAAAATATTCTTCTAATCTATCACCAATTTGAGTTTCTAATTTGCCTAACACTTACAGCAGGCTCTTTTTAGAAGTCTGCAGATCTTTCATCTTATTGCTGTTCTTCTGTGTTCCTCTTGGGTAGAACAATTACAGTTATGATTGTGTTTGGGGTTCCCCCCACCCAATATAATTTGATTTAGAGTTGGTTCTTGAGTAGACTTGAAAACCATTTACCTTTTTGCTTATGTTTCTTCTCCTTCCTTTCTTTTTTTCCCTCACCTTGTTTTCTTGCTGAACACACTGACCTTCTAGCTTATCTGGATTCTGCTGCTTCTCCTACCTTTTGCAAACTTCTGTATGCAATTCTTTTTTCTAAGCAAGAGCGAGGATGGACTTTAAAAACCACAATCCAATCTACAAGGTAACATCTTTGGTATGAACCCCAGAAAGGAGGAGCTCATCAGGTAGTTACATTTAATACTGAAAGTTACTGCAACCCGCTTCTCTCTCCCAGATTAATCCCATCTTCACCCAATGGGTCTGTTCAATAACCAGTAGATGTGGAAAGCAGGACCAGTTAAGTACCAGCCTATGTCAGATAAGTAAAATGGCTGGAAATCTATTCACCTTGCGGAAATGGAACGAAGTAATGAAGTACAGGCTGGAAAATTACTTACACACCATATCTTTCTCCCTCAATTACAAACCCATTAGCTGAAATGCCTCATCGTGATAGATTACTAGTCCTTTTTATCTTTAGTGGGTAATAAGCTGCAAACAAAGCAAAACAATTTCCTAAACATGGGGATAAGCTTTTGGTTCCCTTATCAGCCCAGCCCCATGAACACCATCATAGTCACCAGATGTCTTCCTGTAAGCAAGAATTGCTTATATTTGTTTTCAGTACCTTAAAATGCTCTCATCTCCTTAGAAATATTTATAGCAGAAAAGCAAACAGTATCCAGGATGGAAAGATACAAAGACCATCAAGTTCCGGCATTGGGCATACAGAAACTCATGCAGCAGTGCCTTGAACAACATAATCTCTTTCAAGGACAGGTCTGAATTAAGTCTACTCTATTTCCAAATAGATTAATCTGGCTAACCTGTTTGTCTCATAATGTAAAAAATTGTGTACTATGTCCCAGAAATGGTTTTAATAACCTCTTATTGCTGCAATAAATTCCTGCTTTAGTACATGTCCCCACAGCTGCTTCTGATGCCCTGTAAAAGCTGTAGAATTGCATAGAATTTGTTTTCTCTTCCTACACTTTTCAGTACGTTAAGGCTACAAGTCTAATTTGCTTTTTGTTCTTTGTCCTAACGGCTTTTGAGATTTGAGGATTTCACTAGATTCTCTTAGGACTGAGCTGCTCAAATCTATTCTTAATTGCATTGCTGTTGCTTTAAACAATGCGAGAACAGCTGAGCCCTCTGCATGTCTGTTTCATTGTCTAGATCTGTCCATAGGTAACAAATGTCATTTTGGGTAGGTTATAATAGAGGTGGTAAGACAGCACCTAAACCACATCCTAGTTAAAACACACCATGCCGATTTTCTAGTTGCTAGCACATGGTGAAATCTATGCTGTCACATTTTTCCCTTAAAGACAGCTAGACCTAATGATGTCTCAGCCATTGCCTCCTCCCCTCTTGCTGTAGGTGTTTTTTGGCCCCCCTATATGGCCAAGGAGTCTCAGTGTAAAGACAATTACTTGGCCCTGATTTCCAAGTTTTGTGATACCTGCTCTTCAATGCTTCATTTGCAGGCGAGACTCCAGTGGTGGATGATGACAAAGCATCGCGTTCTGTTGTTTTAGAGATCCTTCAGAATGTTGTTACAGGACAAACCACAGCTGAGCAAACAGGGAACAGAACAGAAAACACTTCAGTGTACTGCGGCAAAACCAAAGTATTTATGGCTAATTCTGTGGTAAGAGTGCTATTTCCTTGGCTAGCAATTCTGGAGCGTACTTGCATAATGGGGATTCTGGCACAGATTATTGTCATGGTTTAGGCAATACTCCTGCTAATGCCAGTGTGACCAGAATTTGACATTTTCCTTCAAATTATTAAACTAAATCAAACATCCATCAGAACCGAACTACCAGAAGCACTTTGTTCCATGGCGTCCTTGTTGCTAATGGACAAGGAGCTGCACTTGTGTCTAGTGTTGTCCGTATCCTCCCAGTTCCAGTAAAGATTACAGCTTTCCTTAGCTTCAGCTGACAGACTTGGCTACTCTGACAGGCCTAAGCAGCTTCTTTGTGACAGAGATGAAGGTGACGAAGGCGCTTTTGCAAAGCTTGCATACCGGAGGATGCAGCCACAAAAGAACCCCCTTCAGTGGAGCTAGTTTTAAGCCAGCTGCTACTGTGACTTTGGGAGTGTCCACTTCCCCCTCCACCAAAACGCTCTTTTCCCCCCTCAGATACTTACATTTTCATTTTACATGTTATCTAATAAGCACTAATGAAGTGCTCTCACTTCTAAAACCTAATCCAGCAGTTGTAGGACACAAACACACATGTGGTTTTCTGACAAGCACCAAGAGACTGTAGAAGAGGGAAGAGTTGTGAACACAACTCCGTCCCCGAGTATTAACTGCAGGCTTGTATCCCCAATGCAGCTGGAGCAACTTGAAGCTAGAAGAGCAGAGGTGTTAAATGAGAAAGCATTTTGCATTCAGTGTTGCTGGAGAAGATTTAAACAGAAGAAACTAGCGAAGGAGAGATGCTCTGCAACTGTCATCCAAGCAGGTAATTTGATAAGGGTGTGGCTGAACATAATATAACATTTCCAGTTACACAGGATGTTTAAAGGGGCAGGAATGGTTACATTAATTGAACACGGAGAAAGCTTAACTGCCATCTCTCTTACATTGTGTGCAAGAGCTTCTGAAATTCTTTGTATTCAGATTTCTTTTAATTGAATCTTCAGCTATTCGTTCCTGGTTGGCCAAGAATCGCTTCCAAAGGATGCGCAGGGCTGCTAATGTTATTAAGCGTGGCTGGAAGAAATGGAAAGTAAGTATGTTGGTACAGGAAAGCATTGAAATTAAGTGACTGAGGCTTTTTAGTGTTTGAGAAAGAATCTACCTCTGCAAAGTAACTGTACAACACCAATACTGTCAATTTTCCAGAAAACTCTTCTCAAGCGGAAGAGTAGAAGATGGATACTGGTCTTGTGCAGCTGCTTCTACAGGGTGGCAGCACAGAGACTGCAGAATGAACCCGTTCCTTACCTTCATTAAATGGGAGGATGTCCCAAAGGGTGTCCTATTCTCTAAGATGCCCTCTTTTTTAGACTCTTAAGTTTTGCAGTTTTAAATTTTGTTCAAGATGTTTGAGAATGTTGTTCAAGAATATTGTTCTGGATCTCTTCATCAGGCAAAAATGGCTGCGTTAGCAGCAGCAGAATTGGATGAGGGTGAAGAAAAGGCGGCGTTCTCAGTTCCTGGAGCTACGGTGATCTCGGCCAAACCACCTTGCTCTTTGGAAACAACTTGGCCTCTGCATGCAGTAATTCAATTCTGGCCTCTTGGCCTTGTCCTGGCTGCCGCACCTGTTACTGTAACGGGACTTCGGAGAGACCAGTCCCTGCTGGCATGCCTCAGAGTACTTCAGGAGAGCGACTGCTACAAGGCGGAAAGCTGCTTCTTTGGCTGTGGCATCACCTCCATTAGAGCTCTCCCACAGGTAACAAACCTCACGCACTCAAGTCAGCAGCACAATTAAGCTGCCATGAGTTCAGGAACCTGAATTCTGCTATCGAGCAGAGCAACTATGAAGTCTGCTCTCAAGCTACAGTCTTCCTTTTTCCACTGGCTTAGATATGCAAGGATGACTGACATCAATAGGTCAAGCTAGACACAGGGCTGAGCTGAGACCTTCAACTAAGCATGAAAACTCTTGTTAATCTCTGTCACAGGAACAAAGTGATCAAAGCTCTGCTTCAGAAATGGATAGCAGAGGATTCTAACACGGGCTCTGCTGTTACATACTACGTATTTTTTCTGCTTACGGGATTCAAGTTGCACAACAGGTGAACACGTGAAAAAGTATCCACTTGGGGAAAAGCCACTGGGAGTATTAATATCCCAGTAATTCTGTATTAACTTCACTGTGCAGACAGCTGCACGGACTAATTCACGCAGAGGATTTTCAGGGCAGAAAGCGGGGAGTAACTCAAGTACTTCATCTCCTAACGCACATGCAGAATAGTCTTAGATACCATTTACGACAAACAAGCCACAACCCACGCTGGCCTCTCTCAGAAATGACACTCTGATTACAAATCACCTCGTGCCTGTGCTTGGGCTTTTTGTTGATGTATTTTTGAGGTTGCATAAAATTATGTGTGCAAGAATGTAGCCTGTGCCTGGTCACAGTTACTACAACTAGGAAGAAGCAGTACCAACTTCAGTACTAACTAAATACTCAAGAATTTAAGATAATTTCAGTTCAAACTATGGTATTAGTACTCTTTGTAGTAATCATTTCTCTTAAATCCATTTGTACTAGAACGCCTTTGGAGGTCCTCCTCTATCCTTATTTATATTCACTAGCTGCTTATATACTAAAGTACTACTTAGTTTGAATAGCAAAATTAGCTCAAAATCTGGCAAAAGCATCAACTGACCTCTCCCCCTCTTTTTCTTGTAGGGCTCTGTCAAGTTTCACTGTAAGAAGTCTCCCCTGCATTACGCAAATGTCAGCCCCCATACAGATGCCTGTTCTGTCACTGGATTTAACCAGATTTTGTTGGACAGAAAAAAACTCCTTCCAACATAGGTTTTGGCCATCTGCATATACTGTACTTTTTCCTTCAGGGAAGGACTGTCTGCAAGCTGCTGCTTTCAAATTACTCAACATCCATATCTGCTGCTACCTCAGAGCTTTCTATATTGATGCATTGTATGTATGACATAACATACTCCAAATTTAGAATGCATGGGGGGCATTCCTCCTCTCACACACGCACATATTAGAGGAAATATCAGTACTATGAGAACACTCAAAGTAATTAAAATAGATCAAGTGCTTTAAGCAATATATACTTGAACTGAACACTTCTGGCAGTACCTGGGAGAAGCAAGAGGCTGGTAATAAGAGCAAATTAAGGCAAAGGTGTCTGATGTGTGCTGGATTCTTGTATGGAGGTACAACTACAGCTGTTCTGACTGACCACAAGCATTCAGTAATATCGTAACACTTCTGACTCTGACTGAGGAAGTGAGCAACAGTCAACTGTAACACTAACGGCAGATGTCTCAGGGAAAAGTGAGACTGGACTCTTGTGTTTTATCTATAGGACTAAAACATACGTACTCTCACAACTGCTGCGCATTTCTAGCACTACCTAGTCAATAGCATCACCTCCGCCAAGGGGCCAAGGTTCTCATCAGAAGCGCTCTGTACCGTCTCTTCATTGCTCACACGGGTCTTGAAAATGTTCAGCCCTTCTGTGTATGCTACTCTTAAATAAACCATTAAATACCTTATAAAGGTGTCTGACCATCTGCAACAAGGTTTAGTTAACAAAAGCATTTCAGATTAGTTTGAAGATTAAAATACACGCAAATAAATTTAATGTAGTTGTTACTGGGAAGCAACGTTTCCCATGGTTGACAGGATTTCTGTACCAACAGAAAGCAAGTCCACAGAACATCAAGTTTAATTCCTAGCTTTTAGAAATCATTCCAACATGACTATGTCACTGCTTATCAACTCTAAATTGAAAATTAGAGCAGCACTGACATCCAGGAGCAAAGTGTGACCAAACCTTGAGGAAACATACAGAATGGTGCACCACAGTAGCACGGGGTGCTGTTGAATGTCTTCTATCAGAGGGGAAAAGTCCCAAGGAAAGAAAAACGTTCCCAAAGTATGTCACTCAGGAAGAACGTTCTCCTTCTCTGGAGGTTCAACGATTCTCAAACAGCAGTCTGCAAATTCAGCAAATAATGGCTCCTGCATGTACTTTTTCATGAGGGAGCTTTTATCTTCTGCTTGATCAATTGTCAGCAGTAGCTGCCTGAGATGTGGATTCAGAAGCAAGCCTCTCAGTTCTTCTGATTCCCCTTAAGAAAAAAAAAAAAAAAGATAAACAGTACTCATCTCAAACAGTTACAAATGTGGTGGAGACCACCCTTATTTTGCAAATAAGCTTTCAAAGAGACACGGTGAAAAGCCAGGTATCTGACATTTAAGTCTTTAAGGCCTTACACCGAAGTGCACGACTGGGATAAGCCGCAGTGCTCCATGAAGAATTCAGGGGAACCGCGAATATCTCTGCTTGCTTTGCCGAAGGCCCGCCACCACCCGCACACCCGGCTGACTTCTGACTTCTCGAGATTACCTAAAAGCTTGAGTTTCTGCAGCGGGACGCGGTCCTGCTCGTCATCTCCCGTCAGGATGTCCTCCACCGACCAGGGGCTGTCTGCGGGCGAGGACGGCGGCGCTGCAGGGGGGGCCGGGGCGCCCCGCGCCCCCACAGCCCGCCCGTCCCACCTACCTGCCGCCTGCCCGGCCTGCCCGGCCGCCGGCCGCTCCGGCTCCGGCGTGCATCGCTCTGCGGGAGGAGGCGGCGTTAGCAGCGGCGCGGCGCGGCCCGCCCGCGGCCCTCCCCGGCCCCGTCCCGCCGGTCACTCACCCTTGTGGGCCCTGCAGCACGGCACGGAGCAGCTGTGGGGCGAGAGGCGCCGATGAGGGCGGGAGGCGGCCCCTCACCGGGCGGCCGCCGCTCCCCTCATCCCTCACCGGGCGGGCAAGGCCGCGCCGCCCCCCACTCCCCGCCGCCGCCACCGCCGCCCTCCCCGGCCCCCCCCTGCCCGCCCCGGCCCGGCCCGGCCCGGCCCGGCCCTCACTAGGCGGCGGGGCAGCGCGGGCAGCGGTACTTGGCCGCCCCGGCCGCCCCGCAAACGCCGCAGGGCCGCGGTGCCCGCATGGCGCCCGCCACCGCCCCACTTCCGGCCAGCGGAGCGCCGAGCGCCTCCACCCAGGCTCGCTAGTCCACCGCCGAGCGCCTCCACCCAGGCTCGCTAGTCCACCGCCGAGCGCGGGTGGGGCACACCCTCCCCCCCAGGGCCCGCGGGGATTTTTTTAATATATATATATGTGTGTATGTTTATATATTCTTAATATATCTGATATTATTATAGTTATATATATTTTTATATATGTCATATAGATATATTATTACTATATTACATATAAATATATATTATGTATATATATAATATTAGATATTTTCCCTCTCTATATAATATATATCTCTCCTATTGAGGGGGTTCTGGCCGGATCCCAGATGTCACCTCGCTTTTGAAATGACGATCCCTGCGACAGGCAGCGATGCATTAAATGTTCTGGCCGTCATACTTCACCTTGCCAACGTCAATATGCAGGTGAATAGAAATCGTATCAGATAATAAATATCACATAATAAAACCACCCCCAGGTTGATCTTTACCATCTGCCCTGTGGTAAGCTTTGGTTGAATCTCCTGTTGCTAAGTTTAGGTTGAAATGCATTCAGTAGGGGACAGACGTTCAGTTTTTAGCCAAACGCTTCTTGGGGCCGGTGGTGATGGAGTTAACAGAACACACTTACAGAACAGCACTGTTCAGAAGAAAAAAATGGAGCCAGATTTATCTTGCCTGAGCTACATTATCCATTTAAATAATTCACTTTAATTACGTATCATTTAGTGCCATCCATTTCCTTAAATGTCTGAATTTTAATTCAGACAAAATAAATTCCCCCAGAGTTCTTCAATGTAAAGTAGCACAGAAGAGGGTTTTTACAGCAATAAACATAAACCACTAAGTATCGGATTTGTTAGTGTAATGGCACTTGCCCATTTCTTACACTAGTGGGTGAACCCATCTCTTAACACAAAACACGCTCTTTTCTCATACCCGCTCAGGAACAGATTAATGGGATTTTGTTCTTAGTTCGCTCACGCCTTTTGAAATGCCGAAACAATGACAACAAGGCAAACAAACTGGAAAGAAATCCCTGAAAACTCCAACCTGTACTGGAAGGGCTGATTTTGGTTGGACTGTGCGCGTGTGTGTTTCATGAATGTGAGAACAGTATCACGGTATGGATTATCGCATCGATGTGATACCACTGAGCAGTGTTTGAGCATACTTCAGAACCAGAAAGATGAGCTCATGTCACCAAGATCTATTCGATCAAGGCTTCTAGATTGGTAACGGTGCAAGAGAGAAGAAATTTAAGCATTGAGATTCTTCTAGACAATATCCCTGTATGTGTGTGTGTGTGTATATATATATTATATTATAACTAAGAAGAAGCATTCATCTCTACTAGGATCTGACAGATTAACGGTTCAGTGGCCAATTTCCTTTTTGGAGAGGAAAGGGGTAGGACATTTTCCTTTTACAAAATGCTTGGTCTTGACATTTTTATTTTGTTTTGTTTTGTACAGGAAACTTGATTGCAGTTCTGATACTGAAGAATTCAAGTGAGGTTTTCTCCTAGAATGCTGCAAATTTCAAAAGCCATGGACTCAAGTGTGCCTCTATTTATAAGCAGAAATATGAAAAGTGTAGTCACGAACGTCTCACAAAAACATGTAATCCAGCTATATACTGCAGTTAAAATTACAACAGTAAAACAGCGCTAATTGCCCCCATTAATAGAGATTCATCAAGTATTCAAAGATATGATTTGACTGTCCGTAAATGAGAAAGTAAAATTACATTTCCCCCACACTACTGAAAATTTTCTAGCCATTTAACTGTCTTCGAAAACATAAAAGCAATACAAAAAGGACGTGAATCCCAGCAGCAAAGTGAGCACAACAGAAGCCTATCTCCAAACGCAAAGTAAACACGGCTAATGGAGTTATTTTTATCTCCGAGCAAAACAGCTCTCCCGTTTCCATTTAGAGGCTAGACAAACCAGGCACGCGCACCAGACCACTTTGCGAAGGAAAGCTGCAAACCACCGCAACACCGCACCCGATTCACTGGCTACCGATGACTATAAAAGCTGCTGAGAGAAGCCATGAAGCTCCAGCCCCCGGCTCTGTGCCTGCCCGTGCTGGTTTCTGCGCCCCAGAGCTGTCCCCGTGCTGGGTGCTCAACCACTCCAGGCAGGAATCTGGCCTTGGATCAGATCTCTCTCTGACTACATCGACTAGCTCAGGCAAGCCAGCAGTCCTGGACCAAGGGCAGTCCCGGCTAGATGTTCTCAATGGTGCAGGCTCGGACATGGTTGGTGGAGAGGCATTTCAGAGCCTTGAGTTTAGCCCCCAGTATTTTGGCTTTCAGGGTATATATGATGGGGTTTCCCAAACAGTTCATGGTTATCAGCATAGCCGTGCAGTTTCGAAAGATGTAGACGCCTGGGTAGAGATCGATGTGGCACTGATGGTTGGTTGCATCGAATATGACTCCTGCAAAAAAAGGAGCGTAGGAGATCAACGTCAGGAGCCAAATAAAAATACTGGTTCTGGCAACCTGGATTTCAGCTGATTTGTAGGTGCCCGTAGCTTGTCCACATGCTTTCATTCTCAGCTTTCTTTTCCTCAAGATGATAATGATTCTAAGGTAAGTGAACAGAGGTATAATAAAAGCCACCACAACATTGGGAATGGCGATGAAGATGAGGTAGTCGACGCAAAACGGACTGTAGAGGACAGAGAGATTTTTTTCCATATGCAAGCAGTTCCACCCCATCAATGGCAAGCAGCCCAAAAAGAAAGCAAGGACCCAGTTAATTAAAACTACAGCTATGGAATGTTTTCTAGCAACCCTGAACCTTGTCCTCATGCTTTCAGCCACAGCCAGATAGCGTTCAATTCCAATGCTTACCAAGTTATAGATGGTGGATAAAATAGACATAGTATATAAGGCATAAGGTGCAAGCATATCCTTGGATCCAAAGATTGTAATGTCAGGATTGGTGATGAACAGCATTGAAATCCAAAAGCCAGAAAAGCTGGTGAAGAGATCAGACAAAGCCAAATTGCAGAAGAGTATAGAGATCGGCTTGTGCAGATCCTTCGTCGCCATTCTGGTGAAGATGACTGTGCAATTGAAGATCACAGATGCTATGTTAATGGTCAGTTGAGGGATGCCCAGTGCAAGTACTAAATAATGACTCCAAATTTTAGTGTGGTTAGCAGAGCAGTTTGGGTATCCATTCATGGTGGAAAATCCTACTTTCAACCATTAACGAGGTCTGCTTTACTCATCCCATATTCCATAAGAGAGCATACTATGTGAGTGTTACCGCCACCTTGTTCTCCAGGCGAAGAATGAATCCTGACACACAGCTTCTATTGCCACATCATTATCATCATGACAGTGGGTTAAACTTTAACCACTCGTGTTTTTAAATATTTAGGTTACCAACTCAGGGCATAGCCAATTACCTTTAGGTTGCTAGGGTAGCCAAAAGTGGAAAACATATTTACTACTATACAGATGATCCGCTTAAAGCAACCTTTATCAAGAGCAAAATCTGGCCAGTTCTTGTGAAGATGAATGATAGCATCAGTAGCTTAAAAATCTTTAGAGGAGATTCTAAAATGGAATGAACGTGAATTCAGCTTTAATTCACAAATAAATTAGATGGATAAAGGATTAGAGAGCCAGAAAATGGAGAGCAGTAATTTTTTTGTTTTGGAGGGGGGGAGTATGTTACAGATGGAACTCAGAGAAGAACATCACTGTTGTGTCACTAACCTGGACCCCAGTTCAGTGAGGATGTAAGTCCTAATTTCAAATCAACCCTAGTGACAACACAAAACTACTAAAGTGCTCAAGATTGAGCAAGAGGCAACAGAATCTAGTTGTTCACTGTCTCTTGCTTACAATTACAAGCCAATGCAGCCAACAGCGGCTGTTTTTCTAAGCACAGTTAGATCATATCTACAGAACAAACCCCAGACTTGTAAGCAAAACCATACAATGAACTGCAGCGTGTCAAAGTGGATCCAAAAAGGTAAGAGTCTCTGTCACCACAGATGCTCTTGTGCTTGGGCCCACAGAAATATCTCTGTACTGAGTACTGGAGTACCAAGAAGTTGTCAGAATACACCTGAAATTGTATGGCCTTTCTTTCTCTTGTGTAAATCAGAGGTACTGATGCTTTACAAGTTAAAGAAAAGAGATGCATTTAATAAGCTGTGAATTAACTTAATTTTCAAACAAGGAAACGCAGGAGAATGGCTTAACTCTTTAGTAGGGTAATTGTATTGGGAATTTAAGATGCCTAAGCAGTTCTGAAAATGCCATTTTTTTCCACCTTAATTCTTGGATGAGAATGTAGCTAGAAAATGACAGACATCTGTACTCATACCTTTGTTAGGGGACATTTTGTGTTTGCTTATTTAAAGTTAATGTGTAACTTGTACATTGCTAAAACAACATAATATCATGTCTTTTTTTTCCCTGTCTTTTTAAAGGGAAATGATTTTTGAGAACTAGATTTAAATACTTGAGACTTGGGGGAAAAAAGCTCTTTGGACATACATTCAATGCTAGGAGACAGCAGAGGGCACTGCTGGAACAAACAATACAGTATACAGTGGGGAATATGGGGATTTTAAACAGCGGAGCAGTTTAGGTGAGCAGTACGTCAGTATATCAATAAGAACAGCACCGTGGATATTTTTTCTACGCAGAAGTGGCTCCTTTTGTTTGCTAATGCTGAGTATGGGTCGCCTCTGCGTCACCCCACGTTTTATTCAAAACGCCCACTTACAAGGAGAAATCTCCAATGTGCTCTGGCTGCTACCTGGCATCTATCTGCAGCTGAGCCGCTTTCCTTTAGCAAAATTACCCAGGTAAAGCCATGTTACTTACAAAGCTATTCTGATTTAATTTATTTTTTTACTGTTACCCTAACAAAGGATTAATTTGTACTAGTAACAATTTTATACCACGATATTGCAAAGCAGCTCAGCTAAGTTTATGGGCTTTCCACATTCAGTGCTGACATCTGATCATTATAGCAGCAGTTCCAGCTCTAGAACTGTATATGTGTGAACTATATGATAGCTCTGCCAGAATTTACAATATAAGAAATTTGTGCTCAAATGTTGAGCTTAAAAAGGAAAATTCTAAAGCTTCTTTTTTCTATTAAAGTGGAAGTGCATGAAAGTATATTCAGGTTAGTGTGCAATTAGTAGTACACAATTATTATATACTAGAAATACTTCTTGCAAGTAAATAATAGGTATTTCAGATGGTCGCAAGGAAGTGCAAATAATGATTATATGGAAATAAGGGCTGAGAATTGATTAATCAAGTCTGCTGGTGTATTAATATCCTATAAAAATATACTTCTGAAAGTGTCACAGATAAACCATTCTTTGTGCATCCTATAATCCACCTCATACAGATGTGCCGACCACACTTTTGGTGTGAGGTTGCTGCTGAACAAGGGCTCTACTATTTCTGTCACCTTGTCAGTGCCAGCACCACAAGTCAGCAAGTCCTTTTAATAACAACAAGTATGCCCGGAAAGCATACCCGCATAGCTTGTACATCACCTGCATACCAGCAAGCATGTAACGTACAGCACAGGTGAACATAGGTCAGGAATGGCAGGGGACACCAGACCAAGCCACACGCACTCCTGATCTCTTCTGAGTGTGTTTTCCATGGCTCTGTGAACTGAGGGAGAGGCTGAGGGCTGTGACGAACAGCAGGCTATCCACAAAGTAGAACATCTTTAAAAATATCCTAGTTACTAAGGAGAGTATATCCATGAACTTGGACTCCAAAGTGTTCTAGATATTCCTGAAAATGCTACTTGAAATTTCTCTATTTTGCAAATTTGGTGGTCAAACACGAAACATTGAACGGTGTGAGATCAGAATGTAATTAAAAATAATATCAAGCAGTATAAGTAGCTCTTCACAAAAGCTTTGTAAACTTATTTACCTAATATAATTTCATAAAAATTAGCATAATGTTGCTACATTAGAGGAGACAATAATATTGTGGAAACTGCTTTTTTAGTGGGCTTCAATATACAGAAAACCCCAGATTTGTGTATTCCAACCCTCTGTAATAAAGTCTGAGCTCTCAAACATGGATGAAAAGTAGTTTGAATGGAAAACATCATGTAAGACAGAGGGCTACTACATAGCCAAATCTCTACGTGTAACAATCTCAGTTTAAGGGTATTCTGACAGTCCCATAATCTGGGAATTTTGCAATCTTTCTTGTACTTATGCTCACAACAGACCTGTGAGAAAAGAGTGTTATCTACATTTTAGAAGTGGGAAAAGAACAATCACATTATTTGCTTAAGATGACGCAGAAGTCCAGTACAGAGGGAACTGAATCTAATCCCTTATATCTCAGGCTAGCACTTTAAACACCTGGCTGGCTGTACCTTGCTGTTGGCAAGACTTTGATATTTATCTAGATTTCACCTTCTACAACACTTTTTAGTCCTATAATTGTTTTTGTATTTCTTTATGTGAATGTCCAAATTGCTATTGTTTTGGTATTTGTCATGTGTAAGAAATGGCATTATTTTGTATAGAATCTCAAAATGCAATAATAATTATCTGACAATTATGCCTGTGGAGAAGACAGTAATCACTGAACATGTGGAAGAGACTGAGAAAGAGACATGAGAAGCTTCAGGCTGAATTTTTTATGACCATTCGTTTCAAGTGGCTGTTGTGGAAAATCTAACTTCACATGAGCTTGCAGTTTCAGAAATGCCCATAACCTGCAGCTCTCAGACTTCAACAGGAATCACAAGCGCTCAGCAGCTCTCAGAATAACAGGCCCCAGCTGTGGCATGCCAAAGCTGATTTCAAAACAGGAAATTAAGTTCAGGAGCTGAGAGTCTTAGTTCCGTGCAGTAACCCCTGGACAACGTACACTTTTACCTCAGCGTGATGCAACAGCAATTCTCTATGTCCTTTATGCTGATAATACACCAGGAAACTTGACTTATGCCTGAAACTATAGGAGAAAAAGCTGCACCCATGTAATGAAAATAAGACGTCTATAGCACAATTAAGCTACAGATAATTTGGCGTTACTTTTAATGTCATGTACACACACTATACACACGAGAAAAACAAGGCACCAAAAGGATAAGGGATTTTACTGTTCTGGTTTCTTTCCTGTCACATTCTTCCTGAACTCACATCCAATTCCTACTCCCATTCTTGAAACACCAGACCTTGTTGTGAAATGCAACAATTCAACTTTCTCCTCAGTTGCCCCTGCACTCCAACTACACGCTTTACCAAGCTGCCGACAACGCACAACCTGCGCCAAAAAACGGCAAGTGACATGCAGCTTGGCTAAGTACTGAGGAAGATTAATTCCTGCTTGCCATGACCCTCAACAAAACCTTGAGACAAGAATATCCATCTGCTCAGTCTTTCAGTGGGCATCACGAGGCCTGCAAATAAGAAACATTCAGGAAAGGGAGTAATACAAATAAGGAGCCTTTTTATCCAATTTATGTTTTAATTTATGCAGATTAAAGTCTTCCTCTTTGGAGAGGAAGACACAAATGAGATGTATGATCTCCTTCCAAGATTTTTCTGAGATGTTTTCAAAACAGAGAGCTCTCCACCCCTCCTCCACCCACTCTCTTTGAGGAATTTTTGCCTCACAGGTTTGGAGTTATCTGACGTCCCAGCTATGCTTTCATGGCCTTCACTAGGAACAAAAAGCAAAGACAATCATCAGGCTTGAATGTCTCCGACTGCTGTTTAGCATTATGTTAGCTACAAGCCACAAAATAATGGCAAGGACAGCTTGCTGCAAGAACACCCCCCGCAAACCAGGCCCTCTGCCTGTCTACGCAGAGCCTGAACATTTCTCTGAGATGCCAGAACTGTTATTTTCACCTTTAAGGAACATGTATTATGCTGTTTAAAGGGAGACAAACATTGATAAATACCTGAAACCAAGGTTGTATGGTAAATGAACCCTTCCACTGATAATTTATATGTGAAGAAGCCAGAATGCATCTTATCCCTTTAGTCATGAAACAGTCCATGTAAAGGGCATCTTCCTTCTGAACTAAACAACTACAGAGGCACAGTGAGGACTCTTGTTACAAGAAAGCCATGGTCAGAAATGTGCGTGCTTCAAAACCAGTCAAAGCTACCAGACAGGCTGTAAACCCACAGAGCTAAATATACGCCTTAGAGGCACACATCCTTCAGAATACATCTTCATAATTCTAGGAGATGCTGAGTTGCACACCACTAGTGTTTCATCACCCATCAAATGAAGGCTACTCATGCACGTAAAGAATAGTGCTTGACATAAATACTGGGAAAAGGAGAGAAGTTCAGCTTTACTAATGATGACATCATATAATACAGGGTCTAATCTTCAGGCACAGCCTAAAATAGGTAGCAAGCAGTTAATGCACCAAAGTTGAGCAGAAGGCCAAATAAAGAGCCATTGCAAATGCTTCTAACTATTCCATGGAAGTGACCTTGTGTTAGAACAAGGTTCCCAACAGAGCAGACTCGGGCAGCATCACAGCCAGCCCACATTTTCACGTGAAATATGAAGACTTAATGTTTCTGATTCACCAACAGCTACAAAATCCCACATTTCCTGTTCAGTGGTGAGGGAACTCTAATGAAGAAAATTACAACCCACAGCTAAATGAAGAGCACTTAGTATGTTCTCTCTCTCTGAAGGGTAGGCTTCCCAATCACCAAGTTGCTAATCATGAAATTCCTATGTGTTTTAAGTCTCTTGGAATTGCTTCCCTCTCCCACTGCAGGGACAATTCCCCCAGGTCAGCTCATCTCTGAACAGGATTTGGACTCAAGTCAGTCTCACCCTCACAAGCCTTAGATCTTCCTTCTAAGAGCCATAACTCCGCTGCTCAGCACAAAAAGCTGTGCCACCGCCTTGACTTTGACTGGGACTCTTACGCATTCGTACTGTGGAGTCAGACCCCGCCGGCTCTCATCCCTTCCTGCCTGTGCTGCTGGGGCACGGGGAACTGCAGCCATTCAGCTGGAAGGTTAGGAACAGCTCTGGACTTCCTCCCTTCAGCACGTGGTAGGATCATTTGGCTCAGACACATGCAAGCTTCATTAGCCATCACGTCAGCCCCTCCGAACTTTCTGTGAAGCCCTTTTGGTAGCAGCAGGCTAACGTCAGATCTCACGCATTTCAGAAACCAGGCTGGGGGGAACATCTCCAAAGTCTTTGCTGCTGTGGCTCTCAAGGCCACAAACTAAGTGCAGTTTTCACTGTTTTCGATATTCCCTCCTGTTCTTACCTATCCTGTAACTATGGACACAGCTGCAATCGTTACGCCAGAAAAAAACCAGCCTTGAGTTCAGTCATCTGCAATAGACTCCCTGCATAACTTTGTCACTTAGCTTCTCTGACAAAGATCCTCATATGTATTTAGGTTCAACGTCCAAAAGGGCTTTATGTAAAATTCACCTGCAGTGCAATTCCTTTAAAAAATATTCCTAGGTGCAAAGATGGCATTGAGAACTGATAACCAAGCACCTGTCAGGTAAGTTTCTTCAGACAAAAAAAGGGAGATCGCATGATGTCTGCCCTGCTTATTTAGACTACAGACTTTATAAGGAAAGGGAATGTCTATCCCTGAGTCTGCCTTCATTTTCTAGCACAAATAAAGACTTAGTTAACATGACTGCAGTGCAATTCATTACTACTTTAATAATGAGAGTCTGGAAGATTGTCAAAAGGGAAAAAAAAAGCCCCCCAACCCCTAAACCAAGAATCCTGAATTTCAAGATCAAAATCTCAGATTTGTCACTCCTAAACAGATGGTTTCTAGCAGGCTTTTAGCTTTCAGAGAGCTAAACACAAATAGAGCAAAACAAAAATTAATCAAAGAGCTCTGGTTCAGCTCCCCCACTGAAGAGGGGAGAGAAAAGAAATAAAGAAAAGGCCAAGAGTAACATGTCTTGTAGGTGCCCTTGAAGGCTGACACCACCATGTTCACGCCCCTATTTCTCTCTACGTGCTCAGCATGCACCTTGCTTAGATAGCTCCACCGAGACTGCCAGACTAGGAAGTTAAAAAATGCAACAAATTCCCTTATTGTTCTTGTCACTGCAGTAACTGTTTATCTTAGCACCATGTGCTAGGCAAATCATCATCTGTTCATGCTTTAATCTACCTAATCCAGGATGGAAAAACACTACCCAGCAAATCTTCATTGTTGGAATGTTATTTATAGCCATCCTTTTTATGAATAAAAGACTTGCTCATAAGTCAGCTGTCAGATTTCCCATTGTTATTACAGGTCCTGATCCTGTGCGACCCTACTACTAACAGCGGGATGGCTGTACTCTTCACCTGGGAGCCTGCAGCTGTTAGTAAATGCAAGAAGCACTTTCTTGGCTCCTTTTTTTTAATTCAGCCCTTGCTGGATGACTAGGCTTGCTCAGTGCAGTCAGTATAATGCCACTTCACTCTGTTCACCCCTTCATGGCGGAGCACTGGGTCAAGCATGCTGCGCTTCTTGCACCCAACCCACTATATGGGTGGCACCTCCACGGACAGAGAGGCATTTGGGGAAGAAGAAGTTGCACTCCCCCTTCCGTTTTCCTCAACTCTATCAAAATCCAACCCCAAATGAAAAGATGAAAATGTGTCTGTAACAGAGACTATAGAGCAAAAAGTAGTAATGCCACTTTTGTGTACACACCTCTGTTTGTTGAGCCTACAGCCTGGATTGCCACTGAATCAGACCCATGGAATTAAAGCATTTGGACAGAAAAGCAAAGGGGACAGAAAAAGAGAAGTCTGCATATATTATACTGTAGTACCAGAAGCAGGAAAGCTAAGAAAAAGTAGTATTGAAAAAAAAAAGGACAACAAAACCCACAAACAAACAAACAAACAAACAAAAAGTGTGCTCTCAGTTAATTCACTAGGTGCAAAAGCATATATAAGTAAGGTGTTGGTATGCCGCCTAATAAACATTCCCTGTTACTGCACACAGAAGTCTCATTTTCCAGCCTCACAAATCTACTCCAGTCCTGAGCAGCTCTTTGGAGGGTTGCAGGGTAGGGATGGAGGGGTGTGAGGGAGTTGGGTTTTTGTTTGTTTCATTGGGTTTTTTTGAAACAAAACACTAACCTTAACACACACATTCACAGTTAATCGAATGTCATGTGGGCTGTCAGAAAAAAAAAGCTACCAGTAAATAAAAATGTAGCATTTTAGTAATAGGTTACTAAATGTGCATAGGTTCCAAAGTATCAGTTATTCACTACAGGCTACTTGCTAGTGCTAGAAAGCCTTATTCCTTTTGCTGTTCATTTTGGAGGAATGAATAACTTTAGGCAAATCAGGAGAAATTACAAAGGGGAGGAGTTCACCTTCCTGGCTATGGCTTTCAGGTCTGTCCTGGACTACTTACTCCAGTATAAAACTGAGAGCAGAAATATGATCACATACTAAGAAGTCTAATCAATTCTGGTTTCAACACTGAGCCTATTTAAAATAGATAATGGAATTGCTGTTGCTTGTTCTGTTCTCTCTGCACATTCTCAAGACAGAGGCAGTAGGTAAGTCCTTGCCTGCTCTTTCTAACCCCATGTACCAAGGTTACTTTTATTTATGATTTGTTTCTGAGGATCAGTACATACAGTACAGACTCTCTAATTCTTCTATATGACAAATGGTGAATGTTTTATTTATTTCTCTGCCTTTTATGATTTGTGGTAAAATATAAAGTATAGACTTTTCTCATGAATGAAGGGGGGGGGGGTCACCTTTAGAGATTCTAGTTGCCTTCCTCCTCCAAGAAAAATCAATGAGGTTTGACTTTATCTCTATAGTTAATTATATATGCAAATTTAAAAAATCAAAACATTATTTCTTTATCTGGAAACTTCTTAATACTTCAAATAGCTTGTTTTAGTTTTCTGCTCGTATTGCTTGGCCATTTATGATGTAAGATGAAATTCTTATGATTGCCTACTGAGAAAGAAAGAAAGAACAATATGCCTTTGCTGCATTAGCCCAGCAGATCCATCTATTTTTGCACTCTGTGCACTATGTACCTAAGTACACTATGCACTTACGATGACTAAATTAAATAGCGATCTATAATTAGTATTGAAAAATGCAGAAGGTATTTTTGTGCTTCTATTAGATCAGCAATGCTATAACATTGAATAAATCACCTTTCCTATGTAAATATCAGCACACAGCCTCAAAATGAAAGATAAACACTGCAGTTCTTAATAGTTATGAAGAGTCTATTGTTTGCACTAAAATCGACTAGACTGCATTAAGGAAAAAAAAGAGATACAGTATTATCAGAGGTATGAGAGGGAAGCACTGCACCAAGAGCCTGTTAAAGGGACACAGTTTTAAAGCAGATCAAGATTCAGTTGCCAGACGTAAAGTAACAGAGGTCTGAGGTGCTCAGAAAGTGCCTTAAGGAGCACAGCCCCAGTACGGGGAAAATGGGGGTGTTTCCCACATTTTATTTCTTTGTTCTTAATTAATTCTCCATATCCATGACTCAGTAGCTTGCCTTTTCCAGGTTCTTACCTGACACTTCAGATACCTTCTCTCTTCTTTAGTCTGCAGTTTGTAGGTATTCTGTCTCCAGAGGCTTCCCCCATGTGGTACAGGTAAACAAAACCACAAAGAACCTTTGCTCTTCCAAAGTCTACAACTAGTGTTTGCTTGATATTTATTACTGACTGATTAACACTTTGCTAAATTTTCTGCTCTATTAAGGGATTTATTACAGGATCTTGAAAGAGTATTTAGAAAGCCCTTATGGGCTTTATTAGATTAGTGTTAATAATCAGTGCTTTGGCAGTCGGAAGTAAGATAGGGAATGCATATAATAATACTTTTTGTCGCTTTTTTTCACAACCGTGATTATTTCCGCTTTCTTCCCTGAGGGTAGAGGCAAATTACACAGTCATTAATGCACAAGAAACCTGCTCTCCCCTTTTTCCAAACCTTTTCCTAAGGTAGAAGCTTCACAGGATACATTATGCTAAGTTAAAGGCTAAACATTTCAAGAAACCTCAACGTTTGAGAATCAGCCTAAATTATTTTTTGTTATATTTGGATGATAACTTTTTTAAAAAATAAGGATTTCATGTCTGTCTGACCAGTCTTCAGAACTAGCTTGAGTGATATCCACTTACCAGCTCATTTAACATACCTCCACCAGGGCTGTTTTTCTAATCTGGGCAGCCTCATAATTCACCACACTTAAATTGTCAATATGACTGATTGCCAGTCTTTCGAATTGCTTTCAGCCTTGACCTGTCTTAATATCATAGTTCCTATGTTTTAAAATTATTACTAATAGTCCTTACAGTGCTTCGTAAAGAAACAAGCTTCATTATCCCCATTCTACAAAAGGGAAACCGAGGCACATTGGTGCAGCCACCTGCCCAGAGATCAACCAGCACTAGGAAGAGAAACCATCTAGCTTGAATCTCTGTCCAGCTACTCATCCACTGACTTACATGGACCTCAGTTATTATGTTCCATTAATAGCTGCACTGATGCACCTCAAATGGCTTGCTTGATTCCTTTGAGAGATCAATGACCCTCTGGTGCTGCTATTAGACAGGGAGAAGAGAGGCAAAATGTCGGCAGTTTTCCAACAGGAATATTCTGAATCTTTTGAGAGAGAGGTTTTATTAATGATGGATTCAGTCTAGTGCCATCCAGAGAACAACAATTGTAGAGGACCATGATATAAGTCCATCTGGAAGCTCTGTGGTGGGGTTACAGCAAGCTCAAAGTGTTACTGAAAAATAATTTTCTTGAAGAGGAATGGAATGAGCCCCAGCATGTTTCAACCTTTTTCTTTATCACAGATCAGGACTCAGCCATGAGAAGACATTCTCCCACAGTCCATGCTCTAGTGCTCCAAAAGATTGATGCATGATAGAACATGATTCCTCGAATTTTCTGTATTTCTACTTACATACTTTTAACTTTCTCAAACATAAAATTTCCATAACCATGCTGGCACTGATGTTGTCAGCATTAATTCTCAGTCTGACGCTTCCTCAGGGCCCTTCAAATACAAAGTATACCTGATATCTCTATAAGTAGCATAAAAAGAGATGCTTTTACTTCTTCCATTTCCAATTCTAATGGTATAGACTGCACACATGCTTATATTTGTATTTCAAATCCACTTCAGGGTTGGCAAAATTGGGTTGCTGGTGCACTTAGATGCACTCTGGGGTGAAACATTGCATTTTCAGTTGTTTAAGAAAGAAGAGTGATAACTGCAATATAAGACCTAGAACACATAGAAAAGGCAGTAAGACATAGCTGCTTTAGGCAGTAATCCATACGTGCTTTAGGAAATATGGATTACCTGAGTTTTCCTCTCTCCACCCACCTAATCCAACGAATGAGTAAATATAACTGACAAGCTATCACTGCCATTATCTCAAAGTAGTTACCTCAACTAGCTCAGTGCAGACCAGAGTTTTGATCTCAAGTTATGATCTTTATGCAGGATACATTGCTTCGGGCTTCCTTCTCTTTCTTCCTTGTAATCATTCAAGCTGCCAAAATAGATTTAAAGGCTTGTCTGGGTCTGCCTACCGTCATCCATACATATCAGTGTGTGCCATCATTGTCAGATCCACTGTATGCAAGAAGAAACAGAGTTCGCATTTGTCAGGTTGCTGAGTGTGCACTGAGAGCAAGAGATACCCACTGATACTGCTCCGTGCTCTCCCCTCCCTATATAGCTGTGTAAGCTGCACAAGCAGGCTTCAGGCAGCAGAGAATTTTCCAGCTTTATCATCTGTGCTGAAACAGTACCAGCACTTAGTACTTAATATTTTTGAAACTCTGAAATTTTTTTACTAATGAACTTTCCCATTCAATGTAGATCCTGCAATTAAATTTTAGCAAATGACCTCTGTAAGAGGGACTGTTATGGTGAACAGAGGTTTAGCCACTGTCATATTCACTGTCATATTTGGCTTAGAGTTAGAGGGGGTTTATGGCTGAGAGAAGAGTGGACACAGACTGCTTGACCAGGATATCTAAGGACGCAAATCCTGTAATCTCAGAGTACCCGTATTTCCTTCCACAGCTTATGATAAAGGCACAAAGTGGTAAGACATTGTTACAATTTCATTCTCACTCTCTCTTTGGCACTAAAATTCATGAAAAGACAGAAAAGTGCTTGTGGCAGAGCAGCAGATGAGACAGCGGAGCCAGAAAGCAGCTCTTCAGTTAGCGGTAACTGCCTGTTTCATTTTGGGGAGCAGAGAACCAAGCCCAGCAGGCAGAGAAACAACACTGTGTATCACTGGGAGCATCCTGAAAGGCAGCTACAAGACAGTATTAGAGTCATATATGGAATAAACTTCAAAATGTTTTTAACTTCTTACATTTCTGTAGCCTGCCAGGCATGGTATCCAGATACATCTGTGTTGCACAAATGGATAAATTTGTGTCAGAACTGGGAGGCCTTGATTCTTTTCACATTAGTCTATGTGTGAAGTTATTCAAGAATATGTACTGTGCAGTCACACTTTGCTGTGATCTACATTCATCTCCAGATCCTGACTTCCTCTTAAAGAATTACACATGTAAGTGTTATAAGATCATCTTTGCTGTCTCCATCACAAATGAATCCAACAACTGCCCCTCATCCCTATGCATGACTTCTGAACTGCTGAAGAGTGATTGCATGTAGCATGTAGTGATGAATGACTGATATCACAGATGAGATGAATCCTGCTTTGTTTTATCTATGCTGCACCTAAGGCAGCATACATCTATGTGATGCCTTGTAAGGCATCGAGGTTCTTGAGGAGACAGATTATTTACTAGGCTGATGCATCCAAGGACATCACAGCTCCAAGTTAAAAAGTCATTGTTCACTAGTTTGCAGCCTGTTTCTGGTGACATGCAATGAGTGGGCAATTTTCCAGGTACGCAGTGGACCCAATCACATTATTAATGCTCCATTTAAGGATCAGCCTGACTAGTGTGAGTACACTACATTGTCATCAATTTGTATTAACTCACTGTTCAGCTGACCTCATGCAGAACTGCAGTGTGCTGCATCCCCTCGTCCTTCTCCAGCATCCAAGGCAGGGTGCTTTCCTGCTGCTCTTCACTTCAGCTCTGCAGGAAGGAAAGGAGCGTGGTAGAAGCCATACATAGGAGCCATATGTAGGTGACAAATAACATTACTTCAGCTGAAGAATTACTCTCCTTTCCCCTATAGCGAAAGGTATCAGCATAAGAATTGGATCCCTTATATGCTGCAAGTTCTGCATTGTGCTACTTAAGAAAACAGGAGTCACGATTTCTCCTAGCCCTTACATTTAGATTTTGAAGCCTGGAAGCAGAAAAACAGTTTCAGAGACAGGTGCTGCTGTGAAACACCTTTCTCTTAGCTGTCCAAATAACCAGCACAAACCTTTAGGTCTTCAAAACATGCTGCAAGGTCCAGTTCCTCAGCTAGGTGTCTGTCTCCGTGCAAAGAGGCTTTTTTTCCCTGTTTGTGGCATTGCAGGAGATGCTTTGTTATGCTGCAGAATGTATCTAATGGCCTGCTATTAGATTTTTAGTCACATTTCTAGACATAGTATCAGTCTTCATAAACCCAGCACAAAAGACTACAAAAGGACAGTAAAGCCACAAAGTAATTTGTTTGAATTAGATTTTAAAAATACTAAAAAAAGAATTTCTGAATTTTATTTGACACTGCCTCTGTTGTAAACAAAGCAAAGCAAAATACTGCACAGAAGCAAATCACCTTTGCCTTGGATACTCATTTTTTTGTTAAAGGTCAGCTTCCTTCTTTGATACAGCAAATTTATGAGGACACATGTATATGACAGAGGCTACAACAGTATCACAGGTCACAGCTAAAAACATTTTCCTCACTCTCTGGCACAAAGGAAGTAGTTTGCAACTGTTTATAGGGCATATCTAGAATCCTCCAATCTCTTTGGATTTTTCCTTTAGTTTATATGTGTTACAGACAAAGACCTCATTGAGCATGTGATTTATGTATACACGTGCAAATTATAAACACTGTGCTCAGCTCAGCTGTGGTTACTTGTAATGCTTCTCTACTACAATAAAGCTTATTTTCAAGGCTAACGCCCCATAACATCTTGGACTGTACATACATACAGATGTGTATCATTATGAAAAATAAAATTTCCAGGTAAAAGTGAATAGGAGAGAGATGAATGGTCACAAACATTTGTTTTTACATGGTTAGAGATACACAAGTCTAGAAGTAAATCTTTGCAACTGATTTTGCCTGCTGAAGTAGTTGATCAGTGTAATACTTAAGAATGTGTAAATAGATTTATGTATATATGCTCAGTGTGTGTTCAGCAATCTCATTAATTAGAAAGACAGATTCCACTTGCTTAAGTTGCTTTGTCTTTTGTACAAAAGATAATAAGTTTCACAAAGCAAGCTAAAAATAGAACGAGCCCAACACAAACCGAAGCTAAAAATATACTGCATGCAAAACTAGCTTTTACTGTTTTCGTAGAAAAGGCCAGCCTTCACTCTGCTGCAAAGCCGGCCGTTACAACAGACTTTAGGGATGGATTTGAAACCGGTGGGCACTAGAGCAGTAATGAGAACTGTGACATTCAGGGCAGCCTGGGCTTTCTGAAAAGCAGCAGTGCAGTGGGAGCACTACCAGCTGTGTGTCTTAGAAAACAACGGATTGTCAGCAAGGACATGGCTGAAGGAGGGTGGCAAGAGGTCTAAAGGGACTAACGAAGGAGTCAGGCAATGAAAGAGAGAGAAGGGATTTTAACTAAAAAGCAACAGAGGATATTCTTACTGGTGGTCTCAGTACTTCAGGCTGTTAGTGGCATGAAGGCCATTCACACATCAAGAGGTTAAATATAGTTAATAAAAATTGCTAACTGTCAACATATAGATAATTTGTTAGATTTCCAACCACTTTATCCAGAAGGACAAAACCTGTTTTAGTAACTCTCTTGTGCAGATGGACAAAATGAAAGGGCAATTTTCAGCCAGCCTGAACCCCACCTGTCTCACAGCACTGAGTCAGAGGAGATGCAGGCTTCCAAGCAGCAGCTCAGCAGATCCAAGTAGGGCAGTAAGCAGGGAACAAATAGAACAAAGTAGATTTAGGAACTTTTATGGAATTCAGGCAATCTGACCATGGTCCAAAGAGCTTAAGGGTCTTTTCCTAGATCACACAATAGCACACTGGCAAACTGCTAACACCCTGGCTACCAGCCAGAAGCACTGTCCTCCATCCAGCTGCGTAAGTGAAGAGAAGAGGGAGTTCTCAACTGAAGGAATTTTTTGCCTCAAGTTTCCAAGCTAGGCTTGATAGCCAAAACAATTGAAAACTTTTACAATAAAATGAAAACAATACGTAATTGTATTGTTTTCCAGCTATTCTGGTGCCAAGAAACAGCTTTGGTCAGGAAACCAGTTGTAAATTTGACAAGGAAGAAACAGAGATAAGTAGGACTGCTTACTTGCCAAGAGAGACTCCCTAAATTTAACTGTCTTGAACTTTGTGAAGGAAGAGGAGGCCTTCAGCCCAGTTCAGCCTTACCTTAAATTAAAACCCAGTAAAGTAAAGGTGACACCTATGATATGGTGCATCATCACTTAAATCAAGAATCCATAATACAATGTAAGAGCAGTGTAATAGTTGATGATACAGCGATTCTAAGTCCAGGTGTATATGTATATTGAATGTATAAGTATACTGAATTATATTACTTCTAATTGTGACAACAATGCAAAGGTCTCTATTTAATGCCAGTTAGGCAAGGTGCTTTGGGAAAGCCTGGCTAGTATCTAATACTATCCTGAGCGAAGTGTGGATGCTCATGACTTAACTCATGTGTACCAGCAAGGTATTGGAGTAACCTATGAAACCCTCCAGGGCAGCTCATATCACAGCAACTGTTGCAGCACCTCAACTACAAAAACAAACAAAAAATCCCCAAACACCAAAACCCACCATGTTCTGCTGCATTTTTCTGGGCGATAAACAACAGGAAAGAGAATGGGGGAGCTGAGGTTTGATTGAAAGAGCAGTCGAGTGAGAGGACTGCAGGATGGGATCTGAAATGTACTGAGTCCCTGTAAGAAAGGGGCTTCAGAGAAAGAGAGATGAAAGACTTTGAAGTGGAAATGGTGGAAAGGTGAAGGGCATGTTGTCAAGAGATGAGACAAAGGATGGATGAAGCAAGAACAGGAATTACAGACTATGAAGACCTATTTGAATGCTGTAAACACCAGGGAGGGAAAAGAATTGTTTAGGGTGGTTCAGTGATATTTCTAGGAGTGATGGGATGCAGATAAGCAAGTGGAAAATGTAAGCTATTAAACAGGAAACATTTCCTGACAGTGAAGGCTAATAGACTGTGGAAAAGTCTCCTAAGGGAAGTGGCAGGAGCCGCTCGGACAATTAAAACTAGACTAGACAACATACCTTAGGGCATAATCATGCCTAAGGCCACAGGCAACTGGATGTGACAAGTATCTTTCCTTCTTTCTTCAGAAATAAAGCCATAAAGCCCAGGGGGAAAAAGGACCATTATAAATGCAAGGTCCTTATACATAGGGAGGAATCACACCTGACTCAGATAAAATCCAAATGCAAGTTTTCCTTGTAAGTGACACAGGCTATGGCAGTTTGGTTCCTCCCAAGCAGTATCTACACAAAAGATCCTGTTCCCTAACGTTACATTACCCCGACCAAAAAAAAGAAATCTAACTCACAATAAACGTTAATTCATTGTTTGCTCAGGCATTCTGCAATGTTTAGATAGCTCATTGTTTAACAGCTTTAAGGACCTTTTTCTTACAAATTGCTGAATTTATATCCTGTTCTACTTCACTGATACCATCCAACTTTCTAAACCACAACTGTGATAAGTACTTGATAGAAAAACACTAATTCTTTGTTAGTTTGTAGACACCAGGAATTTTGCAGAAAGCTTGCAAACATTAGACACTAATTATTTGGTGTACGTTGCATTTGACGGAAGGGAAGAACACGCATGAGTGCTGGATGTAAGGCAGCAGTAGCCACCTGAGGGCTGGAATTTTTTTTGTTTTAATTTTTTAAACTTTTTCTCCCCATCATCTTGATGTGCAGGCTGAAAGGTTTTTAGTGTGCTCATGTGTCAATCTACTATGCAATTGAAACCCACAAGCTTATTTGAGAGAACCTGCCAAACACCCATCAGCAGGTAAAAAGTCAGTGCTTGCTTTGTTTGACAAGGGTTGGACTCAGACTCAGCAATGAAAGGCTCCATAACCCACTTCCATTTCACTCCTCTGCTACAGAGACACTGTATCAGGACAACTGATGATACGATTTGGTGATATTTACTTTCTCTCAGTGTTTCCTGTGGTCATCTTTGATTTTTGTAGTTTTATGGTCATGGCCTAAAAGCTCCACAACCTTGCACCCAATGAACAATGAACTTGCTGCATTTACTCCTCATTGTGAATCATATTGACTGTAAAATATGATTTGCATTACAGTAATGCTTTGACATCTAAGTCATGATCACACTCCCATTGTGCAAGGCACTATACAAATCCAGAATACTAGACCTTGTTCCAACAACTTACAGTAAACAGACCGGAATGCTTCAACTGACCTTGATTTCTCACCTGACAACTTTCCTCTCTGTTTTAACTCACATCCCAAAGAGTTTGAGACCAAATCTTTGCAGGCACCTATCCTCTCATGCCGCATAGTTGCTACCACTTTTAAAACATTTGTGTCCAGGTTATTCCTGCAGTGCAGCATTTTTTTCTCCTGAAGGTTCATGCACATATAACTTGCAAAGAAAGACCACTCCCAATCACAGGGTGCTGGTGCAGCTGTTATTAAAGCATATACTGACCACTCGGCTAGAGTTGTTGCCAAAAATATGTCTGCAATCATTCATCCATGCAAACACTAACACATATGAAACATAATCAAGCATTGTGAACATTGGCTTACCTGGTATTTGCTAAGCATTTATTGATTAAAATATTGATTAAGGCACTTGGTGACATTCTGTGCTTGGAACTTCTGATTGTGCGGTTTCCCAGTGGAGATGAGAAATGGCTCAGTGCTGCTGGAGGTCTGGCCGCTGTCTTGTGTACACAGGCCTGAATAAATGCAACAATCAATTTTAGAAATGGCAAGTCCTAAAGCTAAGGTTTGTGAATGTTTAGAAGTGTGTCAAAACAAAACTTTGTTGAAACCAATTTTTTAATAATTACAAAATATTAGCGGAACAACAATGTAGAAATCACTACAGTTCTTACAATACAAATGTAGCAATGTTGTTTACTTTTCTTCTCAATATTACTAAACATTTGCTAAACTAGAAAATGAGTCAACATTATTTATAGTTTTCAGCATGAATTTAATTTTCGTGAGAGATGAACTAAAGCAATATCATTTTTTCAAGATTACCTTAATCGCCACAAGCTCATCCAAGTCTCCCTCTGTTGTTATAGCTTGCCACATTTTATATCAAGGTTCTGTTTATAACTTTTCTAAATACTTAATAGATGGATGGTATTGCTATGCTACTGATATGAAGATAAAGGTGTTAAAAGCAGTTATGGGCCTTCCAGCAGATGTATTATAAAAGACCACAAATTATGATAGCTAGCAATCTAATGACCAGACTCCTCCATAATAATCCCTAAAAATTGATTAGCCATTTTATTAAAATGTCCATAATTTACTAATCATAGACAAACAGAAACTATAGTATTAGTCATGGTTATAAGAGGTTTTGAATTGTTATTGATTAAAGTTAAATAGCCAGAGAACTACTCCTGTTAAAGTCCATTTAAACTTTCTAACTGTCATAAACAGCCATTGAAGTATGCTGCGATCAACAAAATAGTGCTTGCTTTCCTGACTAGATCAACACATGCTTAAGTTAAATCAGCTCTCTTCCTCTGAATTTCTCATCTCTTCTGACAATGAAAAAGTAAGATTAAGACATATTACTGAAAAATTTTGCAACCGTCTGTGTGGGATCACAGCTGAGTTTCAATAAAGATTCTTCATGTCTTTCAGGAAATGAGATCCTTAATTTCTTAAAATTCTTTATTGCACCCAGTAATCTTTAAAATAGTTCCTGGAATGGAGTGAAATAAGTCATCTCGCATAAGTGAATTTACAACTATATGAAAGGATGGCAAGTACAGAACCGATAAAAGGAAATTTATTTTAATACTACATATATTCAGATGTGGAACTTTGGCTTCAGCAAGTTCTTGACGCAAAAGTTTCAAAACCAAGTTATTTAGGACTGCAACCCATCCAGAGTTCCACTATTTCATGCTATCACGTTTTTTGGAAGGAATATTAACAGGTGTAAACTGATTCATTCAAGACCAGGAGGAGATCGAGAGAGAGACAGAGCTGCCTAGTGCAGGATTTTTATGCTCTCTTCTGAATTATTTGATATTAGAACCCAGCTAGACTCACTGGATGGTGTGCTCCACCCTTTACAGCCAAAACACTCACCTCTACCAGCCTCTGTTGTTTTTATATTTAAGAAATGAAACATCTGACTCTAATAAAATCAGGCAGACAAAAACAAGAAGCTGTCAAAACTGTGTGCCCAGTTATCACTCTGTGAGGATCACAAGTTGCAAATACATTTCACATCTGCTTTTTTGGGGGACAATTTGTACAGCTTTTCATTTATCTAATTTTCAATATCTGATTTTTCTTTTTTTTTTTTTTTCAGTTGGAGGCCATTGGTGCTATCAGTCACAGAAGTATGAACAGCCACACTGTGAAGGTACTGCTAAACAATTTATTTTCCCAATCACATTAGTGTTTGAATTCTTCTGTTTTGCAAGGGGCCTCTTTATAGAAAGAATGCAAAAATTCACACAACTCAGCATTTAATGCTGCATGATCGTGTTATATACAAACTTAAGTGCTAAAGAGGATACCTCAAGAAGGGTATTTTGAAGATACCAGTGTTCTAACTCTTAATTTTGTTTCAACCAAGGATAATGCTACAAATATAAAAATAACTCTAAATGCGCTCCAGAGGTAATGATCCCAGCAGGCTGGGTATAGACAGCTATTTAAATTCTTGAGGACAGTTACGAAAAATCCTAATGTTCTACGTACATCTGCACCTTTAGTTTTACCAGCAGTATCCACCTGGGCTGCCTGCTCCCTTGCTCATCCCTGGATCCTGCCCAGCCCTCCCTGGAATGGACTGTGCTGGGAACAGCATTTCAACCCCAGCACCACCACCACCAGCACCACCACCACTTTCTTTTGTTTTTTATTACAGTTTCCAAGTTTCTATAGTTTCTATAGTTCAGCCAACCTCAGTGGTTGTTCACTTTCTCTTTTACAGCCATTTAAATGTGCATATTTTCCTATTAAGCTTAACAGAACATTCTTGACACTTATTAATAATTTTTAAACTACAAAAAATGATATGACAAGAAAGTTCCTGTATTAAATTCCAACATTGAAAGACCTTTTCTTCAAAGATGTCTCCAATTTCCCAAGCAAGAATCTATTGACTGTTTGGTGGTTTGCCTTTATCAAGGATTTGCAGTCTACAGAAAAAAATTATTTTCTTCATCCTTAAATAGATCCTCGACAATGGCATCTAACAGATGTCACCTGCAAAGGGAACAAACAGTCACCTGTCAATATTGTCACCAAAAATGTTGTTTATGACAAGAACCTTAAGCCACTGAAATTTGAAGGATATGATGTGAAGGGATCTTCAAAATGGAACATAGAAAATAATGGACATACAGGCAAGTACTGTCAAATTATTCCTGTTATTATGGGATTTACTTGTGCCTTCACTTGGAACCATCCGTTCACTTCTTCCATTTACTAGGCAAGGTGTTAGACATCACTACTGCTACTTAAAAGCAAGCAAGCAAAAATAAGATAGCACCCCTATACTGCAGAAGTGAAACTGTCTGAACCAAGGTCTTCTGGGAACTTTGTGGGCATTATCTGGTTTTTGGATCCTGGACATGGTCCTTGAGTGTCTCAGCAGAAATTGGTTCTGTGCATATGCAGAAACAGAACTCGAGATGTCTAGGGAACCTCTAGGACTAGGAGGTAGGTCAGTATAGGGGTTTAAGACAACACTTTTGGCAGAGGTGTATAACTTCTGCTGAATGCTCTTACACCCTTCATTTCTGGGCTTGCCCTTTCTGACTTTTGTTTCTGCACAAAGAATAATTCTGCTGAAGAAGAACATAGTCTGGGAAAGTCATTCAACTAGAGGCTTGCAGTGTGTACGTCTTAGTAGTTCTTTAAATAATGAGCTGAAATCTCAGATTTCAACTTGTTTTCTCTGCACGAGGAAGTAATCTAATGTGAACTTTTGATCAGCTACTTACAGATTTAGTAAACAGTGAATCAGTGAATAGTAATTTAGCACTGTTTGACTTCCTCCACTTTTCTTCACTAAAAGCAATACTAATGATGATGCTTCAACAATATTATGCTAAAGTACTTTACCTTTAAAAATAAATCTGTTGTCTTTTTTTTTTTAAATTATCTAGAGGTGTTCTTAGAATCTTAGATGGATGGTTTTAACCGCCAAATCCCTAAAATGGAAAATTGCAAGTGGCAAATATTTTCCTAACTTAAAATGGAAAGGTAGGAAGGTAGAGAGCTGGGTCAATTTTCACAGCCAGAGATTCTACCTTGAAATATCAGTATTTATATCAGTATTTTGACAGACCATAAGAAAAAGACGTTTTGACTTTTCACTAGTGCATGAGTTAATGACTTTCTCATTACAGAGTGATATTCTAGAATCTCCATATTACAGTAGCTGTGCATAGAAAAATATTTTACACAAAAATTAATATTCATAAGGATTGGTCAGAATTTTCATCTTTCCCAGACATGCAAAAAGATTAGGTTTTTAATCTGGGCTTTTTAAATTTCTTCCTTCTGAGGGCAACCAGTTCCTGTGCTACAATGAGTACAACACTGGAACTGTTATTGCTTAAATTACAGCTGCAGTTAGAAGATCTACGATCATTATGTTCGATGATGTGCAGATAGCAAAGGTCAATGTCTCAAAGGTTCTACAAACCAAATATCAAAACCAACAAAGATATGTTACTCATCCATTTGCAGATAAAAAAGCAAAGTAACTAAATGACTCACGCAAGCTTCCAGTTCATTTGGAATTCAGAACAGAAATGAAATCTCTGGGGTTTCAATCGAGGTCAAAACAATCTTTCCTATGGAAAGAAAAACACTGTGCTTAATGTAGCGATCTTAATAAGTAAATTTTGAAAATATATCCCAATTGTCTCAAGCACAGGAATTGATGGTGATTTATAGCTAGAAAAATATCTCCTAAGAAAATTTTGTGTTGCTGTTAACAACAGATCAAGCATCACATTAAATAGATACAATGACTTAGATGCTTAGGCTTAAGTTGCAACACTACTCGAAATTAAAACGTAGTACCTTTAAACTCTGCCTAAAACAAATGTTACAGTGCAGACAATGGGAGATAAAAACGATGCTTAAAAACCAAATAAACTGTGTTCAAGTTTGCTTTTAAGAATACTTTGATAGAGGGTGTTCTCCTAGACCAAAAGTGAAGTAATATAGGGTCTTCTGAAAGGTACAGGTAGCTCTGACTCCTGGGGTTATAATGGCAGTGAACAAATCCCTAGAAATGCCCTCAGTGCAAACAAGGGAAGACAGTCTATTACCCTGTTTTCTTCAAAACGCAATTAACCGATGACACTCCAAAGGATATCTTGATGGGTGCCATAAAAGTCTATAAAACCTTTACCCCAGAACAATCCAAAATAGTGCTCTGCCCTTTTCCTCCATTTTACAAAGGGAAACAAGTATCATTAAATTTATTTTCTTTATTATTATTTATTCAACTGAAGTAATGAGTAGCTCAGCTCTCCAGCACGTGAGATTCTACACAAGTCATTCAAGTTCACAGAGCAAATCCTAGGTAGAAATGGGAACAGAAGCTCCAAGTGCTGTGCTGTGGAAGGATGCCCAAATGCTGTTGCATATTACTGGGAAGTGGGCTATGATATTTCTCCCTTTCATCTCAAATTAACCTCAGCTAGCATTTTGTAAGAGTTCAGCTTCTGCAGAGTTGAACTTCTGGAACACTTGGTATGAAAAACCAAGCTGGAACTTCAGAATAGATTTGAATCTCAAGAACATGCAGATCTCTACTCTCAAACACTATTAATGTATGATCTGATTTTTTTTTTTTTTAAACTACTTATTTGTTTTCCCCAGTTAAAGTAACATTAAGCACAACCCCTAAAATTGGAGGTGGAGGCCTGGGAAGAAAATACAAGGCGATAGAATTTCATTTGCACTGGGGAGTCCAAGGTGTGCAGCAATACCTTCCTGGGTCAGAGCACAGCATAGATGGAGAAAAACAAGCCATGGAGGTAGGTGAGACTGTGGGTTATGGCTTTGACACAAGAACTCTGGCTTTTAAGGTACTGTTGCACAAAAAACTATTGGCTAGTTCTCTTATGAAACCCCAGCAGTGGAAATAAAGAACCAAGGACTCGCTAACCAGAATATGCAGGAAAACACACTGGTTTTGCATAGCAAAGGCACAGGAGAGAAAACAAATCTGCAATTATATAGCCTTTTGGGAGGAGAAATATTTCAGAGTCTATACGGTCTGATCACCTTCTCACACTGCTTGTTCAGGTTTTATATTCATTTCTGGGACTGCAACCATGAATAGGCCTATGCAACCAAAAAAATATTCTCTTCAAGGCAAGAAAAGTCGCAAGTGCTGATACACATGGATTAGTAGAAGGAAACCACTCCCCCTTTCAAACCATGATGTAAAAATCTGCCCGTTCCATTGCCCAGGCTGAAAATTGAAGGCTGCAGCAGCCCACAGAGTGCTTCACCTTCTGGGGAGATGTATGAAATGATACCATTGTTGATGAATGAAGTTTCAAATTTTAGTCCACTTATTGCATAGTTCCTGCCTCAGGTCTGTCTCCAGCCTGCGAGCAGCAAAGCAGCTCTGGCCCCACTGCAGTGCCAGTGCAGAGAAGGAGCCAGGCTGCATTTACAGTGACAAACTGTAGAGGACAATGAACAAATAATTGGCCTTGACTATTGTGTTACAGCTTCATGTTGTCCACATAAGAGAAGATGTTTCGGATATAAAAGAAGCAAAGAAAAATCCAGACGGTGTGGCTGTGTTAGCATTCTTTATAAAGGTAGGTAACCAAAATTTTAATTGCCCATCTCACATCTACCAGCAATTTGATTGAGTGATCGATTGTGTTAATGATACAGCAATCCAAGACCTAAGCCTCCCTATCTTCTGCAGGCATTCAGTGCCAGCACTTAGTTCCTTTACTCTTTTCTATATTCTGCTTGCTGTTACCTTTTAGCCTTGTGGTTCTTTCTGTTTTATTCATAATTAATTTAAAGCAACCAGTTGCTGAGAAATGTATGATTTGGAATCAAAATATTTCCATTTCAGGTTGAAGAAGAAAATAAAAACTATGCACCTCTAATAAACGAATTAGAGAATATTAAATACAAAGGTAAGACACTTGTATTGGTCAAAATGCAACATATATTTATTTCAAGCGCATACACTACCAGGTTCATGGTCCAATCCTGTTCTAATTACAGTAAAGATTGTTACTTGAAAGCCAAAGCCAAAAGGTAAAGTTAGTTTGTCAAGCACTCAGAGCACCACAGGTGGGAGAAAATCTAGTTCTCCATATTTGCAGTGGAGAAACCCCCCAGCACCAGAATGAGTATCCCTGCTTCTGCAGGAGGAAGCAAAGTGAGAAGAAAAACACGCAGAGTGTTAACACAAGGGGTGTGTGCCGCTTGTGCTCTGTGGGGCCCTGCACTTGGCCCTCGGGGATCTCACAAGCAGTGCAGTGCGGCTGCCCCAGGCGGCGTGGGGAGCGCGCGTGGGGATGAGGCGCTACGCAGCCACGAGCAGCAGCCGCATTTGAAGATAAGCGTGACCAATACCTGCAGCCGCGCTCGTTACAAGCGCTGTTTCCATGTGGTTTGTCTAGGGAAAACAGCACAGATGGAGCCTTTGCCACTGAGTTCTCTACTTCCACCTGAGGAAGACCTTGAAAAGTACTATCGGTATGAGGGCTCCCTCACCACTCCTGACTGCCATGAGGGTGTCATCTGGACGGTCTTTGAGAAGCCAATTGAGCTCAGTATTTCTCAGGTAAGTCGCAGCGGGATAGCCTGGAAGGTCTGCTTCTGGTTATTTTCCCCCTTCAGCTGCCTGCTCACTCACACAATTTAACACAGACTTGTTAGCTGCTCCACTGCTTTGTTCCTGTGACACACACACACTCGCTTGGCGTCAGCCTAAACATAGTTCCTAGTGCCAGTTTTTTGACCCTGTTAAACCATCTCTCAAAAAATGGCAGGAAAGGGGAAGGAAGGGGAAATGACGACGTGAAAAGACAGCCAAAAAAACCCACAGGTAAACGCCTAGCTCAGCGCTTCGTTGGCAACATTTCCACTGTAGTCATCTGTTCACCCCCAACTTTCACTGCTTTTCTCCACTTGTAAGTATTAGGACACTTCAAAACATTCAGAACACTTCAAAATCCAGACTTTGAGTCTATCAGCATCAGCTTTAAGCAAACAATTTTTGTCCTACAGAGAGGAATAGAAGACTGAATCACGACTGCCTCTAGAATGCAGATTGTGCAGCTGACAGCGTACATGATTAAAAAATTCAGATGTCCTGGAGTGGGCTCCCAGCACTATTACTAGCCAGCACAGCCTGGTCGAGAGCCAGCATCCATATTGTAGTTCCTCACCTGCAGTGTACTCATAACCACTTCAGTCACAGGGCAATGCTCAGCCACACACAAGTCAGCAGAGCACAATATACAAGAGGCAGCATCTGCTTGCTCTGGGCCAGCTTTTCGCTGAAGCAGTTAGGAATTTGAAGTGAAGAAAGAAATCCCAGTCCTCTTACTTTGTGTCACTGTGACGTGATGGACAAGGACAGGACTGTGTGCGTCAAGAGGATTGGTGTAACCAGGTCCTTGAGCTGGACAAAGCATTTGGCTCACACAGAAAGGAAGTCCCTGTGATTTCCAAGGCTAAAAGAAGTCATCTGTTGGTGACCTCTGGCAGTAGCCTCCACCACATTGTTTCCTGCAGGGTTTAATGCATCCATACTGTTCAAAACAATGCCACAGGGTAAGGCACTGCAGATTTATATATCACAATTTCCAGTGTTCTGTGGAAAAAGAATGTAATGATCTATTTTTTTCTTCAATGTCTGCAGATTTCTCAATTCTCAACAGTTCACTTTGATGGGAAGAACTCAACATACATGGTTGAAAATTTCCGGCCTGTTCAGTTTCTGAACGAACGAAAAGTGTACTGGTCCAGTGCCAGCACCCTCCTGCCTACTGCTAAGCTTTTAATGTTGGTCCTGATCCTTACGTACATCCTGAGTTCTCTTTTCCAATGAACACTTCTCACCTCATTCAAGGTTCTGGGCTTTTTGGAGGGTTTTTTGTTGTTGATGTTGTTGGTTTTTTGTATCAAGTATTCTCTCTAACTATCAGCTCATGACTCACATCTGAATACGGAATTTAACCTTCTCCTCCTCCAGACACTAACCAAGGACTTCTGTTGCTGCTCTTATATAAAATGAAACCCATTGCACTAAATCACAAGATTTCAAAGGAACTGTGAGATAAAGCTATGAAGATTCAAAATTAAAAAAAAAAACACTTAAAGAAAACATTAGGATGGATTAGCTACAAGCCTGTAGTTCTAACACAACACTGGAAGGACACTTCACAAGCTATACAGAGGACCTTCAAGAGGAATCTGTTCTTAAGTGCCTATGAACGGTCTTGTTTGGAGCATGTTTACATTCAACACTGCAAATCAGGAAGACAGTAACACATGGAGTAATTATTACCGTCCCTACGTTGTCCTACATGAAGGTACAATACAGAGCAAAGAAAAAATGCTCACACACAATTGAGCAACATCTGGGTCATCCTACCTAGTGAAGGATATGTGACAAATTTCATCTGTACTAACACAATTTCCCCCGCTTTCTGCCTTCAGAATATCTAAAGCTGATTTTTAGATAAGGATATTGGGTTCCTTTAATCTGATCTACTGATTCTGGATTTCAGGTTTCTCTATTAAGCCTATTTATTCAGTCTAGTACAGCATCCTGCTCTGGGATGCCCATGGCCGATATGATGTGCTAGAAAGAAAAAGGGAAGCTCAACCACATACAGCTGTTGCACACGTGTGGAAATTCCCGCACTTTGGAGGGCTCCATTTGAAGCATGAGACTTTGCCTAATAAAATGGGACAGCTCAAGAAATAGCTCTTTCAAGTATCACATCTTAGAAGGTTTTAAATTTCAGTTTGAACATTTCAGTGTGAAGATTTCTATACAATTTTTCTTTCTTTTTTTTTTTATAACAACATACCTGCAAAATATTCACATATGGTTAAGATTAATAGTTTTTCCAAGACGACTGTGATTTGAACTGATTTCTTCAGATCTTACCCAATTACTTACAGAAGAGCTCAATATATTAGGAAACGGGATTTCCTTATATTATTCCAGTTGACTCTCTAAAGACAGACACAACTGTCTTCTTTGGCTATTGCCATATAACACGTTACAGCTTCTTTTAGAATTTTAGATTTTGGCCACAGCAAAACAGGATTTCTTATTAGCAGACTTGTATTTTTTTTCTTTAGGGCAATGTTTGTAGAGATGACTTTATGCTACAGTTATATGGCCATTTTCAGAAAAATCATGGCACTGAGACTAACCACAGCTCACCAAAGGAGAAAAAGCAGGGTGAAAAATTATTTTCATATTTAACAATCAATAATATAAGCTTAAAAAAACCCACATAGGAAAGCAAATTCACCTTTTCAAGTTTAGAGGATTGATTAAGACTTTAACTGTATTTTTAGCTAACTGGAAAAGTTTTGAGAAGCAAATGTAAATGAAAGATTAAAGTTGAACAGAGACCTATATTTTCATTGCCTTGAGTTTTCATTGCTTTTGTCCTTGCTGAAGGGGAATCCACACAACACTCATTCAGAAAAGGAATGTGACTTTTTTCCCCTGTTTTCTTCATAATGTTTATGGTTGGGTTTGCATTTGGGGGGGAGGGGGAGAGGGAGGGATTTGCGGTACATTGGGATGTTTCTGATGTCAATAGGCTTCTAGAGATTTTACTTCACAGGGGTCACCTGGGTATTATCTACACATAGCAAAATTCCTTTGAGTACAGCACCTTGCTCAGCAGAGCTGGAGCACACACCCAGCCCATCAGGTAGAGGACAGGCAGATTTCTTACAATGAAGGAAAATGCACCATGAATTTACCCAGTGTAACTTCACCTCCCTACAAACACTTGGCTAGTTAGTTAACCAGGATAAACAGTTGCTTACTTAACCATCTGTTGAACGCCTCTGTGTTAGCTATGTCCGTTACATCCCTCAACATCCGACAAGTAGAGAATGCATCAAGAAATTAAGAGGAAAGATGCTTTGTTTTCAGGGTGTTTTACAAGGAGTAATAAGTTGAAGTAGTCTGAAAGGCTCATATTTTATTTCTCTTTCAAGATTTACAAGCAACATGGTAAACAGCAGGATCACATACAAAAGTCCCATAGGCCTGGGAGCTCCTGTTTTAAAGACCAGCAATGTGAATACTCCTCAGGATGCCTCTACTGAGAACAATGCCTTTTGCACTAAGAAATCCCCCTGCATCTACTGGGAGTATGTATAAGAGCCCACCATCCTTTTCCATTCAGATTATTTACTAATTCATGAAGTGATTCTCATTTCATAGGCAGCTCTCTTAAGAATGATTAGAAGAACCTATGGAGGGTCTACTGTCATTTATTGCTAGTGATTCATGGGCGCAACTTTCCGCTAGGTTGTGCCTCACTTTACCATATGGATAGAGAGGAACATTTACAGCAATTAGTTATGATGAGGGAGGATCTTATTTACTATGAAATATATTAAAACATAACTAAGAGGAAGAAACAAAAAATCTGCTGAAAAGCTGGTTTGTCATCTTTAAGAACTCCTCAGCACAAACCTCAGCGTGAATAAAATCTGAATAGACAAGTATGACCATTTTTGCTGAGTGAATCTGAATTTTATGCCAAGGAAGAAAAGGGAAATGCTACAATCTGCATCTGTGTCAATGATCTAGTTCAATTTGTTCTTTGTCAGAGGCACCTCTTTGCAACCAGGCAGACACATTCAGTTCTGGTGCAGGACGTGACAATTACAGGATAGTATTAATGCAGTAAATCAATACAGATATACAGCAAAAGCTATTCAATTAAAAAAACAGTAAAAGACAGAAAGGCTTGAAGCGGGACATTTGGTTTTCTTTTGTGAAGATAGTTATGGAAGAGTAATTTGCTGTTCCACAGGTAGCTTCAGGCACAGATTTTCAAGAATTATGTCTATGCTACATTTGGCATGAAACTTCTTGCATTGTGAAGACACTAGGAAGCAACAGTGACTCCTGAAGAACGAATAGCCAAGCTGTGATAATACAGGAAAGGGCGGGGGAAGGAACAGGGGTATTTAGAAAGACCCAGAAAGAACAGTATTTTCCCACGTACAGAAAAGGTAACACAGAACTCTGCTAATACATTTCACATATGTTGGAGCCAGAGTTGAAGACCGCTTAGCTTCTGTGACTGAAAACTGGAGTAAAATAGAAAATGAAACAATACTGGAAACTAAAATTCACTAGAGAGATATGTTTTAGGGTTAAAACAAAAAAAGGGGCTTTGTCAATCTGAATCAAGTCAGAGGTAGACTAGCATTTTAATTGCAGAAAACCAGACTTACGAACTGATCGTGTTCCAGAGTGCAAAGACCAAAACATTCTGGGAGGTTATCAAAGTTTGGATGTAGCTTTGCTTATGAGAACTCTGCCCTTTGGAGGCAGCTTGCATTTTGGTTTAGGGTTTGCCTGCAATGGCAGTTGTGGTAGAGTCCATTCACCGTAAGGTTGAACAGGAGCTAGGGACTCACCAGACTTCAGTAGGTCCTCCCATCTCTAAAAATATACCAAGCTGAGAATACATGCTGTTGTATAGTGCACCAAAAAAGCAATCCTTTTCCAGTTTTGGATCAGACCTTGATTTGAGTGCAAGCCTTCAGAGGTCTGAGAGGTGAAGGAGCAGATCTGTCATATGAAAACAGGCCCAACTTAACTCCTATCACAATCATCTGACAATCAGCAGGGAGCGGGGGAGACGACAGAAGGAGGCAGGCACACAAAAAAAAAATATTCCTAATTCAATATGTTTTCAGCAAAACATTTTCTCAGGAAGCAGAAAGAGACAAGGAAACCTAGCCATTACTCACGAGAAATATATTTACATTATCCACAAAGAATTCGAACAAACTTGCCAGCTTCATTGTACGGTCAGCTCCTCCTGCTGACAAACACAAGCTCAAAATGCAGTTTTCTTCTGCAGAGAATTATTTTTCCATGACTGTTTGGAGAAAAGGATAAAGCTTTTTGCTTTTTCCTTTCCTCCCTTGCCCATCCAGAAGTGGATTTCACAGGGAAGACAGCACTTGCCGGCACAGCCAGCAGCCTTCTTGTTAAACAGATGTCACACAGCAAATCCATGTAAAATATCCTCCATCCACTGTAATCAAAAAAGGATCCAGAGAAGCCTACCTAGCTTCCGAGGCTGGTTTTGAAGTCTAATAAATGTGTTAGTACCAAGTGTAACATCAACCATCTCTGATCCAGAGCCAGGGAGGCGCATTGCCTATCGCTGTACTTTGCACAGGAGATAACACTCCACCACAAAAATGATTATGCTCAGAGATGTGAGGCTCTTTTCAATAGAATTGGAAGTCGACATGGTGATTTTCTTCCAATCAGCACTACAAATGGCATGGGATTTAGAGAAGTTTCAATGACAGAGAAAAAATTTCATGGTAGCTCTGTGCAGCCAGAGGCGGCTGTGGAAAATGGTTCATATAGGAGAAAATCATACATAAATTTAAAAAAAAAAAAAGGAAATGCAGGATTTACTAGTAAATTAATATATACCTGTGGAAAATCCAAGAAAACTCTAGCTGAGATGCACTGAAGAAATACACATGAGGAACCCGAGCTCGGTAACCTGCTGCCACGCTGCCCAGCCTGGTGGGCTGCTCCCCACAGACACAGGGGACCACGTGGCCGACCATGATCCCACGCGGAGCAGCACCACCTGTGGAAACGCACCACAAGAAGCATCTGAAACCCGTCTTGCTTGTATGCTGCATCTCTCCCTTGCTGCTTACAGAGCCTTACGAAAGCATCTGTTTCAACGCAAGGAGATGCAGCCATAAGGTAGCAGCCGGGGCACCCAGGCCGCCTGTCTGAGGTGTCCCATACCCCGGGGCAGTGCTCAGCATAGCAATTCTTCGTGCACCTTGTTTTTCTCAGCGTTATTTCCCCATCTGTAATCTCCTTCGCAGGCAGGACTGACTCACCGCTTTGCCGTTCGCAGGCTGTGGGAAGCGTCAGCGCGGCCAGGCTGGGGCTGGAGCCCATCTGAGGTGGGCACGGCAGCACCCGCGGTCACTGACGCCGGGTTCAAATGCCAGGCAGGGTGGTCCTGCCACTTAAAAAGTGAACTGAAAGGAAAAAAGGGAGGGGGGAAAAAAGAAAAATAGGGGAGAAAAGAGAAAAGGACCCTCTCAGCACAGCAGGGGTGGCAGGCTAGGGGTTGGGCGCCCACAGACCTCGCCTGCTGCTGGCCGCCATCTTCTGAGGGTCCCTTTCAGTCAGGCTGAGGGAAGCCCAGCAAGCCTGGCGACCCTCCCGCTGCGGGCATCTGCTGGGGGCTCGTCCCGGAGAGTAAAACACCCAGGCCCTGCCTTCCCCACCATGTTTCAGGAAGCCCTGGGGCTTCGGGTGGCGGAGACGCGGCAGCAAACATTACACCCCAGGAAAACCCCCCGAAAGTACCGTTGCTTTGGGGTGGCTGAGGAGCCTGCTGCAAGGTGCTGCACTGGCAGCTGCAGGGATTAGGGGAAACATTTCCAACGCATTTCCAAACGCTGCTGGTGGGGCTGGCCAACACCTTGGGGCCACCGATGTGGACTCGGTGTTCATCGCAGGATAAAAAGCGATCAAAGAATTTGGAGGCATGAGCAACAGAGCAGTATCACCAGGGCCACAGCGACCTCCTCAGCCAGGCTGGATAAAGCCCGGGCAGTTTGTCTTCTTGATGCCCTCCAAACTTTCTGAACACAGATACAACTCCTTCAAGCCAACTGTCGAGAAGGGGAACACGCAGTTTTCATTATGAAGTTTAAATATATTTCCTAAAAATAACCCGCTGTTTGGAGCTTTTAGTATCAGAAATAAATCCATATACACCCATAAAACCTGATTATAATTAGTCACACAAGTAAAATTATGAGTGTAATTAACTATAGCAATTAATGGAAATGCCTTTGGGACATTATTTCCCTTCTTGTAGTTGAATGCAATTTGCATTTAAAGTTATATTATAAAAGGGACAAGACTCTAATAAATTTGGGTTATTTTGTTATCTTTTACCTATTGATATCTTCCAAAATTGTTTAGACATCTAGTACTCAAACAAAGTTCTGATTAAAAAAAGTCCAAACAGCTGACACTATGTTAATAACTATGGTTTTTGTTTCCTTGTAATCTGTCTCCTCCTAGCTAAACATTTCTATGCCCCTTCTTTTTATCATATGAAGAGAACCTCACGAGAATCTATTAGTTTCCATCTACTGAAATTACCTTCATAATGTCAACACCCGTTCACTTCCCACATTACTAAGACTACTCGTTCCCAGCACGTAGGAGAAAGATCTTGATGGATTAGTTTCCAGATATGTGTGGTTATGAAGGATTTATGAGAGAGAAAGAGACGCAGAAGTTTTACATTTTGCTGATTGTGCTGATGTTGAGATTAAGCCCTAAATAAATCATAGTCATTTTCTATCAAGAACGCTATATCTTTGAAAACCTAGAATCATTTGAGTTTGTTGTACATTAAACTCTCAGCATTACCCAAAATGCTTTCTTACATGCAGTAAAACATAATGTTTTATGTCCTGGAACCCAACAGTCACTGCTGAACCTATGAATAATCCTGGGAGAAAAACAGTAAGCTCCCTAAGGTAAAGGAAATCTGCTGCTTAAAAGAGCAGGATAAAGACACAAAGTCAGCCACCAAGGTGCTGAAGTCTTCGTCCTCTAGCCCCTTCAGCTGAAATTCACTGCCACTTATGGCTACTCGGCTTTCTGTGCAGCACTTCATTCCAAACACGTATAAGTAAAAGGGAGGAGTCACCATTAATTTCCATGTCCTCAGAGAATTTCAGTGCTCCAAATCATTGATGCAGCTCAAACATTTTGGGAACTGGGTGTTGGGACAGTCGCAATCTAAGGATTGTCCCTGTGTATAGACAGCTCAACTGAAGTCTGCAAAGCAGGTTGTAAGCAGAAAAATTGCCAAAGCTCCATTTACTTCAATGGTTTTACAACGGATTGATTAGCAGGGAACACAGTGTCTTATCAAGCGCTCCAAAAAGGACTCCAGTGTCACTCATATAAAAAAAACCTGAAATGGTTTTCTATTGTCCTGATTGTTAATATTGCAGTGCCAGAGCATAAACGGGAAGTTCGGGTTTATGATCCCACAGATATGAATGCACATGTTATGGAACAAGATTGATTTATTTTAAAAAACAGCTATTAAAGCTCATAAAACACAAACATTCCGATTACATGGAAATACATTTAAAAAGTCAGTGCAATTTCCACTGCAACCATAGGAATATCTTGGGATTGTGACAGAGAGGAGTTGGTAGGACAACAGGCAATCCACAGTTCACGATTTACAAATGCCTCGTATAAAGCTTATTAAAAAGAAAAATCACGCCTGACCATTTCTCAGCAAGTACCGAATGACCTCAGTAACAGATTCAGCCTCAAGAAAGAGATGTCAGCTTGGTGAAACCTAGTGGCTTGGTCTGCTAAAATGAGGCAACAGACATAGGAAGTTTATAAAGGGGCTGTAAAACAGATGTATATACACAGAAACACCTCCGAGAGAGAAAATTCATTTACAAAAGAAAAAGAGCATGCATAATAAGCTATATAAAATGGAATTAACTCTTCCAATAGCTCATTTCCCCACCTTTGACTAAGACGTATATGGCTAAGCAAGTCTTAAGTTCTCCAGAGGATAGAGCTGCCTAGAGTTTTCAACTTTCTGGCTAAACAGACTAAATAGAGGCTTAAAAAAAAACAATAATAAAGACTAGGATAAGGGTAAAAAAAAAACCAAAAAAACCCAACACATGAGAAAGTAAAAGTTTACTTTATGAAAGTTATTTTGCAAAATTTGCCCCCAGCAGAGCCTATAGAAGCAAGAGTGTAACTTGCTTCTCCATTTAGAAAATCAGGAAGAACAATACAATAATAAAATCTGCCAGGTGCATAGGCAGTGGTAATAAAAACTTCAGTATCAGTGCCTGTTTCGCTGTAACTTACTGCCAAGTTCCTGTCAAGAAAGCTGAAATGGAATGATTAACACATCCTGCGCCCTCATTATAGAGCATTCAATTATCCCAGGATACTTAGTGGCAAATAGATCATTTTCAATACAACACTGTACTGTGCTCTCCGCACTGCACACTCTGTAAAAGCTTGGCTGGCAGCGGTCTGCTTTTCTGCACCTGATTCTAACCTGGGGTTTTGTTTGTTTGTTTTTCTTGTCTTCAGACGTACCTGGAAGGGAATTTAAGAAAAGGCAGTGCTGTTATACCAATGCTCTGAATGCTCCTGGGTTAGAATTTGTATTTAGTGATTTTTATAAGAAGATCCTTGCAGCATGTTCTTGATCAACGGCGCTCTTTGTTCTTATTAAGAGGAATTTGAATGTCACTGATGACTTCTAAGAGTACTCTACTATCAGGAACATTATTTCACATGCTGGAAGGACAGTAGCTTTCTCTTCTCCCACCCCTTGCTCTTTTTCCCCCACTTTTTGAAAAACCATCCCAGTATTATAAATGGCACACAGCAAAATGCACCATTACCAGTCTTTCACACGAGCAAACCAGTTACGCAATACAACCCTTGACACTCAGAATTATGCCTTTCCTGACAGACTGGAGAAGTCATGGGAACTCAGATAAAATGGACAGAAGACAATTGTACGACTCCAGACTTCTGTATATGCCTATATATAGGCTTACACACACACATACATATATATATATATACACACATCAGTGGAAGTAGTAACACATGAAATAAAAGGAAACAGCAAGTACATTTCTAAAACGTAGGATACAAGATACAGGGAGGATATTGCAATATACAGCTACACTGTACACAAGAAGGAAAAGTTAAGTTTTAGGAGTAGATAGCTGCCTTCACCTATAGCTGAAAGACTCAATCACATATAAGTAAGCTTTTTATAATAGCATATACTAGATGTAAATTGTAAATCAGAATGCTAGCAGCATTCCACAAGCCCAGCCTGCTGCTCCTGCGTGTCATGTCATGATACAGTAATGTGGCTTCATCTATTATCAGTTCATTGGCTCTCTGCAAGGTGTTCTGGGACAGGGAATTGAACAAGTGGGACAAAAATTGACCCAAATCAAATTTTTGTTCAAAAAGATGAAGCTAAATAACAAGCCAGCCTGGAAGAAATTGTCCTCTACACAAACTACCATAATAGCAATTTTTTTTTTTTTTTATTAACTGACCTGTAAAAATTTCCATTAGAAATTACTTTAAGTTCCAGTCTTCACTGGGGCAGAAGGCAGGGAAACCAAACACTCACAGCTAGTGAGGCTTATTATTGTGATGGGATTTTGACTTTTTTACCAGTATGCAGTAATGCCTACTGGACTCTGAAGATGGGTTCCCAGCACCTCTAGCACAGACTAGCAGAAAACCAAGGAATTCAAAGACAGCTTTGTAAATCACACCGAATGGCCCTGCTGCCCCCAGGCCACCACTTGTCAAGAAAGCGGCTCTCCGCTGTTCCTGTTTCCAGAGTCAGGCATTTGGGCTCAAAGCATCAACACCGCTTTAACCCAAATCTATCTTGAACACTATTTGTTAAAGCAGGATGTTTTTTATAAATTAAATCAAAGTGATTTATGGTGTGAACCTGTAGCCCTGGCAGGATCATCTATGTAAAGGCCAAAGGTCCAAAGCTGATAGACTGAAGTACACAGCCAGGGAATAACCTGCCACATGAGGGTCCCTCCAGCAGATAGCTGCAATAACTAGACGAAAATACTAATATTCTGAAATAAAAATTCAATCAGGGACCTAACAAAAGAAATAACATCCCATATAGGGTACAGCACAGCACCCAGAAGTTAACACAGCCGTGTAGCATATGCAGGGTACGAACTTGTGCAAAGCGGAGAGCAGAGCTTTACAGCTGCCCTGCCAGCTACCGTGTGCTGTGACAAGTTAAGAGTATCTGAGACATTTTTCAGACTGACCTTACAACATTCAACAGAGTGCTGTGGCTTTGAGGAAAAACACAGGCGAATCAAAAGGCTTTCAGTTAAACTGTGAGACTAGATAACACCAACCATTGAAAGAACGCCAGCAGGAATAAAGGCTGTGAGGACACTCGAAAACTGGTTCACTCGGAATCTATTCACTCGGAGCCAGGGCATACAAGTGTGGACGTGGAAAAACTACAAATAGCACCAGTGACCTGCCCATTACACACTCTGATTTTGGTATTCCAATTATTTGGGGGATCTAAGTAGTAAAATTACTGGAAAATATTTGATACAGCTTGCAAGAGATTGTCAGTATAAGTCATTTTATCTAGGGTACGTACTACATTAAAGGTAACTGTGGTAAAGGCAAGTGTAACCAGGTTGAAGGTGTCTGTAAATTGTGCAGGTTGTTCTCTAACTGATAGGCCAGAACAACCAGCCGAAATAAATCTGGCCTCTCTCTGCAAGTATTCTTCCTCAAATACCTTCCTTTGGAGTAACCTTTTATTTTAAGCAAAATACATAAACAAAAGAAGATAATGTCAGTGTTTTACTATTGTACACATGAATCCAAAATACCTGTTACAATCAGCACCAAAATAAATTATTGTGTTGGTGGGAAACTTCAGTTTTCCTTTCATTCAGATGAAGAAGATTTTATAGCAAGACATTCCTGTGAAATAGTATACATTTTCATGGATTCAGATAAGAGTTTTCGTATATTTTTTCATATCAAGGCTACGTACATTAAATTCAGTGCTGGGGGAAACAGAAAAAGAGCCTGATGAGAATCTTAAACAATCATTTTTATGCAAGAGAAATAAACCATGCCATTTCCAATGGCTCTTGCCAGAGCACCTTAGAAGAACAGCTTTCCACAGACTTCTGAAAACAAAATAGCAGATATTTGTGCAAAGAATCTATTTTCATATTTGAATAACTGTAGCCTCTTTCTGGAAGCTAGTAACTCTGTACAGCATTGTTCCAGTAAGCAGTTTACAGGTGAATTATAAGACAGAGAACTCAGCTAAGAAAACACTCCCCTGTCCCCCTTGTTCCTCTTTTTTTTTTTTTTTTTTTAACCACAGAGCAAAGAAAAAGAAGTTTTGTTTAACAGACTGGAGCGATCTGAAAAATCAGAGCTCAGGTTGCGTACGTGTCAGCTTTTCCATCGCTGATACTGTTTTCTTCAGCTATTCTGCATTTATTTTTAAAAGGTCATTAAGCAAGATACAAAAGGTGAAGTGCAACGTTACAGATTTATAACCTGCCTGAGCCCTTGTTAGACAAAGGGTCAATGCTGCCTTGAACACAAAAGCCTAGGTGAAGTAGGCGTCTGCTTTCTACCCTGAAACATCAAAGCCCAGCAGTTAAAGGAAGCAAGACCAAACCCAGCTAAGAGGGAAATATATTAGGAGGGGATATTCACATCTGTGTTCTATCCCTTACCTTCCTTTAATCAACTCTTAATATTTTTTATTTCTTTGAACTCCACCCTTCTTCACACTCAACCTATCTTTTGCTGTGTTAGACTGCCTGCCGCTCACATGAAAGAGAAGGCAACTTGAAAATACAGCTAGTATTTTTGTCCCAGTTAAATCAAATAGGTTAAATAACAGTCCAAGCTTCTTATCCCTACAGATTTTGTGCTAAAAGCTAATCATTCTTCAGATCACTCCTAATTCTTACTACTTTAAACTGCTGCTATTTTGCCTCGTGCCTCATTAAGCAGTCAACTCTCTGGATTATGCTAAAAGTAAAATTTAATTACTTCTTTAATTGAGTCACTATTTGAAAATTTCATATACTCTGAAGGCAATCGCATTCTAGCTTATATTTCATTCATAATCATTTAAAGAAATATAATTAAAGGGAAAGGTAAGAAGTTTAAGCACCCAGTGTGACATCTTTGTTCACATCTCATGGTCAAATTGGTCCTCTGATATGCTGCCAACTTTTTATCAAAAAGCTTCCACTAAAATTCTCTTTGTTACAAATTAAATACTGGGGCTGCCTATGCTCAAAGAGGCTGTGGGCCCAAAAATTTATTCCCTTGCGTATGTCTTTTAAACAAGAATATTTTCATAATCAAAACTGAAGATAAAAAGGCAAGACCACGTGGCCAGCAAACATTTACAATTCACTTGCTCGTGAGCAAGGTCGTAAACGTGAGCGTGCACTAACGGTCAATGTGCATTAATTGGGTCTTCCTGCCTAGAATCCTTTCCTGCCCCTTGAAGAAGCACACTGATACACTGTGAATGGTTTTGATTAAAAAGTCTCCAAAGGGGTTTGTTCCATATCAAAAGGAAAACATAATCTAACAAAAATTAAACTTTCTGTTCTGTTTGCTGGTGGCTCACAAAAGAAAAACTCCAGCATCTAGACAAAGCATTGAGCCATGATTTAAATTGCTGCATAAACATCTGAACATCAGAGCTTAAAAATTCAGCCAGTTCTACCCCCGTGAGTTTGGAAATGAGTTCAAATCATAGGAGAATTCAGGCTGCAAGGGCCCTCTGAGGTCTCTGGTCCAGCCTCCTGCTCAGAGCAGGGTCAGTGTGCAGTCAGACCAGGCAGCTGAGGGTTTTATCCAGGTGGTTCTTGGAAACCTCCAGGACAGAAATTCACAGCTGCTGCGTCAGCCTGTCCCACTGCTGCACTGCTCTCTCGATGAACAAATTTCTCCTTGTATCAGGTCAGAACCACTCTCAGATTTCTGTCTGTGGCCTCCATCCCCCTGCCTTGCACCACCAAAGAGGCTGGCGGCATCTTTGCAATTACCTCCTTGTCTGTCTTGAACTGGAGGGGGCTCGGGGAAGCAGACGCTGCACTCTAGATGTGGCCTGACAAGTGCTGAGCAGAGAGGGATAATCACTTCCCTCAATCTACTGGCTCGGCTCCTGCTAACGAGGCTCTGTGTGCTCTTCGCCTTCCTTACTGGCAGGACACTCTCCTGGCTCCTGCCGAGCTTGCTGTCCTAATCTTTAGTTTACTTTGAGGCTGCGTCGCATCAGTATATGTTCATCCAATCCCCGTTGATGAGCTCTTCCTCCCTACCTCGGGCAAGCCTTCACGCACAAATCCTGTATACTTTGTTCTCCCCACGGTACACTCCTGCATTGCACTGGCACCGAGAGCGGTACATGGGGACAATTGTCAAAATGTCAATGGAGTGCTTTGGAGGAGGGATCTGTCTAACAATGTAGGGGCCAGATCTCTGTAATCACATTGTTCCTTGCATTGTCTTGTTACTCCAAACATCATAACACAAACAACATTTGTAAGGCTTTCTTAATTTGCCACTGATGGCGTTGGATCCGGTTTCTGGCTCTGAAGCAGTAGCTTTCCTTTGTTGTTATCCAGTTCTTAACTAACACGCACTCTTCAGTTTTCCTGCAGTTTCTCATTGGGAGGCCAAGGTTTATTTATAATACATATAAATATTTTCTCCATCAAAATGCTGCATTAAATGAAGGGACAATTTTTAATCTGCAAACCATCTCAGCTGTTGTATGCTAGACATAAAGAAGGTTTAAATGAATACTGTACTTTCTATATCATATTTCAGCAAATTATAAACAAGATTAGCCATGTACCCAGAGCTACCAAAATACCTGGCCAAACTTCTCCCCGATGTTAAGGCTGAGTTAAAGCTGTTGCTTCAAACTACTACTTTGACTCCAAACATAGCCAGCACATAATCCACCACCTTTGCAATATATTTCTCAGATTAGTTCCTTTCTCCTACCTCAGTTTGACCAAAGAACCCTCAGATGGATGCTGTAAAGGCAATATAAGTTGCAAGATAATTTGAGGAAACAAAAAGCTATAGAAGAGTCAGTAATAAGAAGATATGTATTTGCAGACAAGATCTGAAAGTCTAGATAAGATGACCTGGCTGTTACAAAATACTGACAAACCAAAGGAAAAAGAAGGTATTTCAGAAAATATCTTCATTTAACTTTTTAAAAAAAATTATTTTATTTTTTAAAAATCAACTGTATCGGCAAGCATTAGGGCATGCCCAAATTCAGCGACAACACTGCTTTGAGCAGAAGGCTGGACTGGATCAACTCTTGAAGTTCCTTCCAACCAGAATTATTTTAGGATTCAATAGTTCTATGCAAAATCATACATCATGCTATTATTTAATTTGTATTAAATCTGTGTTACACTCTGTGGAAAAGGCAGATGATATAAAAGAACCCTGATCCCTTCAGTTTGAGTAAAAGGGAAACGTATCTGTTTCTTTCATGAGAGAAAATGAAACCTGCCTCGGTAAGGCCCCCAAGAGCTCCCCGTTCTTCCCACTTCCTGGAAAAGGGAGAAGCACATTATTTCAGCACGTTACACAGAACTGAAAAACAACTTACTGAGAAATGTTGAGAGCGGGTTGAATACACTATTTTCAAAATCCGGAAAGCACAGTCATCATGCACAAGAGCTCTATGAGCTAACTCATTTGTACTTTGCACCCAATAAAAATCAAATGCTGAAAAAATTTTCAGCAGTACTTAAGATTAATATTTCTTAACCGAGTACAAGGAGTCCTATATTTTCAGAGATCAGACAAACACTTGAACAAAGGCCATGGAGCATCTGCTGCTGTATTTATTTTTTTTTTGCAGGGGATGGAACTACATGAACCCTGATAAACAAAAGCAGCATGCGACCAACCTGAGGACATCTGTTTGCTCTGCAGTCATGATTTTTAAATACAGTGTTAAAAGGTAGGCGGCGAGGTTCAGTAAGTCAGGGAACGCGGGACAGGAGATTCAGCTGCCTTAGCTCTGTTTTTACAATTCTGTATTGAGAAGAGACATGAATGGCTGGAACCAGCACTGCGGCGGTGGTTTGTTTCTAAAGACTACAGAGAACATCAGAATCCGAGAGTTTTCAAGACCTGCTGTTAGGTATGACACGTGGTGCTACTAGCCGGAAAAAACACACGCTGTTCCTTGAGACCTTCTGATCTCTTCGTCTGGCCCCAGACGCTGACAGGAAAGTAACTAATGAGTTCGGTGGAAGCCTACGCAGTGGTAAATCAGACTGGAAACGTGCAGTAGGATGGCAGCTTCAAGTCCACCCAAAGGAAGCGTTTAACTGTTAGAGATCGGCCTGGAATGATCCTAAATACAAATGAAAATTTTATTTTGCCATTATTTTTCCTCGTTTGTTTTCTACACTAACAATTAGCAGAGCACCTGCTGGATGTGCTTTTGTACAAAGTGATGTTCTTGTCATACTTGTTTATCTTTTTTTAGTCTTAAAATGAATATCCATACATGCTTTTGTTGTCTCTGCACTTCTCACAGACTTGAATAAGCACAGGAAAGCAGCCTAGGCTGGTTTTAACCCCGCTGCCAGTTTCAGGGCGATCACCACCAGGCAAGATGCAAATGCTGACAGCAACCGGTTGCATTCAAGCACAACAATTAACTGCAGTTTAACAAATTAATAGAAATTTTCCTTGTGATTTTGTCTCGAAGTCAGCTTTCATGAAATCTAAATAAAAGACTAAACTTGATTTTCCAGTATCTTTCAACTATGCTTTTAGATGAACAATTACATGAGCCTATAATGTGTCCTACGGACATTCCAATGTCCCGCTCCGTTATCTTTCCTCAGAGCCTACCTGTTTTGTTTGCCCAGACAAAAGGACTAAATTGCAAAAGCTAGGAATACTGATAAAGTCTGTCTCAATGATGAACATTATTTAATCCCCAAACCCCAAGAATCTTCACTTTGTGCATCTATACTATAAAAAAGCGGGAATGTCACCCGTCTGTTTTAGTTTCTTTGTGAGCTACTGAGACTCGTGAAGCGGGCAACCCTCAGCAAGAGCAGCATTTCTAGATTCTACAAATATGCTTGGAAAATTTTCATTTATATTAAACCCAGAAGCATCCTTAATATATTTTCTAGTTTGTGGCTGATTTTGCTACAGGGACCTTCTCAAACATTGCTTTTAATTTTCACAAAAATGAAATCTTTTACACATGAACAAGGAAGTCAGAGGCTTGTCCCAAACAAAAGGCACAATCTTCCAAGCTTCTGTCAGGTTTTTATTTTCCTGAAACAATAAATCAGCAAGCATGGATGACTGCATTTTACTAACTTCTTGCTTCAATTTCCTGGACCTAAGGGAAAAAGCGTAACAAAAGCTGCAATTAATACATACGCTGACTCTGTGGGCCCTTGGCCAGCCAGGGCAGCTGTGCCTGCAGTCCGTGCACTTTCTCAGGACGCTTCATGGCCCCAATCTGTAGATAATGGATAGATCTACGAAACAGAGAAAAGCAGTGACACGATCTCCTGTGCCAACCCCAGGGAGTGCAGGGAACACAAGGATACACTCTGGCCATAACCAGCAACTCCAGAACAGATGTAAACAATAGGATATAGATGAAAAATACTTTTGGAGGTGGGCTTTGAAGATTTAAAGGGAAGTGATGGTGGTCAGCTGCTTTTGCTAGCAGGGCATGGGCAGCAGTGGGTGCATGCATGCTTCCCATCACGCTGGGGGAAACGAGGTTTTTGCATAAGAAGGTACTTTCCCTGCCGCGCCTTCCACCCTCCCAGGAGGAGGACCAAAAACCATTCAGTTGATGGACTTTACTCAAGGCTTAGGGGAAGGCTACCTAACTACCTTCAGGTGTCAGCCATGTATTTTTAGCCCTTCAGACACACATACAGATGTGTGCAAAAGTCCAGCACAGCTCGTTTCACAGTTGCTCCTAGCTGACAAAACGGGCTCTGCGAAGTTCACGACAGTCCTCATCTGAAACTAGTGCAGTTTTGTTCAGGGAAGTAAAAGGCATCCAAGAGCAGAAAATGGCTGCAGTTTTTTGGCAGTGATACAATCCCTTCATCTCTTTAAAGGCCTTTGGTACACTGCCAAATTGATTAAAGCTTTACTACTGAAAAGGGCACATATGAACATATTTGGAAATTAGAATTTTTAATTTTTTTTAATTGTACTTTCAATACCTAAAAGCCTTAACAGAGGAAATTCATGATAGGAGCAACTATAGATCATATTCCTTGATTCAAATGAAATTTTCAATATTGAAAACGCACAAATGACTCAAATGACACTGTGGAATTACCACACTTGTGAAGAACACCCACTGTGAATGCTCTGAAAATTTATCACTAGGCAGTAAAGACGACTGCATTGAGCAAGTGTCATCATTTAATGCTGCACTAACGCTCCAATTGCAACTGATAAAAACAGCAAGAGATGGCTTCATTTCCAGAGACACCAGCTTCTCTGGCATCATCCCGGGTGATGCTGATGCGTGCTAATCCTTGGTTAAACAGCCATTTAGCATCTTCGAGGGCCATAAAATAAGCGCAATAGTTCTTTTCCAGCTAAACATAACCACCCTGTTTTTGGAAACATTCAAAAACCAAACAACCCCAAGCGATATGTGGCTCCTGACAGATCAGCTTACTGTGGACTTCGGTCCAGTTGCCAACTCAACCAGATTTTCTTCCTTTTTGGAAAAAAGCGCCATTATAATTGTAGTCTTATATAGTCAAGTGTCTGCTCAGAGGAAACATCTCAACACTAGATAAAATCTGTAAGAAAATACGTGAGCAAACCCTCACAGATGTAGAAGAAGCGGCAGGAACATCAGGACACCAAGACTGTACACAAAGTACCTTCAGACCCTTGTTTCAAAGGCACTGTTTCCAAGAGCAAAACCTTCACGTACGTGAGGGCTCATTCCCCTTACTGTTGAAATGGATTGTTTTCTAAGAGGTGCCATTACTGTCAACAGCAGTACTGAACACGGGGTTCTGCTGAGAAAATATCAGACTTACCTTTTGTAAACAATAGGAGAGTTTCAGATGACAATACAGCTCAGGTACAGTCTGCTTATCAGAGTTACTGGAGTTACAGTTTCCTTTCTTTTCAGAAGGTCCATGAACCAACAACTGGATTCAGCTTCTCTAGTTTTATTTTACTTCTAAATTGCAATCCATTTGCAAGTGCACACGTCCAAGCAATAGTACAATCAATTTAGACCTCTTACTCCTGTATGTTTCTCTCAGAGCTGACACTCCTCCAGCAACTAAGTGAAAGATTTTGGCCTTTGACTTTCCACTTTGTTAGCCTTAAGTCTTGCATCAACTAAAACCTAGCAGTAGGATACATCTAAAATACACTGGCATACATGAAAATAATATCAACAAACATGCGCATCATGAATGGAAAAGATTCTAGAAGAAGCCTCATATTCAACTCTGAATAAAAAGCCTAAATATTTTCTCTGAGTATTCGCTCTCTTCCTTCCCTTTTTAAATCTCGGTGCTGTGATCCGACACATGCAGGGAGTGCTTCCTCTAGCAGTAACATAAAAAATGAGCCAGATCTCCAGTAGAATTTACCTTGCTAAACTCGGTTTGTATCCTGTGCAAAATTGTCCCAAGGACTTTTTACCATTAGCATTAACCTCACAGTTATTTGGATTCATGATGAAGTCTATCTTCCTAAAAAGCCATTCTTAGTCTCTGTTTACATAAAACTCCATCTTATTTCTGCAGGTAGTACCAGAAAGCTGGCTTCAGGCTGGCTTCAAGTTTTTTCCCTTCTTAAAGAAAAGAAACCTAGTGGCACATTTGCCACAACTTGTAAAGAAAAATAAAACATAACCAAACACATCACCCTCTGTACTGACCACAGCCTCAGTACAGGGAACTGTTACAACACGTGAACCAAGGTGTACTTTCAACATTTAGGTGGAGCAGATGACCTCCTTTTTTCCAGCCCAAGCTATTCTGTGATTTTACAGACTTAGCAGGTTACAAAACAACATCAGAGGAAACGATGACTGCCCGTGCTGCAGCGTGTGACTCTTCCTTTAGCTGCAGGAAAGAATTTCCTTTGCTGATGAATGTAGCAGTTTCATTCTCCACCTATGCAAACTGCTATCCAGAGAAGACCAGGCACCTACACTGAAGCAGTACAGACACATTACTTCTTGGCCTGTTACTATGAACTATATTTATTTTTAACTTGCATCTTTCCTTCTGCTTCTGTGTCTTTTCTATGAATCGTATGTTGAGAGCTGTTTCTATCCGATGGAAGCCGATACTCTGCTTGACCTAAGATGCCTATTGATCAACTACACAAGAACAATTAAACAAATGCGTACGCACAGAACTAAGTGCCATTTACTTCAGATTCTACTGTAATGTGAAAAATTTTAACTTCAGAAATTTTGTGAGGCAAAACCCAATGCTAATAAGCAATATGCAAATGATTCCCCCTGCAGATCGACTTTGTTTTATTTTCTCATTTTAAAAGGTTAAAAATAAGTTTTTTCTGTGAGAGCTTAATTCCATGAGAACTAAATGAGAAACGTGAATTGAGGCTTCTGCTCGCGGAGCGGATAAGGCGGGCAGCGCTGCCGCCGCGTGGCTGTGAGCACCGTTGCACCGCCCCGGGTCCAGCTGAAAGCAAAAATTCAGCACACGCCATTAAAAGATTTGTCTCATAACTTCCTACCAAACCCTCCAATGGTGGAATCTCTGCGTGATTTTCTTCTAATCCCATTATTTCTGGGACATTTCGAAGCAAAGCCTTTTTTTGCCTACTTTTCTATTAAACTCAAAAGAAGCCTTATTTACCACAGCATGAGAACCTGGAATAAAACTATTACAGTTCAAATTTTAATTATCTAAGTACACATGTAAAAATTAAGCAATTAAATATTTCAAGAAATTTAATTTTTTCCCCACTTCAATAACCTGCAGAAGGATTCTCAAGGGTAGGTAAGAAGGGATCCCGTGCGCAGCCACTGTGCTTCTAAGTCATCACTGATCTCACTTCAGATCTATCAAAGTTAAACCAGAGAAAAATGTGAGAACCACTGAATTAATGTGGTTCAGTGCACGAGTTCTTCAAACTTATTTGTAAGAAGGAAAAGTCTTACTCTCTCTCGTGTACACAGGCACATATTTTAAATAGGATTAAATGGACTAATTCTAAAAAACTGAACAGAATGTTCCTAAAAGGAAAACTTAAATAACTTAAAAACAAAACTTAGAAGAGTTGAAATATCTTGGTACTTAGAACTAAGTGGACAAACCGCAAAGAATTGTCGTATGCTTGCTCACGTTCCAATCTTTTGGATTAAAAAATCCATTTAAGCTTAATCAAAACAGTACGGAAACTTCAAAGCAGGAAAACAGCTATCAAAAATTATCTGACAAGAAGTGACACTTCACCTGCATCCACAGTATTTAATTTGTTTGAATAATATAGTTACAGATAAACAGGTTCACTCCATATACAATTACCAATACTTTTTTTTTTAATACAGCTCATATTCCAGTACATCAACACTATTTTATTTACAAGGTATTTATGTACATTAACATATTTCTAAAGTCAGTGCATTGTCAATAAGTTTTATACAATAATTTACAAAGTGAATGTAGTTAATAGTTAACTTAATAAATTTACTACTAATTCATGAGTTAATTTAATTTAAAAAATTAATTACAACCAATGTAACAAACACAGAAGATCAAATAACATTAGTAGATTGTGCTACCTGCTTAAATAAAACATTTTAAAGTAAATCAGTTGAAAATCTTTCACTTTTCATGGAGTTTGCGTAGGGAGGAGTAGACAAACGGGTATTGAAAAAGCTTCTAACCTAGAAATTCACAAGTCATATTTGCTTTTTTTCAGTTTCAATGTTTAGACCACTTTAAAGATAAAAGACCATACAGGATAGGGAGCAACACTTGACAAGTAAGACAATACTTATTTTGGAAGCAATCTGCTGTCCTGGAAGAGGCACGACCTCCAACAAAGGCAGGAGGTCTTTGCCTGAGTAAGACAGCAAGATCAGCAGATGTAATTTCTTAAATGGGTAAAACTCAGATCTTTCTGGAAATTATAAACTTACTGGTAGGTTTGGCATTCTTGTAAAACACATTAAGATGAATCCAGACATTTATTTCAGCTATCAACCGTGAAAGCATCGATTTTGTTAGTGAAGATACAAGATCTAAAGAATTTGGAAGATGAGGTATGACAAAATTAGTAAGCTGCTTAGACTCAGCTAAAGAACAAAAGGCCAAAAGAGTGAAACTTTTATCTTCATTCAGATATGCAAACAATTTAACACTGAAAATGTTTAAAGAAATGCCTACTCAAAAAAATAACCATCTTTTTTTCCAGTCTTTGCGAAGACTCAGTCATGCTTTCCTTCGTGCAATAAGCCCACTGGCTTAAGAGAGCATCATATTGCAAGGGCACGGAAAGCAATTCCGGTTTTAACTGCAAGTATATGCATAATCTGTTGCAAAAAAAAATTTGAAAAGGCAACCAAATTTTGAAAAAAAGAAACTCCATTAAATTATGAAACCAATTTTAAAAACCATCCATGAATGCTACGATAGCTACCTGACAGCCACAGCTTCTTATTTGTTTGAAATACACAGTGGATAATTCACAGCCATTCACTCCAGAGCCCTTACAACAACAAAAACAAACTCTGTTTTTGAATTTAATTACACGAATTTTTAAAAGTGCAAATTTAAAAGCAACACCAGTCATGAAACATAAGCTTAAGCATCTTTCCTTCCAAAAGCTGGGAACATTTTGTGCAATGTGCACATTTTAAGACACCATGCGTGTAATCACAATTACTCTCCTCAACCTGAAGTTTCTTCTTGAGGCATCTCAAAAGTTAGAGATAGCGCTCTTCAGGCAGAAAAGCCATTCCTGAAACATGTTGATCTGCACAGCCAACACGCGGAGAAAACACAACTATAATAAACCATTCAAGCGTAGAAATTAATCTCTTCTCAAATTATGTTTTAGTTGCGCTCCCAACATACAGAAAGAAAGCAACTGACACACACTAGCGGTGGCAAAACTGGAAACGTCTCCTACTCTTGATGTTCATCCTTTAAATTTGTGCACTTTTCATTCTCTTGCTTTCCCTGTTTTGCCAATAAAATGCAATAAAACTGCAGGAAAAAGGAGGTAGCAATATCATGTTGTCCAAAGACAACACTACAATTTTTTTTTCTCCCATTATCTTAAAACTAGAGAGAGCCTTAGGGGTTTGTTAGAACAGTTGGTAAACTCTACACTGCTTTGTTTAGCTCTTATTTGGACTATTTAATTTAGCTCTTATTTGGTCCTAGTCGGCTTTTCTCAAACCATTTTATTTAAAGGCCAATGGCAGTCTCAGCCTGATGTCTAACATCAGAAAGGTTTAGAGCGTGTAGTGAGATAACAGAACAAAACAATACTATCTTTATATTAACTGCTATTTAATTAGGGTTTTCTTCTTGTGCTTTCAGATCACGGGGTACAATAACTACACTTAGGCTATCCGCTTTGATAACATTTTTGCCAAATATAAGTTTCAGGATGTTATCCCTCACATTCTTAAAACAGTCCATGGAAGATCGTCTGCTTACTGTAAAACACAGTACTTCTTATAATCTGACTCAAAATCTTCATCCATGCTGCTTGTGTCTGCCATCTTTTTGCCATCTATCTTTGGCAGAAATTGTGCATAGTCTACCCCCTGCTGCTCATAGAAAAGAATGTAGGCAGAGTCGGTGTCGATTTCATCGGGGTGCAATTCCTGCAAAAGAGAAAAACATGTTCTGAAATATGCAATGGGACAATTGTGTTACTGTCACTGAACGTAAAAAACATGCAATTGCCCTAGAAACAGTAATTTTTAACTGGCTGTTTACAACAACAAGAATCCCATTTTCCCATCTCCCTTATTACAGTTAGAAGGCTCCATTATTTACTTGAAAAGTATGACAAATTTTATAGTGATAAATGCAAATACTTAGAAATGTCGGAACTTAATTATTCAGTAATTGAATACAAAACTGCCAGCATCATGAAAAAATATTCTTGGGCTTCTATTTTTAGTAATTTTTCCGTCCTTGTACAAAATAAGCATCTTTCCTTAACGACGGTAGCAGCTGACAAACAGATGTTACATTAAAAAAAAAAAAAAACAACAAAACCTCTGGTACAATTTCAGTTAACAATTTTAATATTTATCCAGTGCAACTTTTGAGATGCTCATGATTTCAAAGAGCAGTTCTCACAAGATGTAAATTTCTTGGGCTCTAGGTAACCAAGACAAAAACCATTTGCTACAAAAATAAATGACTTACCTTACAGCTACTGTCATTGTAGCAGTACCACTTGTTGTTTGGGTTTTTGGCATAAGTGACATAATGACCCCCTCCCATAATTCCTGAATGGCACTGAAGAAAACGAAGAGGAAAATAAATTCTGGATCAAACATCAAAACTCAGAATTCACAGAATAAATGATTCACAAATTCACGATCTTTGAGTGAGTGACAATGGTTCATGACAGTCTATACATCTGGAGCTGACTAAGCTTACATTCTCAAACAGAAGAAGCATTATGCAGAGATATACTTTTCAGTTGTACTCAGTTTTATGGCAGATTTATTTTGCTGACAATGGTTCTACTTTGTTCTCTTCTCAATAGTTCCCTACTTCTTGTAACGAAAACAATAGAGTAAATGCATTTAGTCAAAACAACACCACATAAAGATAGTTTATCTGCATAAAAAAAGTCAACTTACCGAAATTGCATATAGATTGTAAATAGGGTTAACACATACTTCTTCTCTTTGGTCATCTGTAATATCATCCTCGCTGTGGTTATCAATTTGACCGTTGATACTGCCATTACTGTATGCATTCTGCTCACAGATGTATCCATTGGCTAGAGTCACCTCACTGTCCTGAGCAGTATATAGTTCACTCTGGCTACCTCCCAAAATCTGCCCTCTAGTGAGAGCATCACCTTGATCAGAATTAAATCTCTGTTCCTGGTCAGTACCATTCTCTTTACTTGAATCCAAATTTTCTTTGCTAGTTGACAGTTTGTTTTTACCCAGCTGTGGTAGCCGCAGACGCCCTTTACCTCTTCCTAAAGTCCTTGGGCTACTATTTGGGCTACTGTTTTTACTTGAAGGACAGCTGGTTCCACTTTTTCTCCCCAAAGACGGAGATGCTAAAACAGAAAACATGTGGACTAGTAAGATAAGTAAACGCATAGTCTATATTTTTTTTTAATAACCAAACATTAAAAAACACTGTTTCACTACAACTAATAGGTACTATGTAAAAGTAAAACTATCTTTGCACACACACATACATAGACCTATAAACGGAAACTTAACTCTTTTCTGCAGGAGCACATTCCTCACTCTTAATCCAGCCCACTTAACACAAGCAGACAGTGCCAATATCTGTTGTCACTGAGTAACTTTTTTTCCTTTTTTCTTTTTAATGGTAAAGCTTCACTAAGTTTTCCAGGGCAAACAACAATAGAAGTAAGTGTTTCAAAATAAGTGTAGTGCTTTGGCCAAAGAAACATTAAAACTTTGTTCATAATATAATCCCCCCCCCATCAGTTTTGTCTGGGATTTTCCCTAATTATTACCTACCTTTGATATTATTCAAGACAGTAGTGTTAAGGGAGGATGGACTTCTGTTCAGTGTATCTCCTTCTCCTGGTGTGTAAGTGATCTGCAGATCTATTTTCCTAGACTCCCCTTGGAGAGTCCGTGGTTCAGGAAGGCTGTCAACCTGGAACGTCAGCTGCTTTCTTTGAAAATGACTTGGATCCCTTTGTACCAAGAAGGCACTTGGGTCAAAATTTTCTCTGGGAAACTTCACAATTTTCTGAGATTTTATCCAGCGGCCATTTACAAACTGAAATCTTTTCAGGTGAATGATCTAAGGAGAAACATGTTAGAGCAAATTAAAGGAGGACAATTACATCACAGTGAGTAATTTCACTGTTTAATTTTCCCCAAAACACACACATCTTATCATATGCTAATACGAAACAGTAACAATGCTGTAGTGTGACAATTTGGATTTTGGGATCAAGCTGGTAAAATATGGAACTAATATTTTCATGGGAAATGATGGAAAAGGTTGCTTCAATTCAGTGATCAGCACTGTGTGTTTTGAATAACCTACCAAATTTGGAAAGCAACAAATGCAGGTGTTACACAACCAGATGAAAGATCATGTTACTGGAAAGAGCGCCTAAGTGTGAATTCTATGTCAGAACAGATGACACTGAACGCAAAACGCCACCATTTCCTGCAATGTATCAGCTAAAAAGATTCAAAAAAGATTTGAGGTTTGCTTTATTTCCCTGCATTACAGAAATGCATGAAACAAACTAAGTCAATGCCCCTCCTGAGACTGTGAACAAAACCATATCTTCTTATTCAGAACAAGGAGACATACTTAGCAATTCAAATTTGTGATCAATGTACTTTGGTTTTGCTGCTGTAGAGGAAAATTACACAAGATCATACCAAAATAGGGGGAAGTCTCCAAAGATCCAGTTTTTTGGTGGCCAAACAATGGGTCTTGCATTTGGAACAGTAGTACATCTCATCCTCCCCCAGTTCTTCCTCACTGGTGAAGGCTCTAAGACAGCTATCCAGATTGATGGGCTCTGCTTGAGCTCGTCGGCTTTGTTCAACACTTTCATGTTCTTCTACAATCTAAAGTGAGATAAAACTATATCTGACTGGGAAGCACATAGAAACTGCTCAGAGGAAGGCTCTATTCACAGTATCATACAAATAATATCATATAGTTACTTAGGATTAAAGATAAAAACTAGGTGCACTAAGTTTTAGCAGAAAATTTATTTCAGTTATGAAGAGGCAGACATACAAATAATTCACTGTCCTTATTCTTGGGTTCTGCTTACAAAATTCTCCATAAAGCACAAGTTTATAGATTCAACACACAAGTTTGAACAGCTATTCTACATTAACTCAGCTATAGGCTTACCTTCAGAAATGTTTTGTTGACTCAATGAGGGAAGAGGTTTACTCACATGCATATAGCACTGCTGTGCTTAGAAAATGTATCAAATTAACATACTTTGTATTATTCTGGAGGCTAGATCAAAAGCAACTCACAACAGACAGAAAATACACTGCTGTGGTTTCTTAAAAGCGTCTCTTCCACATTATAGTCACGTAAGAGGTCTAACATGAAGACATTAATTTATCCAGAATATACTGTTCAGCGATTACTGACTTTATTTTAACATTAAAATGACAAAAGAAGCATCAACTGGAGGAAAAAAAAAATTGGTTGAAACGGGTTGTGCTTCAGAGCTATCAACAAACAACAAAGGGTTTGCACTGAAATTTTACCCGTTCTTGCGAGGTCTGGTAGCGCAGATGGAGTGCTGTTGGATCCCAGTCTACAGCAATGTAAGCATTCCCAACACAAGCTCTATCTTCTGTGCACTCAATTTTACAGCCACGGCAAAATCTAAATGAAAAAGTTAGATGTGGTAAGTAAACAGTTCAATAACTAAGTTTTACATTACTTCACGGTCCAGTTCTGCTCCTTATTTTGTAATATATGCACCCCCAAAGTTTCAGGCCTTGCCTTCAGTGTAAGAGAGAGGCATTTTTATAAAACAATAATGTGTCAGTTTGCTATTTTACTACAAAACTTTAACAGAGATGAGAAGCTGAAGCAGTTGGGTGAGCTTAACCATCTACCTGCGTATAATGCTGACCAAGCCCACCTACGACACCAAAAAGCTATAATGCTTTGTCTCCATAAATATTTTACAAAATGATAGCTAATGTACTTTATTTATCTAGCTGTAAGAGACTTTTTTTTAAAGTAACTATATGGTCTGAATACCTTCCAGCAAGGGTCTGAAATGTTCATCAGCCTGTCTTTGTTTAGGGAAAATTCCAAGTGTGTTTCCAGGGTGGATTTCTTATTGTCCATTTTAGTTCTTACTCTCCAAATGGCACAGGAACTAGTGAGGGTAAATGATTCACATCTAAAAGCTTGGTTTTGTATGAAATCCCCACAAATCATCCAAATATGTACAAATGTGCCTGCTTATATACACACATTCACACAGAATATTGTAAGGGGTTAAAAGGTTTTCAATAATCTCATGTCTGTCTCCTAATTTAAAGTTTCTCTGTCAGCAGAGTTTTCAGCTCTCCAAGTCATAAAAGCTATTCTACAGTGAAAGTCTGCCATGTGAGGGTTTTGGTTACATTAGATTCTAGATTCTTATAGTTTGATATTACCTCTGAAGTCTGAAATGTAACAAAAATCCATTACCATAAATTCAATTTCTGCTGGAGTGATTCCCTTCCTTAAATCTAAAAAGGACAATTTACCTGTACCATGGACACCAAGCACAAGAATTTCCATCCTTCTGAACTACCCTTAGGGTGAATGGATACTGATATCCCATGCTATCATCACTGAAACAGGAGAGAACACAACATGAAACATGAGCACTCGTTCAGGCTGCCAATTACCTTCTTTCACTATGCTTCCTATGTTTAAAAAAAACACACACACCCACCCCCTCAAAATTGTAATTTTGATTAGATTAAGATATTTTAAAATAAGACTGGCCTTTACATTGCCTAAATTTGTCAGATATAAATAATTATCAATCACTGGATGAGAACAAACGAACCAATTTGTGTAAAGTCAACCTTTAAGTGCAGCTAGAAGGTACACATTTAACTGTATTAAAAAGGATTAAAAGTTATTTTTAATTATTCCCACTATTCAACTGCAGGGCTCCAAAATGACTTCTTACAAAAATAACCCACTAAATGGAATCTGCAGGCAGAAAGCTTCTGGGGCAAAAGCTCACACAATTGTTCCTAAAGTTGTTGACATTTAAAGCTTAATTATACATTAAGAAAACATATGTTCATTCAACAGAGGTATTATGAGAAGTCAAAAGTGATAAAGATGAAGAATGAATATAATTTTAAATCTTGTAAGCAAGTCTACTCCACTGTATTACACCATTCAAGCCAGAGACCGAGATGCCACACTCACCAGTCTTGTGCATGATTACTAGCTTCCTGAGGCGGGAGAGGGCTAGCAAGCCTGGAAACCTGAATCCACACTGCATCATACAGGTCTTTTTTCCGTGTATGAACTGTACAAGGAACAATTAGTGGCATTCCAAAGAGACTAGGACGATTCTTCTGAGATGAAAGAAAATACAATTCTGTCCGCATCTGCGTATGTGAAAGAAAAGAATGACTCAGATATAAGCATGCATTAACTCACATTACCATAATTACTAGGATGCTGACCTTGTTACTTATTTCAGGCTTTGGCAATTAAAATAAACCATTAAGCCTATTAAAAGTACTCCATTTCAGCACTTTTCCCCAATATTAAATACTGTAAATTTTGATCATTGACTTGAAACTGCCTGAAAAGTTTTTTGTATTTTATGATATTATGGCAACGTTACTTAGGCATTAGACCACATCAACATAAATCTGTATTTCAACCATGTGCAATATTTTATATTCTATATGATGCATATTTCTTACTTTTCCCACCACATGGTAATATTGTAGTGTAGACATGCACCTAATAATGCTAATACCTGTACCAAAATGACCTCTACACTAGGCAAGCTTATGCTTGCTAGAGAAAGAAAACCTTTACGTCTATAAAGGAGGCACTACAGACTTGTACGCAACTTACTCCAAGCAGACAAACTAACCTTCATGCTACATCTCTCATTTATAAGAAAGTTTTAACACACTGACTTAATGACACTGAGGCGCAGCAAACGGCTACCACCTTTCCTAAGTTTTACACAATTAACCCTTTCCATTGATAAGATTTTTGACAATGACGAGTGTGGATTCCTGGAATAGCTTCCACAAACAACTTTTACTGGTTTTTAAGCTGTATAACTAGCTGCTTGTAATGGCTCAAAAGCATTACACCAATCACCTAAGAGATTCTGCAAAATTTGAATCAAGATAACAGTGGTTAGTGGTGGCCACAACTTGAGAGAATAAAGCAAAAAAGCCTCATACGAACGCACAGTAAAGAGGGAAGTTAAATGGCCTCCTGGCACGCATCCACCAGGCTCTAAACATCAACAGACTCTAAAGTCTGGACACAGAGCACATGGAACATGTGGCTATTTGAGGTGTCCAGTCATCCAACTTTGACATTTAGAGTTCTACTTAACCACAGATGCTTTTACAAAGAGTAGTTCATGCTAACAGAATGACCCAGGAATGTACTATATATCTTCACTCTGTTTTGTATGAGAAATAAGGCTTTTCCACATAATGGGAAAGAAATGCATTTCTAGTAGCTCCTCTAACTAGATTTTTTTCTGCTCAAAGAATCTGGAACATTTAATCAGGGAGTTAGTGAATGCCCGAGTATGCATCTCAGCATTAAAGAACTGGGAAGCATGCCAGTACTAAGGGAAGAAAAATACACCAACGTTAGACATTACGATTTAAATTTACAAAAGTTGTGTTTTTGTAGAAATTGGTGCTCACTTAAGAGGGGAAGTTATTCATGCTCCCTCTTCATAAGAAATAAAGATTAATTTATAATGTGGACATTTAAAAAACCCTCACCGACTTTCTCTCAAAATGTGTTATGCGAACAACTTGTAACAAATGCAAAACTTACTAACCATTTTTCTGTGGACTGCAATTATATACCCTGTACATGGACTATCAGAAAGCAAGGGCACGTGACCGTTGAGAGTCCAGTTGGCAAGGTTACGCTCTGTTCCACATGGCACTACAGTATTTGGCATTCCGTTTGGAATTAGGGTTGGTTTAGGAAGGTCCCCATTCATCATTATGTTGGGTGCTCCATTAGCTGATGGCCCAGTTGAGACATCTGTAGATAGACAGTTACATTCTCAGTTATCTCCAGTAACCAGAACTGATCACAAGATTTTTATTCCTTCCATTCTGTTAAATGCATTTCATGAAATATCTTCTACTCTCCTTAAGACCAACATCGAACCTTTTCTTTGCCTACAACTTTGCAAAATCAGAGCATGCAAGAGTAAAGAGTAACAGGTGTTTACAACCCATGCATGAAACCACAAAAAATAAAACCAAAACCAAACACCATGCTTCCAATTTTTTTACATGTACTGCCTTAGAGCCAATCCTCAAGTAATAAAACATTTCGCTTGTTTCTTGTGTTTTTAACTAAAATAAGTATATAGCGACCTTCAAACTGCTATCCTCGGCATGATCCTAGAAAGTATTACAGACCATCAGTAGATACTGAGACTGCCCACAGCTTCTTTGTGGACCAGAACTCTAACTTATTTGTCTTTTCTTTAATCCTCACTGTTTACTTATTACCAAGAAGTAAGGTTTTCTCCTGAATTTCTCCAGTGTCTAAGCACTGTGCATTTTAAATCAACAGGAAAATGAACATGCTTCCTTTTACCTGTCTGCACAGGACTTGATGCTGATGTAGGGGATCCTGGAATTGGTATTTCAAATGCACACAAAAACCCACTCACTGATAACCGGACTTTCTGGTTGTCTTGAGGAAAGTTCTTCAGTAAAAAAGGGAAAGTTAGTCAGATATGTATATACTTCTGTCTGTGACTCTGAACGTGTTTTGTTCTTTTGAAAACAGTGTATCTATCAGCTCATCTCTCCCCTTCCATCTGCTTCCTTACACCTTTCTAGAAGGAAGAAAGGAAGCCAACAAGCACATCCCTTTGCAGATCTCTGCAGCAAGACCTGAGAGAGTTATTAACAGTTCTCTAAACAGACCGAGAGCACCTAGTTTCAAACAGTTTTAATCCTATTCAATGACAGCAAAAAAAATTATATATATATACACACACATATACATACACACTAGATAGAACTAAGCCAGTCATTACTTATGCCTCCAACGTCTTGGCAATGTTTAAACTCACAGCACTCTAACTTGATATTTATTACCTCAAGATGATTTTATCCTTTTTTTTCTAAAAATATCATTAGGAATCAATTCAATTAAACTTCTGCAAGCTTCTACATCGCTATTAATTTTGTTTACAAGTGGTTTATTTTGATTCAGTTTACTTTGTTTTAAATCTATTTAAAGCAAGCCAAATTACTGATTAAGAACGAAAAAGTTCATACAGAGATATAATTAAGCTGACTTTATCACACGTTTAGTTAAATAATTTCACAGTTCTTGTAAGCAAAGGTTAATATCAAAAAGAATGAAGAAGTATGCTGATGAACACAAATAACAAACAAAAGTACCAAAAGTATGTTGTGGCAATGATTAATTTTTTTTTTTTTCTTCTTACCTTTATATTGGAGCTATGCACTTCCGCAAGTAGAATCTGTTCTGGTTTTAGCCCACAGAGTTCACTTAACTGTTTTTTCAAACCTGTATACTTTTCATCCATGTTCAATCTCAGGCCATATCGAACCGGAGTAGTACCATCTAATTTAATTACTTTAAAGGGGAAAAGAAACACACTGGTTAGCAAACCAGGAAAGTTTTAATGAGAATAATACATTGCAGCTACTTACTTATTAGAAAGTATTTTTTTTCCAACTTTAAGATATGATTATTTTTTTCTTATCAGCCAATTTTCAAGGTCTGCAGACAAATGTCAGAAACCCCCTTGCTGCATAGGCAGTAGAAAATGGCTTCAAAATTTGTTTCACTTTTTTATCATCTTTCCTTCTGCCTCTCTTCCAGCAACACGTGGGTTCTTCACAGTATAGTCCATGACCCCTAAAGCATTTTTTGTTTGCACACTCCCCCCGGCCATTCTTTTTCGCTCTAGGCAGATTTAGGACAACCTCCACAACACAGTGAGCAGAAGGAAAGTTCTCAGAATCTCCTTTAATCAAGACTGAAAATGGGCATCTATGCTATGTTTTTAAAGGTTTTATTTGTGTTTAACTGTATTTCAGTGAAAATTCTTGTACTCTGTTGTATTAAAACCGTTATACTATTTTTATGCGTAAGTGCTAACACAAACAAAATTTGGATGTTTTATAGCTGTTCTAGATACACAATTTTTACTTTAGCAATGACAAGTTCATAGGGAGTTAAACACTACTACTCACCCGTAATCTCTAGGTGCATGTAGCTATCCATTGGCAAAGGCAAGGATAAAAAATTAAAAGGGTCAAATCTAACACTTATATGTCCACAAGTTTTACATTTCACTTGTGACTTCAGCTGCCCATGAAATAAATCTACGACAATGGATCTGTTTCTTCTCAGATGGTTTTCCCAGGCCTAAAATGATGTATAAAAAACCAATACAAAGTTAGAACCTGAAGACTACTTGCCTGAACTACAGGAAGGAGGACATGCTGCAAGACCTCCAAAGTTTCATTGGCCTATGGAAGTCAAATTTTTTCCAAGAAGTTGTTTACCAACTTCTAATAAATAGGAACTATTTAGTTTCAATGCAAGTAAAGAAAAAGTTATTTCAATTAACACAATAATCAAGATATGGCATCATTTAAAGTATTTCTGAAAGGATCATCAGGTGTCCTGAAAAATTTTGATACTCCACAATTCTGAGGAGTTCAAAATGATTGTGAAGCATCATCTTTATGCTTTTGTTATAATACTTAAAAAACTCATTTTCAGTTCAAAGGTGAAAATGACTCCCTAAATGACAGATCTAACAAGTTCCAAAAGACGGTACAGTCCTGAAAGAGTATTGCCACAGTCTCATCACCAACTTTGCAGTTAGCACTGTAAGTTAAAAAAACCCAGCAAACAAACAAACCCCAAACCCAAAACTTTAACCCATACCTCTGCTGCTACTTCCCAGTCTGGTCGACCATCACTGTCTTTTAGTTCAACATATGGCTTATCATGAACTCTGTTCAAATCCTCATGAAGACCATCCAAAAGAAAAGCCAGAAGCTCCTGTGAGTCTTGCTGTTGGAAGCCATTAAATCTGGGAGCATATTTTGCTATTGTCCACTATAAAAAAAAGCCACAAAGTTATTTAACATCATGCAACAAAAACTGTAACAATAAATCAAAATATTGTAGACAAGACGCATGCTGTCAACGAGCACAAATTCAATTGCCAAGAGTTAAAGGTAAGCCCCTTTGCTTTCAGAACAAAAGACCATTTACAGGCAAACGCATAATCTTTTGTCCCCAGCAATGGCTATAAAAGCCACATCTTATAACACAACCTCTGATTCATATCAGGTAACTCCTTTGACCTTACAACCACTGAACCATGATTATATTCCACAGAAAGCTGCTCAAGTCCTCAGCACCAGGACCGATGAACTTTGGCCTCCTCCAGAAGTGCACCCTGCCCCTGCACAGCCCTTTCCTGAACACCTCCCCCACTTCCCTTACAGGCAAGAAAGCAAATTCTGTGACCAGTCTGGAGTACCATACATGATGACTGATTGCCCAGGATATGGTCACTGGCTTCACAGCCAATTTCTAACACTTGAAATATACGTCCAAGTGTCGTTCCCTTTCTTTAGGGGAGATACTGATTTGAGTCCCAGAACCATTACAATACAGTTAACATCAGGAAAAAATGCATTAAAAGATTTCTGCTAGCCAAAGAAAATCTTGCTTTCCACCTTTAAATAACACACATCACAGACTTACCCGCAGCTTCAACGGTGCTATATTCTTTTGAGTTCCACTCCACAACTCCTGAACCAAATCCCCGTAACACTTGGCCATGTGCCCTTTCATTCCTATTGGATTTGTCCTAGAAATCGTAAAGTAATTAATACCATACTAAACTTTAAACAAAGCTCAAGCATGGGGACAAACAAGGAAGTGCAAATGCTTCTTGCTGAACTGTTTTAACTGTCCCAGAAACAAAAGAGGTTATACTTTCATGTATCTAATCTAGCATCTGCTGTATAGCTGATGGTTGATAACACTGAACTTAGAAGGATTTAATCATACTGTCTACTTCTGAAAGCTGAAACTCATTTTAAAGAAATGTTACAACATCTAAAATGCCAAGGGTCTCAAATAGAAAATTACCTGTTAAGTTCATAAAGATGTCTTCCTGAGATGAAATACCGTGTTAGAGGTTGTGTATTACTGACACACTGGATACTGGAGTTCATGAAACATGTGTTACCCAGATTGCTTAATCCAGTAGCACCCTTTTCAGTAGGAACTGAGAAAAAGAAAACAATTACACCAATTGTGCCGATGTGGAAAAATTCAGAATAGTGTATCAGTAAAGTTAAGAATATGACCTTTACACAGTAACCAATTCAATTTAACCTGCTCACAATTACAAGACTACAGCTACCACAGATGCAACAGAAGACCAGCCCGTTCAAAATATCTGGTCTTTCGACTGTACGTGTTAACAGAAATTGATGTACTTTGTTGGATCTGATCCATCATGGACGTCAGTACAATCCATACAAACTATTTTCAGATAAATAATTATGGTACTGAAGTTTCTGGATTAATTTGTTAAAATCTTAAATATTCCTTACCTTAAAAAAAATCCAAGATAATAAACACAATATCCAGAATTTGCTATGTACCATTTGCACTGCTGCATCTGAACATGTACAAATTTATCTGTCTATACATCCAACCCTCTCATATTTCCAGCATTTAAGTTAATAAAACAGAAAGAACAAGCAAAGCAGCACAGGCATCAAAGACCTCTTCCAATGTTAAGAGCACCTATATTAAAAAGAATTGTTTCAACGTAATATAGCCTCTTGGATTTTTCTTCTCATCATAATTCGGTTACTATGCTGAAACACTTACCTTTATGTCTGTCTATTTTACTACTGTTTGCTATAAAAGACATCTCTTCTGGCCAGCTCATGTCTTTGTTTCGAACTAGAAAGAGATATGAGATAAGGATTTTTTAGAATTGTTTGTTACTTACTCCAGAGTTTATACAGCTGAAGAATTTTAATTCATATTTTCTAATATTTAACTGAGATTAGAAATTTGCTTATTTCTAGTTATTATTTTTGCCAGTTTTCATTTCAATGTTTCTAGTCATTACTGGAAATCATTCTAACGCTGCCATCATTCCAACCATGCCAGTAACATCTTTAGAAAGAAGCTCTGAGATTTCTTTCCTGTTGGTTAACAAATTTTACAGTACTTATTCTAATACTTAATAAGGATTCCCCAGGTTTGAACAAATCTGTTCACTTCATGAACAATCACTAGTATTTTTTGTTTGTTCGTAACAACAACAGATTCAAGCGTACTTCAAAATAGGGACAAATGTTTCAAGATAAGGCGGGACAAAAAACCGCAAGCTTTCCTAAACTAGCTTTACCACCACCTCCCCATAGGGTCCCTCTGTAAACCTCTATCTTGCACTGACATAAGCCATACAGCAAACTGGCTGAGGGAACTGAGCTAGCTGAAGAGAGGGAGTTATTTTTCACTAGATCACTTCTCACAGCCAGTTCATCAGATAGGTGTCAAGGAGTTGTCCACGGGTAAGGCAGGTGGCATAATGTATAGAGGAAGGGCAACTGCTTCTTTCAGTGGCAGTGTTGACTTAATGCCGGTTTGTTTATAGAGCTACAGCCTCGGGGTTCTATTTCACCTGATACACCAAGGTACAGTCCCTCTCCCCTCTCTCTACATATAAATTCCCATTTGTTCCCTTGTATCTAGTGATTAATGCAGATAAACAGTGAACTGCATCAGCCACTCCGTCAATTTTAAATTGATTAAATATGAGCTGAGCCAAGTGGCAAAAAGGATGAGTCCATCTAGCACACCAACCTGAGGCGTAATATAAAGCTACGCTAAGTGAAACTTGTACAGAAACAGCTCAAGACTTGGACTTCTACATAGCCTCTATGATGTAAGGACAACAGTAGAGTGGATGAAGTAAGTATGCTTCTGTTTCTCACATTAAAAGATTAGACAAAAAGAGTCAGGTCAAACTAGCTGAAAACCTAGCTTATCCATGCACCCTGATACCTTTGACAAAGGCATAATGTATTTGTGACTAGCATAGTAGCCCATGTCAGGAGGATGAGACACAACAGACGTAAACTGAAACAAGAAAGGTTGAGATTGTTTATCACACCTTTCACCACAAACAGTCAGTCAAGTAGTCAAGTCCAAATGCACCAGGTTCTCCCCAGATGTGAAAATAAAAGCAGCTTTTAATGAAAATATTAGAAAGGAACCTGACATGGACTGAAAATGCAGTTTTCTTCACCTTTTGCTTTATGAGTAAGAATGCATTCATGCAAATATCATAACCTGAATTCTTGTAAAATTAGTGAAAGAAAAATCAGATAATGAAAAAGCCTCAGATGCCTCACACCGCTTTTGTTAAGTCTCTGGTATTTTAGTTATTACTGTAGTGGCAGGGGATTATTTGAAGCTTTGGTATTTCTTCCTGTATTTCTTTCAATACATACATATATGAAAGACACATCTATTTACACATACTCCTCCTTCTCAAAACATTTCCAAAAATAAAATATTTGGGCAGTAAGCCTATGTATTTGTGTAGTTTGGGCAATTACAGAAATGGGTACTACACACAATTTATTAACCATATATATACTCATATAAAACTATTTGGTTTTAGTGTGTAAACAAATTATAGGCTCTTTTTATACCTTCTATCACTAAATGCTGCTCATCTTGGATTTTAAGGTACTCCAGTCTGTGATCTTCATCATCCAGCAAAGTAAGATAGTTCTGCAGGAGAAAAAATACTTCATATTATTATTACTTCTAGATCTAAAATTCTCTGAGGATATTTTAATCTCAAAGCAATGAAATTAAAACAGTATTAACAATTTCTTCACAAAAATGAGAAAGCCAGTTTCCTACCTATATTAATTAAATACAGTAGTTCACTGATCTCCAGATGCATCTAGTTCAATGCTTTAATTTCATGAAGTATTTCTTTCGAATGAGAGAATTACATGCACTCAATGATTTAGAGGAATCTATTCTGCTTGTTCGTTGTGATTTATTCACATACACATTTGAAAAAGATCCTGGATGGCTGTTGGCTTCTGTGCCATGTCACAGCATCATGCGCGTCAATGGAAGAATATATTTTTATTTCCATTTAAAACAGTTTCTACAAAACTTCATATCAAGCCTTTTAATAGGTCAACCAACTGCCAGTGTTTAAATACATCACAGGATGATTTAATGTTTATCAGGCTACTAGAAAACAAAAGATAAGTTTTCTGGGTCATTAACACCAAAATCTAAATTTCACTGCTTGTAGCACACAAAAAATTCTAGAAAGTGGCAAGAATTTTCCAACCTGGGCGGTTAAATCGCCAAGGAAACTTACGTCCTTTTTTTTTTTCTGTGCATGTATATTTAATAGTTTCTGGAAAAGAAGAAGATATACAATACCCAATAGTTGATGAAAGAGAAAAAAAAAGAAAAAAGACTGACATTACCTCACTGTTGTACAACCAGAGGCGCATATCCTCTTCTTTTATACGTAGTCTCTGGGAGAGATATTCATGTATCTCTTTAATTGTTTGCATTCGACTAAAGCAGCCGGTGTAAGCCAACACTCTTTTTAAAGGAGCATTCGGTGAAGGTACATTCCCTGGATTCACAATCATAAGAAAAGGGTAAAAGATAATGTATGTACCCATAGGCCAGCTGAAATCAGATCAATAATAACTTATACACTATATATAATAGAAGTACTTTTTGTGAAGAAGTAGTACACAGTTTACTCCTTTTGTTTATGGATAAAATAATAAGTTAGATTGAAAGCTAGTTGTTACTAACCCTTTGGGACAAGAAACTTGCTCTCAAAAAGCAAATAAATTTACCTCCCTTCTTACCAAAACCTATTAGAAAATTGCTCCCCTAAGATTCTCATAGGAAATAAACAATTCCAAAGTACTTTTAAAAGACTGGGCTATTCTTTTTTTCTCTTAAAGACAGAGTATCAGAGACAATTGCAATTTTCAAAAAAAAAAGGACTTCAAAAATTCATGAGAATTTTCTTTTTGAGAGCACATTGTAAGTAAAAAATCAGGTCAAAAAAATCAGTCTGACTGTTCTTGGAAGTAGCGTAACTTTGCTCCAGCTCTTCTACGGAGATGAATGCTGATTTGTGAAGACGAAATCAGCCTGGCAGTTTCACAATAAAAGTATTCTTAATAACTAAATTCCTCAAAACATATTCTGTGAAGATGCCTAGGATTTTCACCAGAACTTCTCAACGCTCTCATGTTTGTAACAGAAACTAATTCTATCAGTCAAAACTGTTGCTGTTTTCTATAATATGAGCTCATCTTTAACTAAAACATTTGCACAAGCTCAGTTTGACAGAGATGAGACCAACTTTACGTGCTTTATTTTTGAGCTTCTTTAGTTTAAACTTAGGAAGTTCCCCACTCCTCACAGAGACAGGTCTGTAACATATTAATGAAAAGCTTTTATTATACAGCCAAACCCAACTGGACAACTGCATTATTTAAGTAACTGGAGAAGTGACATCGTTCTACTTTCACTGTCAAAAGATTAAAATAAAATAAATAGTACCATATGAAAAGATGCAATATTACATGCAATTTGACAAGGGAGTAAAACTATACTGTAAATCATCTTATAAGTCAGCAAAGCATCAGTTTTGCTTCAGTATACCAAGCAAAGTACTCATTGTTTTTTTAAAGAACACAAAAAAGCATTTTCTGAGATTAGGGATCAGAGGATTAGTTGTAAGATTACAGCAAGAAAGCATATTTGAAAACTCAAAAAGATTAATAACTGATTGGACAAATAAATTAGTGCAGAGCAAAATGATTCCAAATCAAGATCAAATTTGGCACATCAGAAGATTCCCTTTATTTGAATTTGCGCATTTTAGGATGTCCAAACAAAGCAGTTTCCATTTTATTAGGTCTAGTAGGAAAAATGAATTTGGGTAGCAGGCAGTTTCTGTAGCGGAACTTGATCAAGCAGGCAGCCGCTATCTACACGTTAAGTTTGAGATTCTACCAAAGCAGTGAAAAATTGAGCATCTGCATGAGATTTTTAAATAGAGGCTAATACTAGCAAGACTGAAGGATTTAATTTTCAGTAGTCAGTTGAGTCCACTTCTGGACATACGTTACTGTGGATGCATATGTATATCTGCATGTATCCAAATGCACATGTGAACATCAGGTATTTCTTCAAACCTATTGTGCAAGGCAAGTATGCAAGCGTGCACACAAACCGGTAACTGAAAACAAATCCTGTACAACAAATCCAGCTGAAATGTGAAACTGCAATCTAAAGATCATTCTTTTAGCCCATTACTTGTACAATCTTTTGGTAAGCACTACGACCACAATTATGGCACATACATTTTAGTTGGATGTTTACACTTTCTACTGAATTGTCTTTCCAAACTGCATCAAACAATAGTCTTCATATTCCCTTAATTCAATCCCTTTCTAAAGAGTATTAAATTACTTTGCGCATTAAAGCCTAGCTGCCCAAGTAACTCAGAACCAGTTGGCCGAACAATGATCTAATTTATTATACCACTGTACTATCAGATACACACACGCACCCCAATGCACAGATGCATCTATTCTGTGGCTACAAAATTAACTACTAACAGGATTAATCAGATCTGCCCTTCTCAGCTGTTTGGTTTATGCAGTGCTCATTTTTCACTTTCACCAATCTATTTGCAGTAACTATGCGACTTAACTGACTTCACTGAAAATGACCCCTCATGCCTCTTCCTTTCAAGAGAAGATAGGAGGAAAGCCTTTAAATCTTTACCAAATGCTGATTGTGCCTTACAGTTGATTAGCTGGTGTACAAGCTGGCAGCAAGCTTCTACAGCTCTGGGTCTCGCTTTCTTAGAAACTGCGCACTTGTGTTCTTGCTGCATTCTTAAGTTACCTCTAGGTAAATGCTGAGGAAACATTCTCAGGCTCATCATACCCATATTCACCCAGATGTTTGACTGCTGCGTTCGAGTGGCAGGCTGCTGTCTCAGGAAGAGCAGATAGCGAGGAAATAACTCTAGTTCAGGCACATTTGTTTTGCTGTTTTTGATCACCTAGTAAAGACGTTTAAAACACATTTTAGAGACTGCTGTTCCAAACGTGTAAGAAATCCCAACAGGAACAGGAAGTAATGATTAAAGCAGATAGTTAAAAAAATAAACTATTTTACTAGGAGACGAGAAGTCCTCTGAACTTATGGGGTCTCAGGCAAATATCCACAGGAATAAACAATTCACTGATTTCTAAGCACTTCTTGAAGCTTATTAGTTGCAGATTGTCAAAAGCAAACACGTTATTTAGTGGAGCATTGCTTCCTGTACAACACCATGGAAAGAACATTTTTATAATTCCTGAAATATATGTGAATTTACAATTAACCTCGTTAATATTGACACTGAGTGGAATTAAAGTTTCACAACTGTTGAAAAAACTCACACATCCTGAATAAGACATTTGTTCTGAACTTTTTGAACTACAGGATTGAATTAAAACCTTCATATTGTAAGAACAGACTGAAACCTACTTTTGTTGCATTTTGATATGTTGACAGAAAAAGTCAAAATTACCCCAGAAAATTACTTGCAGCTTTTCAGTCACCATTTCTACAAAGATTTTGCTATCTTGAGCTGCCCAAACATAGACATAGATAAATGGCAGAATGTTCACTATTTTTGTGACCATGTGAAGCAGAAGAAAACACTCAGCTTAAATTGTGAGATGCAATTTAATGTACTGGAGTGCCATGGTATTAAACTTCAGTTGCAACAAAAACAATAGCGATGACATTTTCTGGAAAGAAACAACATTAATAGTCCCTACTATGGGGTGGAGAGTGGGACTGTAAGTGCCTGTATACATGCTTGCAAGTAATCAAATGGTCTTGAAGAATTCAAGTGTTCAGATAACTGAGTGTCAAAATATTCCTTAATTATGGACTGGAAAGCTAACATTTATGCATATATTATTTATATTTTTTTTTTGCAGACAGGATATCCAAACTAAAATTCTCTCATTATGAATAGAAGTCTCTTTTCTAATTACCCTATTGCAAAAATCTCAAGCACGTTAGTTTTGCTGTGTATAAAGAGATGTGGCCTTTTCTGGATCATGAAAGGTGTTTTGTTTCCATGGAGAACGTGTGGGAACTGGTTAACAGAAGCCAATGATTTTTCACTGTAAAATAATTGCCAGTACTACAGCTAACAGACCAAATCATCAAAAATCATACAGCTAATTCTCTCCCATTTGTGACACTGACTGTGACACCAACCACCTAATCCCTATTGCTACCATAAGAAAAAAAATCCCCTCACTTGCTTTTTTAAAGTGTAGCTCCTATAAGAGACTACCTGACACCAAATAAACCAACCATTATATGGAATAAATATACTCAACAGAAATTAAAGAAAGTTTCGAATGCCTCTAAGTGAATGGAGCAAATTACTTCAATTTTTCCTGACTCTAACATCAGCCTGCTTTTTTATTAATTCAGAATTAATAATTCAAGGCATACCAGCTTCAGCTCCAAATGATTATACCTGTTAATCATTTCATTATATTACACACAGAGAAACAGAGAGATAACTCAATAAATTGTGAGTAAATTATACGATCTAACAATGACTGTTGCTATATAATTACTGCTTCTCTTTCGGAAATACTGTCGCTGTTTTAACTGCAACCGAAAAAATCTTATTGGGATAACACAGACTATTATTAGTCCACTTAGTCAATTCCATTTAATATATAGCACTTTCACATTTGAAAATTATGTTCTGCAATACATTCTGCATTGTGCCTAAAATTAATTTTTAATTAAAGATATTACAGCTTTAATATAGAAAATGCTAGTGTTAGTTACAGAAAGTGAGTTTCAGGTCTTCAAGGTTTTTTTCTCTTAACAAAACTTTTACGCAAACAAGTACAAATATCACCTTACGTTTGATAGGCTCTTTCTAATTAGTTAATTTCATTGCAAGGTTTTAAGTGACTATAGGCAACTAGATAATTGTTGATGTAAAAACACAGTGTTGCCAATTTGCAACTACTTTTTTTATTACACAATGGAAACTGTTAATTGTTTGTAAAACTATTTCACAATTTTATTGTGATTCATTGGCTTTTCTGCTTACTGTCAAATATAAGAAATGTAAAAATTCACTACATATTAATTATTTGCTGACAAATGAATATTCAATAAGTTTGGAGAAATGTTACTAGTTTTGGGCTGAAGAATGACAGTGGTGGTCTCTTGCCTCACCAGTAAGATTTTTAGTTACTCATTGGAAAAAAAAAAGGCAATTACCATAATACTAGAAGAATGACACAAAAAACCTATTTATTTTGAATATGAGATCTGCTCAAAACAACAATGGGTATTCACACGGCCATGATACATAATACTTGCAACGAAAATCAAAACTGAAGATTTAAAGCAAAAGCCTGACTGGATGAGTGTATCAGGTGAGATTAGTGGTCTTTGCTTTTAACACTGAACATGGTTAACCAGAATCATGCTGATTCAGCCTTAGACAGTAGATGCCAACTCAGTTTTAGCATCTGTATCTTGAGGAATTGCTTATGATAAATGCTGTATCGAAAAACTTTTGACTAGAAGCTGAACAACTTAACCAGTCTGTGCAGTACTCAAAAGCTGATATGCTCATACACAAATTCTTTTTAGGAATACCTACTCCTGCTGCTTTTTAGATCTTCACCAAATCTTGCGTGTTGTGCTTTCTATGACACTGAACTTGAAGGACAGCAATCGTTACCCTCCCCCCACTTCAAGAAATTGTAAGAGAGAAGAAATGCATTTTCAAAGCTGCAGGTGTTCCGGTTTTAATTTTATTGGTTTTGCAGACCAGTTGAAGATTTATCTTAACTTGTAAAGATGAGTGTTTTGATGCCAAGTATTTTAAACTGATCTCAAGTTTACTTTTGTCTGCTTTAGCAATCATGATCAGGTGAGCAGCACTTGTGCCCTACTGCAATATCTCCTGGGGTTTGTGCTGCAAACGTCTGGTAAATATCCACAACTTTCTGTCCACGTCCATTTCTGAGACTGCTTTTTCCCAGCTTGCTCTTCAAGACTTTGCATTTAGACTATCCATTTTGGATGAAGTGGGAGATGACCAGAGATTACCTTGTGCAACTGGCAGAAGCTTTGACACATTAGGTTGTTTATATTATCTCAGTGGTTATGGCAAGTAATCAGTGTCTATAAGCACAACTTACCGGCCTGGGCAAGGACAGATTTGCTCCATACCAATGGTAAAGTGCTCTCCAAACTGGTTCTGGTACCATTATGTAGTCCTTTCCTTCAATCAACTGTGGAGATCGTTTTAATCTTCCACCCTCCATAGTTAATGATGCAGCCTTTACACAAAAAGGGGTTTTGTCAAATCTCGAGTGCAAAAAATAGCATACAGGTACAAAAATTTTACTTCATGAACACAGAACACACTTTAATTATTAAAAAACTTTTAAGCAGAAATTATCAACAGCTTTTCATACTGAAAGATGGTATTTAAATGTAACAATAATTAACACTCAAGTTTCACTACTTACTATTTCTCTAGAAGGCTGTCCAATATAAAATTTGTATTAACTTTCTCTCTTGTGTTACCTACTCCAACAACTTCAGATACTGCATAGAGAAATCCAATCTATACTCATCATTGACGGCGCTGGTCTGTGTTTTATGTTTTGTCGGCATAAATACTGGAAAAACTGTCAGTTTTGTTTTACTATTTAATTAACTATTTTCTGATTTTATGCAATACGAATAAACTTTCATATTTAGATTGAAAACACTGAAGAAGAGCGTTTAATTATTAAAATATTTTACAGTTAATTGTGCAAGTTGTGTTTTCATAAATGCCTTTTTCATTTATAAGTTTTGTGAGGCCTCAGAAACAGAACACATTTTTTTTCTTCTTAAGAGTAAGAAACTCAAACTTTGTTATATGACAAAGCAATGTTCATTTAGAATTAAGCCACTAGCTGAAAAAACCAGCCCATAAAAAGCTGTGATAAAAGTACGCTAAAAGATACTTTTCCTATATTCATGACTCAGATGCATTTACCTTCACTGGTTCTTGCGTTACTAGGGGTTGGTTATCAATAGCTCCTGGTTTCTGAGGATTAAGCTGTAGCAAATTATTCCCATTGGTTCCAAGGAAACATTGGTTATTATTGTCCGAAGTATTATGCTGCCTAGCAAAACATACATCAGTCCCCGGTGTGCCAGGGTAAAGAGTATCTGTAACAGAATACAAGAAAAAAAAAAAACCACAACCCCTCTCTATTTCAGTTCATGAGTCCATAACATAAATTAATCAGTTAAACTGTTGTATCCTTCTTTTGGTTTTGTTTTTAAAAAGGGCTGTTGAAGTTTGCTATCCTTCACACTTCAGCAAAACCTGCAACTCTTCCAGACTACAGAGTGACAAATATGCTAGTACTCTCAGAAAAGGTAAGAAGTGGATATATGAGATCCAAATACCAAAGCAGATACTTACACAAATACTGGTTTGAAAACAGCTTAACTAGGTTTGCACGAGCATTTGCTAGGCATATGCTTGTTGTCTGGATGTTTGATATTCAAACTCTTGAAATCTTATATAGAAAACTGAATATATATGCAATAATGCCTTATTTTTTATTTTTTCCTCTTGAAACAGTAAGTATTTTTATTTTTACAGACCCTCCTTTTGTTATGCAGAGCATTAAATCTAAATTTCAGGTTAGAAAAAAGAAAAAAGAAAGAACCTTTAATCTAAAACTTGCCTCCCTCCCTGCCCTTCCTCTATTCCCCAACCCCCACCCCAAAAATGATCACAGTAATTTATCAACTTTAAATTGAAGTTACAATTTTAAGATACAGATTTTAAAATACCTGATGCAACATTCAGCTCTCTTATAAGGAAAAAAAAAATCCTATCAAATTCTCACAAGAACTAAAAATCTCTTCTCCTTTCACAAAGACGGTTCCTAGAATCTGCACAAACTCACTTAAATCACCTGCCCCGTAAAACTGTAAGCATATTTTTCCTACTTTTATTCTGCTTCTTTCCTCTTTGTAGTATCTGAGGTCACCTGATTGCAAGACATCACACAGTATCAACTAGGTATGAGCTAGAAACAACTTAATGTAAAGGGGGGAAAAAATCCACTCAGAAAATAAATGACAAAAGATATCTTGGAAACAATTCTGGAAACTAATCATAGCATATAAGATGAATTGCTGTTTAAACAAGACTGCTTCTTGTTTATCAACCACAGAATAAAAAATCCCAGTCATTCACCGATGTCCACATGTAGGCCACCTCTGCAATCTAAACTGTTATCTTTTTGACTGGAGGAATCCATGCAGTACCTAGTTTTCTCAAAACCTGTTCTACATTAAACCTCCAAGGAAATAAGATGTTATGCTTACTGCTGCTAGTAGTCTCTGAGGCTTCAGATGCAGTAGAAATATTATCTGAAAACTTTTCTTCTGTTGCACTGAAGTAATTAAGACCTCCCATTTTGTCTTCGCCCTGTTCTGAAGTATTGGCTGCAGCAGCTACGAGTGAATTCTTACCTCCACTCAAGACAGATGAAGGCTCTATCACAACAGGGTTTGCATCCTAAAATTGGTAGGCAAGTAGAAAAGTTAATTATAAGCCAACATCAAAGACATTTAGCATCAGCCAAATCAATCACCACCATTCACAGCTGTGTGACCACTTTTTCATATCACAATGAGCTTTATAGAAAAAAAAATTACTTTCTAGATCTACTGATGAAAAATCTGCAGAAACAAACAGCTGAAATTGTTAAATCAAATAAACTCTTCTGCACAATATAAAAATCACGAAATACCAAATTATTTTCTCTATCTAGACACATAAAAAGACAACCATTTTAGACAGCTATAATTACAGACCATAAATATTCGAAGATATGTCCTTGTTGAATTTCATATGATTGAATGAGAACAGCAAGCACAAGAACAAAAACACATTCTTTCCTCAAACCTGCAACACTTTAGTCTTCCCTAAGTTTGTTTTGAAACAAAGTTCCCTTGTTTCCTTTGGAGAAACTGCATTGCAAAGGCAATCTGGCTCGCTCTTAGGCAAGATAAAGGTGGGAAAAAAAATTTGCATCCCCCAAAAGCTAAACTTGCCAGTCCAGTACAGACAAGATGTAAGAAGAATCCTACCCAATTTAGAGCACCAGTCACAACAAGATACGTCAATAAATGAGGAAACAGAAGAAAACGGGAATTAACTGAGCCTTAGAGAAGAAAAAAGAAAATCCATGCAATGAACATCACCGTAACAGCACCGGAAAAAGTGTTTTATGTTGTCCCCTATTTATCACATCACTAAACATAGTATCTTGTCAAATAACAAAACTGTGCAGTAAAGCTAAAAGTATACAAAAGTAAGATACTAAAATGCATGTTAGAACTAGAGAAATCATTTATAGAGTTTCACGGAAATTCTGAGTGTTCTGTCTGCTCAAGAGGCAGACACAGTTGACTAAAGGCACTGTGCTATTATGCAAAGGATTAGGTATGAAATCATGTGCACATCTGATTACTTATACTATGACAAGGATCAAATTACCTAGTATTTCAGGCATTTAAGTCATCATTTGTCCATTTCATTGTGCACAAAGAATAACTGTAATTACATGGTTAGTTAATGCACACATTGCAGTCTTCTGAATATTTTTAGTTATTTGTATTTACAAAACAACTCAAATGGTTATATGATTACTTATCACTATATAAAACTCTCTTGAGAAATAGTTCATTTCACTTATTCAACATTCTTTGGTTGTGTAACCTGCAAAGAATATTTACCTCCACCTCAATTAAATTGTATTAAATTTAATTTTATTAAATATGCTTTCTTTTGTAAAATTCATAACGATGCTTTAACTTGAATATTTTAGTTGGAGGGTATTAAAGAGCACCCTGTAACTATAAGGTTTTAGTAGGACCCCTTCAATCACCATGAGGTACTGGACTACTTTTCACCATTGCCTATAAATCACACTACACCAATTCTCTCCTTTATTTGTCCAGAAAATGCACAGTGTGTATTCGTGGCCCAAGCAAAGTCAAAACCAAACCAGGTAGCTTTATTATCAAATGGATCAAAACTCTTCAGGGAAGTACTATTGTGAGAGTACGTTTTTATTCAGAAAAGTATTTTGACACACAGGAATGATGAAACAAAGTATGGAAAGAGGCGACAGTTTAATGAAATTACAGTGAAAAGCTCACCATGTGACAATGATTCAGCAAAACAATTGTTTTCCACTAAAAGACAGGACATGCTTAATTTCAAGCATTATTGGTTAAGCAGTCATTTGCTTCCCAATCTTTTTTCATCAACACATTCACAAATACAAAGAAATCACTTATTCAGTATGTATTATTATGATACTTACATATTTGACATATTCTTTCCACTGGTGCCACCATGGCATTGCAATAAGAAACCAGTTGTGCCCTGGCTGAAGGCCATACCTGCTTTCTCTTTCTAACCAGCCTCTGTACATGAAGAACAAACAACATGAAGCCTTAGTTGAAACAGGGAAATTAAAGTCTTTCTTTTGAAAATATTAAAAGGTGATTCTGAAACCCATTTAAGATTCTGAGCAAAACACATACCTAATAATCTGTCCTTCCTCTTCTGGAGTGGCAGGTCGTAGACCCAAAACTATATGACACACCTGGAAAAAGAAAGTAATTCTTATTAAGAACTACACCACTATGAAACAAGCATTAGGTAAATGAAAGAAAAGAACAACTGTAATGGGACTTTTCAGAAAATTCTTTTTAATTATGTAGCAAGATTACCTAAAACTGAACCAATCATTAAAAAAAGAAGTATTCTGAGCCAGGAGATTCACAACCTGTTCCCACTGTTAAGACAAAAATATCAAGAATGTCAAATGCCCCAAGACAATTTAAGGTGAACAGAAAATGAATTTTCATTATTTTCACGTCTGAAGGACACACTATGAAAGATCATGGTAAGTGACATGGATCGGATACACAAAAAGTTAAGATGTCTATATGTGCTGGCGAGAGGGAATGAGGAATGAGGAGAATGCAAGCTGCTGGAAAAGGATAAGCCGAAGGTTAAAAAAACCTAGCAAGCAAGCAAGCAAACCCCCAAAAACAAAATGAAAAGGGGGAAAATGGGGAGAAGTGGTTATATAAGGGACTAAAAGGAAAATGAGCACATGATGAGACCGAGGGAGAAGTTTAAAGCAGTCCAACCAACCAGTCACCACTGAAAATGCTCTCAAAATTGTAGAACGTTCCCTGAATGTCTGATGCTTTTTCTTTCGCCTTTTTTTTTTTTTTTTTAAACAAACACAGAAGGAAAAGGCACCATTCCCTAGATGACTCTGCAATTTGGGTGGCGTTTTATTCCGAATACAAGACAGCAGCCCCAGATGGCTAATATTTTACTCCTCTCTTCCTAGTAAAACCACCCCGGCCTTGGCTGCAGTGACATCTCTGGCTGGTTTCTCCCAGCAGCTCCCCAGCCACAGGGCATGCGGCAGGGAGTGATGAGCAGCGGGAAACAGACTCTGCAGGAGTCTTTGTTTCCCACTGCAGGGAGGAGGGTCAGCTGTCTCCTCTCCTAGACGGTTTTCAAATTGGTTGCTACTCATAACATGATTTATAGTCTTTTCCTTATGTCTCTTTTGAGGCTATCAATTTGCATCTCAGCTGGAGATTTCTAATGACTGGTGAGATATCTTATTTAAATTTATATTACAGTGTGAGAGACCATTTCACATTCTGCATAAAACAAAGGCCATTAGCTGCCGGGAAGCAACAGATTTTCCAGCACACACAACACAGCTGGCTCTGATGTTTCTTTTTAAACTCATGTAACACTGTGCTAGTATCAGATTGTTCATATAAACTAACCCCGCTGCAAACAAACCAATTTGTTGTCAAGCTTTCCAAGGCGCTCCACTCAGACTACTTAGCTTTTCTGTCTGCAGATGAGACACAAAAGCTCATGACGGTTCAAATAAATGGCCAGACAAATCAATGGCAGACTCCATCCCGTGCAAGTATGCTGTGAGCCTGCAGCGTAAGATGAGGGTGCCTTATATGATAAAGTTATCCAAGGAAATAAAAATAAAAATCTAAAATGAAAATGTAACAACTCTGTTAGGAGAAAAAATATTGTAAATGAGACCTCCAACAAGCAATGTGTAATAACTGCGATATATAATCATCATCAAGACAAATTTATTAAATGTTCATTCATTCTACCTCGATATTGCATAGATACTTGTTAGTTAATCAATATTAAGTTATGATAGGATATTTGATGCTAGACAGTCCAAAAATAACGACAGCCCTTCTTGAGAAGATTGCAATGTAAGCAAAACCTGATGCAATTAGAGATAAAAAGAATTTGCAGAACTTTCTGATTTTATTCTTTCCAGCTGTGGTGTAGCTGATGGCCTCAGAATACTCTCTCTCAGTCCCCATGAAGTTCTTGGAAAAGTATAGTTCAAAATACAATTTATAAAGTAGTCTAGGGTCATATAAACAGGAGAATCAGTAGTATGCTATTCAGGTAGCCTCTCACAACAATTACTTTTTGGTTTTTTTTTTTTTTTTTTTTTTTTAAAAACCACACCACTTTCTTTCTGATGAAATATTTTTCTGTTACAATCTGACCCTGCAACTGATTAAGCTTCACTCGTAAGATGAGAACAGAGCCCACTGGTTCTCCTTGGCCCTCCCTGGAAGAACTGAGGCTGTCACATGGGGCTGGAGGTGAATACTAAATTAGGGCAAATCTTCAAGGCTCCATTAGGATTATCATTATTTAAATTCAAAGTACCAACCTCTACAGAAAACGGGTAAGGAAAAAAACTGCAGTGAATGAAAATACTCTTAGGGGGTTATTTTCTGCACAAAGTGAGCCAGCGCTAAAATATGACTTTTTTTAAGGATTTATAAAAATCCAATTCAAGTTCAATTAAAAACAAATTCAGTACACACTTAATCCTCAGCTTCTGCAACACAATAGCGACATGATATCACAGCTTTCAAGGATTGCTCCATTAAAAACGCAATGAAAGGTTCCTTAGACGGCCTTAACAGAAAATGTAAAGGGAAAGAGGTTATAAAGAGTTAGCAATACCTTTTCTCATTTCCTGTGTCACTTTCTTGGCAAAGATTTGCAAGAACAACTGTTTAAGGACACAGCTTTTTTCTAATGGAAAATATAACTGCTGATACACTTGAAATTTCTTTTCATTTTACAACCAGTACACTATGTTCACTTTAACAAATCGTGCTTTACGCATCTCCATACACTGAAAAGAATAATAATCAAATAGAAAATAATTCCGTCAAGGTAATGCACAGTTGCAAAAACATGTAACTTACTGCAACAGACAACACTGTAAGCAAGTTGACACAAATGCTGATGCTGCACTTCATGGCCACGCAAAAAGCTCATGGCTAATTACCATAATTTTCAAGTTTAAATTTCCTCTAAACATACCTGAAAAAGTAGATTTAAAAATTCATTGGCAAGTGCACTCTTCACGCTCCATATCTGGTAGTCCTCCAGAGTGAGGTGTCCAAGCTTAGTTACAGGGAGAAGGAGGAAAGGGGAAGGAAGAAACATCAAACCATTAACCTATTTCTATTAAAATGCTCCTTAAATGTGTCATACAAGGCATGACAAAGCCAGTGATTTGATAAAAATTAGCATCTACCACTCTGATAATAAAATTTGATCCAATGAAAGAAGAAAAATCCAGTTTTAGCATAACATGTGCAACCTAGAGAACAAAAAAGCTTTGAGAGTACGGAGGAACTATGCACAGCATGTAACCTTTGCTCCTGCTCTCCATCAATCAGATTTAGTACTCATGCTCAACTGCAGTAGTCATACCTTCTCAAACCATGAAACCAGCAGAAGCAGTATGTGACTGGTCAGGGCAATTGCTTTGTAGGAAACAAAAGAAGACTACGACGATCTAAGACTTTGATTGTTCAAGTAAGCTCTGCACATATAGATACTTGCATCCATTCAGAAACCCACCATCATCCTCTGTGGGTTGGGAAAAACTATTTTGGATCATCAAGTCCTTATAACTTTACCTTACAACACAAGTCCTATTAATTCTTAATCACTTGTGAAGTTACAGTAGCATAACACTGACCAGTGTCAGATGACCTTCTGCTTTTCAACAATTCAGTGATAGGATCAATCGGAATTTTTTGTATTGTAATATAATTCATAGCCATTTTTACAGCCCTGGCAGTTACTCCACCTCTTCTACAGACCATTTTCTCCAGAGTTCAGAGGTCAAAGCTAACATATGTAAAGAGGTTAAGTAATTTATGTAATTACCGCACCATCAGCTCTTTCCAGCACTACATTAATGATGCAACTATGAAAGATATTCTGAAGACGTAGTCTTCTTTTTTAACTCTTTGTAGAAACGAGACTGCTATACACTTGCTTATGAACTACCCTTTTTAAAAAAAGGCAAACAATAAAAACCTCAAAGGATGAAAGAAAGAGCTCACTGAAGCCGTATTTTCTACTGCTTTGGTAATGAAAGAATTATAATAAAATATTTGCCCACCACTTTGTTGGAGCACAAGCAGCCAAGACAACTATTCAAACAAGTAATTAAGAATTTCTAGACATTCTTTATAGTCCTTCTTAAATTATTTATAGTTTCCAGACACTCTTCCTAATTAGTGAAGGATGAAATAATAGAAACAACCTCCCCTATATTGTTTGCAGATGATAGTGCCCATCTCGAAAAAGCCAGAACGTAACTAAAGATTTACACACAGCTAACTATAAAGCACAATATAAACTCCTAAGACTTTTTTGCTTTGTGTCATGACAGTCATGACAGATGTCTCCATAGTTTCACAGATACCTAACTCTGAAACAGTATCGTCGTATACAGTTCACTGGTTGTGTATAGTATTATTGCAAACAAAGTAGTTTGATAATGATAATGCATACAGTTCTGTTCCAGCATAGGAGGATAATGTGTCTTTACAAAGCATAAAATATAAGATACACTAATGCATTACCCCTTTTTTCAGAAGATCATTTTGAACATGAAACAAAAGAACAACTTCTCCAGAACCAAAGTCAAGCATCAGATTTAAAACTGGTATTAATTATGCATAGCAAGGCCTTGTGAACAGTATATGCTTCAAATTCATTTCATCTGGTTATGTATTTTTGGTTTAGTTTCATATACAAAAATGGCCTATAAAATTCAAACATGTTCTTTCACAGAACAATGTGGAAAATTCTAACGGTAAACTGATATTTCTTGAAAGATTCTTATATTGACACATTTCTGCTTTAAAGAAAGGACAAGATTTTACTTTCTTTCTCATATATAAACTGAAGATACTAGGGTATAAAAATGACAAGGAAAGAACAGCAAATTCCTACCTTTGTGGTATCATGCATATTCAAAATATCTTCTACAATTTCAGATAAATCCATGTCCAATTCCTTAACAAACAAAAGGATTAGAAAACAGTTAAATTTCCACAGCACTCTCTGGAGCTGCATGTGTTCAGAATAAAAATATAACTGTAAGAAATGCTGATGATACCTCTATGTAATTCGCAACTGAGTGCTTCCAGACAGTTGTACTTTTGTACCTAAGGTTTCTTTATATGAAACAGCATACATTACAGTCAAATCCTTCTGCTTGGGTTAATGGCAGGTCAAAGTTATGCAAGGTAAGTTACATCCAGTTATCAGTACTCCTCAGCTAAGGTAGTTCAACAAGGAAGCCTGTATTTCACTGAAACCATGTTCAAACAACATTCACATTCCTACTTTTGAAGTCAGAAACTGAAGTTTTTAAGACTTTAAGAAACAGAAGCAAATGAATAAAAAACCAAGTATAACTTACAGGTATTTTATCAGTACGGTTATCTTTCCAGACCTCTAAAAGTGCAACCACCATTTCTTTAAGTTCAGTGCGAGACAACACACCATCCCGGTCAATGTCAAAAACCTTGAAGCAAACTGAGAAAAAAGGAAATTACTTTTCTATGTTAGGACTACTCAACAACTGTTGGGTTTTTTTTTTTCTTGCAGAATGTAAGTCTGCAGAGTCACAAGAATATGATTTAGTGCTGACAGTTTTGATGAGGCAGGATGCATGTGTGGTAGTGAGGAAATGGAGCAGCTGTGTTTAATAAACTGAAATCTAGATTCCTGCAATTCTGTGCTGTGTTTTCTGATGTGACATAGCAGGGAACATATGTGCATCCAGAAATTTCCAGTGAATGACAGCTTTTAAGAGGCAGCAATATGGCTTTGGAGAAGTATGGAACAAAGGTATTTCAAAACACAAGAACCTTGCAGGGAGCTAGATGAAAACCGGACAGTAAACAAGCCAGATGATGTTATTTACCACAAGACAATCAAATAGGACATTAGTTTTATATTATATATAATGAATAGGTAAGTGTTTGCACTTTCTATGTTGAGATACACACTTCTGCATCATAATGCAGAACACTGCAAAATAACTTCTGAAATACGGGTTTTTTTCGCCAAATGGCATAATTTATATGAAGCTATGGATAGTTATAAAATATACAGAATTAGGTTTAATCATCCTTTATAAAAGAAAGCCTTGATATTTAAAATTCCTTTAAGTTTTTAACTTCTGAAGTCTGTCAGCTTTCACAGACACACGCTTGTTCCGTGGAAAAAAAAAATCTAAGAAGGTGGAAATAACTAAACTTCATTGCTCAAACTGAAAAACTTCTCTAAAATTAATAGTTAACATTTCGCATACTTACACTTTTGTCTTTCTGCCAAGGGTCCCCTGCAACATGCTGAGAGCCCACAGGAAATTTCTTTAAAATCTATGTGATTGTCTCGGTTTTCATCGAAAGCATTAAACAAACCTGCAAAACACAAAAGCATCTCCTGTTACAGCATCTGGCTGAAACGGCTGACAACCATACTTGGCATTTACATGAAGGGTTAATGGTTAACATTTGCAAGAAGTACAAACACTTATGATTATAACTAATTCTTACTAAGCGTAATGAAGATAATTAAGTACTAAGAGCATTTTAAAGGTGAATTAGATCGCTCATGTATGGCTAGGCAAAGCCAGGGGCGGGGTGGGGAGGGAATCAAGGATTCTGAACAGCAGCCTTATTCTCACGCCTTCCCTGTAATGACTGATTTAGAGAGCGTACATCTAAACCAGTATGGTCAGGACAAGCATTTTCACAAAAGATAAAGGACCAAAATAGTAAAGGAATTCAGATGCCAAATGCTTTGGCTTTTCCAAAGTGCCTGACAGGAACTCCTATGAAAATCACTGAATACCATAAATTTGGCCCTAAGGGAGTTAGGAGTTTTAGTTACCCACCTTCAAAGGATTTAAGAGTTCTAGTCATTCAGCACATAAAACTTTTTTTTTTAGTGACAATGACTCAGTTGCACTATCCACAGAAGACATACAGAATGATGAGAAACCATTCAAGTTTCCCCATAGCAGCTATGTAAATTTATATTGCTAAGTAGATAAAATGCACTTATGAGCAAAAGGATGTAGGGATTTATCCCTGTTGAATCAAACGTAAGTTCTGGTGTTCCAACAGCTTGCACCCACTGCAGATGAATTTCCCATTTTCTACTCACTGTTGCCACTTGTCAGCAAAGCTGACCACTAGGTGATAAAAAATTGTCACTCTAGGACTGCAGACAAAAACTAGCATCTAAGTAGAATGTTACTTAATGCCCTTATGTCGTGCAGTAAATGGCAATTAGACAGTTGCAACCTCCAGTTATTGCCAGAGTGGCTTCAACTTGAAAGACCAGCTTGGTTATTACTATGTCTGCATTGCGACATACAAATCTCCTGGCCAAGCCTTCTGAACAAAATCTTCCTTAACTTACACTATCAGGGAAGGCTGTTTCACTGACTGCATGATACAACTTCTGACTCGCATGCTGACTTGTCATTTGATAGATGAAACTCACATTTGTCAGTTTAAAAATGGTCTTCTATTTTATCTCACTCAGGGACAGCAGTAAATTTTGTCATTACAGAATCTTAAGGAACCCAGAGAAAAATTTTAAGGAACTGCAGGGCAAATTCTACATAAAGTTTGACATATTTCCTGACAACTAATAAGAATGCAACACACAGAAGCATCACTTCCTTCGTCATTACAGATTTCCCAACAAACAGGGATTTCTCAGGCATCTTTTTCTCATTTTCAAACATTCAGAACTCAGTAGAACGGATCTCTCTAATTTAAGCTTAAAACACATTTTAAAGCGATAAAATCTGTATGTCAGTAGACCATCAGGTACTGAACACCACAGCAATGTCACTTCCTCAGACGTTTGATTGAAGTTCCATACCTTCACTCAGAGATGGATGAATAGGAGGGGAAACTAAGGGGGCAAATGTTTCTAAATCAAAACGTCCAGTTCTTGATTGAGCTTTTAGCAGCCAGTATCGTTTTTCAAGATCAATGATGTCGGATTCTTCCACTGCATAATCAACAAAAATAAAAGGGATCTTTAATAATATCTAGACCATATTAGAATTCAGCACCAAATAAAAATGCAGCATTATTTTGTCACAAAGAGAAATTATGTTAATATTTTTATGCCTGACTCCTGCATATAAAAATTAAAAATACGAGCAGTAGATAAATAAAGGTCTGATTTTACCTTTATTTACAGAATCATCTTACCTATTCACCACCTAGGGTTCAACATCCATAACACATCATCACAAGTGTTTAGAAATACAGAAATGAACTTTTCCCCACTGCTAAAGGCTCCAGCAGTATCTTCCATTTTCACACATTTCTTCTCGGTGAATTGAACAAGCAGATTTTATGTGCAATATCTTATTTTCCCAAGGTACCCAGTATTTAAATCCTCTAAAAGGACGTGAAGGAGCATTTAAAAAAAAAAAAATAAAAAAAAATCCCAGAACTTTGGGGGGGGGGGGGGGGGGGGGCGGAATTTAGCACTTGGCTGCTCTTGAAAAATTGCTACGTGAAATTTTTAGCTTTCTTATACAGTAATAGGACTAAATTTTAATGTGACATTTAAACACTGTATCTGAGCATTAATTTCTTCCAAATATAAACCAGTTTGTTTCATTTTATTATTTATACTATAGATGCACTCAGAAACCCAGTCAACATTGGGGAGTGATTATACAAACCTCAAAGATACTTTATATGGAGGAACTTACAAGCTAATTTAAAGAGGAAAAAAACAAAACCCCAAACCGAACAATGAGTAAAACAAGGCGCTAGGCAAAGGTCAGTAAAAATAGCCAGAGGAAGAACTTGTGTTTTCTTTCAAAACATTACATACAAATGCCAGTCTCCTTACGTTTTATCCTTGAAATTGAATATATATATATAAAAAAAGATTAAGTTTGTGCTCAACAATAGTTTTAACCTTTTTACATATGCAAGTGTGTCACAACACTGCTTTAGGTCACTGCAAATTAATTGGTTCTCAAATAGATATGTAATGACAAAGCTGTCTATATTAAGAACCACTACGTGTGATCCCATTCCCAGATGGTTCTGAGTCTTTAAATCCACGCCAGCTTTCTAATAGGTTTAACTTGAGCTATTTGGCCTGGTTTAGTCTACAGAAACAATAATAATCCTGTGAGGCTTAAGAACAGAAGAGACCCCAAAAAAGTTATATGTCAAATTGGAATTTTACTGATTTCTTTTCCTACTTCTGTCATTAGGAGTAGTAATTTAATCAGAATAGTAACTTAGGTAACCTACAGTAAGCACAAACCAGTTGTAACTACCCAGCAGGCACATCATATAATGCATCAAAAACTACACAATACCTTACCCTCATCAGCAGAAAGTTTGGAAAAATTTTAACAAAAGATTAATATCTGAAGTAGAGTTGGAGGAGTGAAAGGGGTTTCCATCTTCCTGTAAAATATTTTTATACAGTCTAACTAGAAAAGTAACCTCAGTGAAAACAAGTCCTCCTTTTCCTCTGTACGTTCAGTACAATCACTAGACAGACCCTATACTAGCATGCAGAACACCCACGCCAAAGCTGCAGTTCTAGGGTCACGTTAAGCTAACAGAACTTGCTGAACAGAGTACATTCACATTCCCTCTTAACCCCGAGCACGTGCTGCAGCATCCTCACTTGCATCATTATGAGCTGTTGTGCATTTACATAGTAAGTGAGATAAGAGAACTGATCCAGAAGAAAAAATAAACTGATTTCATTTCTCCTCTCCCCCTCCTTCCTAGCTGGATCAATTCCCTTATCTGGCTTACCATCTCCTGGCTCTTGGTTGTGTTGTAATCACAGAATGGTTTGGGTTGGAAGGGATCTTTAAAGGTCATCTAGGCCACCTCCCCTGCAGTGAGCAGGGACATCTTGAACTAGATCATGTTGCTCAGAGCCCCGTCCAACCTGACCTTGAATGTTTCCAGGGATGGGGCATCTACCACCTCTCTGGGCAACCTGTGCCAGTGTTTCACCACCCTCAGCAAAAACGATTTCTTCCTTACATCTAGTCTGAATCTACCCTCTTTTAGTTTAAAACCATTACCCCTTGTCCTATCGCTACGGACCTTACTAAAAAGTCTGTCCCCAATACATAAGGAAGCAGTAATCTAAACATATAAAGGAATGTTATTCTACTGGAAATCAAGAGAGAGAAATGAGTAGTTACTTCTTTGAAGATCAGCATACAGATATATCATAGGTGCTCAGGACTGCCACAGCTGTAAGCAGCCTCACGATCCTATGCAGAACAGTCCAGTGATGCCCCACAACGGTCAGCATATCGACAGATGAGAGAAAATCTACCAAATAAAATATACTTTCCCCTCAATCTTATTGCCTCTACAGGTATCAGGATGCTATAGTACTGATAAGAAAGAGGTTGCAAGACGTGACATTAGGACCAGAGTACCAGTATTCTGCAGGAAATTCAAGAAAGGTATATTCATGGAGTTTCAAGAACAGAAATAAACAAAAAGTAAAATAACAAATGAAAGGTAAAAGCCACTTTATGAGACAGAACCTTAAGTACATGAAGAGAATCACAGTACTACTATACTACCTAAATAACTGCACATAAAGGGCAAGTTCATACTGTCATTTAGAAGAACTGCACATACACACTATTGGTCTCATTAGCAAACACAAAAGCATTATGCTAACTCTTGAGCATGAGCATGTAAATCACTTTGTTTCCTTCTAATCTTTGTTTCCTTTGCAACTAGGAAGAGTAACAAATGTGCTAGTCACGCTTCGTTCTTGAAATGATGCAACACTAAGAATATTCAAAAAACATAAGGCAGCTCACATTGTTTTATTTTGCCAGAGAACCTATCTTTCAGTTCTTAATTACTAAAGATAAATAATGCACCTGCCAGTGAAAGCAAGTTTCTGCAGATTTACTCTTCAGCAAAGACATTCTCAAATATCTACAGGAGAAGCTAGTGGTACTCAATTTTTTAAATTGTACTTCAGATAGTTTCTACAGTGCTAACTTTATCTCTTTATTACTTTAATCTCAGAAAAGAAGGGTTATCAGACAGCACCTTATCTGCATTTCTGTCCAGCAGCGGTTGAAATTACATGGTCCTTCAGAAGACAAAGTATTTTCAAATAATCATCTTCGAAAGAATAGCTGATAAGTATTAGCATAAGCACACCATTGATAGCCAAGGCAGGTCCAGTGTATTGACTTTCCACAGAAGAGCCAAACATTTTAGAAAGCAAAACTGACAAAGTAGTAAATAACATTCTTTGTACTGACTACACTTACAGAGCTTACGTTGGATACAAGTGAAAATGTGAGAAAAGAATATTTTTCATTCATAGTAACAATTAATTGTAGCCCACTGCAATAGTTTCACTTACATAAAATACAGAAAGATTTACTGGATTACAGCACATGTGAAAGTTTAACTCTGCAGTTGAAGAGTCAGCTGTTAGATAATTTGATTTCTCCAGAGTGATTTTTTGCACATAAACTTGTAAATCAATCTTGGGATATGTAGCGCACCATCTATTCCTCCATAAATGTAAACTAAAAGAAGTCTTTTGCAATTTATGATATATACATATAATCATACTTGTTAACTGAAGTTTAAATGAAGCATGATAAAAGCAGCTGCGCTTATTACCCAAACATACTAATGTGTTTGAAAAAAATGCCATATTCTAAAGAGGTTTTATACAGATAAAGGATTTCACCTTTTCAAAGTATACATTTTTTTTCCTAATGCCTGTTCAAATCACATCAGGAACTGTGAACTGGGCTTTCATTCAGTAGTTCAAATTTTAAATAACTTACAGTTATTTTTAAAGCTGTATCCTACATATACAATATAGTCCAAAACATCAGAACAGACTGGCTTTCTAGGCCAAGTTAAGTATTCATTTTTGTCAATGAAATACATGATATGATTATTTGAGGTCGCATGGAGATCTAATGCACCTGTGAAATTTAACCACATACCACTAGGTTACTACTATATCTTATTTCATGTCCCCCTCCTCACTTGTCCATTAAAAGTAAGAAAAACTTCTTATTTTTACATTTATGTAAAATTCATGTAAAATATGTATGTAAAAATTATGTAAAATTTTTAAATTTATGTAAAATTATGAATAGTGTTTCTTAGTTCAATTCACTAATAATTAGACAAGTATAGTTGGAGGAATGGTAATGCCAAGTCCACCTCAAGCTACAGCCTTCATATTGTAAAGGAAGAATAGGTAAACATTTTCAGCAAAAATACGCATATGGGAAACTGTAAATCTACTAAAACTTAGTTAATTTAAAACCAGCTGCCACACTGTGATTGACAGTCAGGTCGCATGACAGTGATAAACACTAAAAAAAAAGTATCCTTCGTTTTAACACCATTTCCATGAAATGTATGCCCTTCTTAAATATTACGTAGCTGGCAAGCCATGAGTAATCCTCCGTCTTAGAAAAAAATTTAAAAACATGTTTTCATTTCAGGCACTACTTATTACAATTCTTTATACGACCAGAATTAACTAATATTTCAATATATTTTAAAACTTTAATATTTACCCACCTATTGGTACAATCCTTCCTGGTTCACAGCAGTAGAAGCATACCATATTCCCAACATTTTAACTGAAACTCGGTTTATTCTACTGTTTACCATGTTATCCTCCACGTAAAACCCAGTCCCCAGTCGCAGAGAGAGCTCTTCATCGCACAACGGCTGAGTCAGAACCAGAGACAAAATGACTGAACACCAAAGAGTATTTCTAACTAAACACACTTGTTTGTTGCTTTCAAATTAACACACAGAAGGTTCCGGGACCTGAGCACAGAGAGCTGCTTCGCAAGACATAAAATAGCCTGGGAACTAAGAGGATAACAAAGTGGCAAGATGCAGATTACGTGACACTGAGGCTTCTTCTTATTGGCCTAGTCTGCTGTAATACTGTCATCTTTTTTTTTTTTTCCTAATTAAAAAACAGACACACAGAGAAAGAAATATTATAACTTGAACCAAGATCCTTGTGTATGTCAGACCCGACTATCCAGGCGTTTATCTAGCAGAACATATGGTATCGCTGCCTTAAGATGGGAATCCATACAGAAGAGATATTAAAACACCACAGTTCCTCTCAAATCACAAGTGCTCACACACTTGGAAGAAAATAGCACAGAATGAAATATGCTCTTAAATGCACCTTTAATAAATCCAAAATCTTCAGAATTGTCTTCTAGTGGCCTTCCATACATCTTTAAACGACAGTGTTTCAAGAGTGGGTACCACAACTGAAAGTGAGCAAGCTACAGAACACGCATTTAACATTCAGACAGCTTTTTAATGTGAGCAAAGTTAAGTGATCACTTCATTTCACTTTCCTTTTATGTCTTCATCTTACCATAAAGCCCTACAGGTTTATAAACCCACCTCTGACAGAAGAGGTTACTTCCACGACATTCAGTTTCAATTTCATACCGTTTCCAAAACTCTTCCATTTCAACCACGCTGTCTGGTTATCCAGGGTTTCTCTCATTTATTATGTTAAATTAGCAATAACTGTACGTTTTAAAATATAATTATTATACTGGTTACACACTGTCTTACTGCATCTCAGTACGCAAGAGCTGTCAGAAAAAGCAGGAGCATTTTGATGAATTTTTCTGACGACAGAAGAGAGTCTCTTCAATTCAGAGGAGAATTAGGATGCTATTTAATAAGAACTCGTGACACAAGAACCAGATAACAAAGAATTACAAATTACATGGTCTGTCAGTCTGAAACCAGTAACCCCCCTGATAAATGGGAGTATTCTCCCCACGGAAAAGGACTGAAAACCTGACTATATAAACACATCACATGATGTTGAGACACACCAAAATGACACAGTCATAAAAAAGGCAACCACCACCTATGTTGCCACAGAAGAAATATTTCCAGCCAAATGAAGGAAACCAACAAGGTCTCACCTGCAGTCAGTACAATAGCAATGTATCACCCAAGTCTGAGATGGAACAGGGGATGGAGGCACCTAGTCTGAAACAGACCTGAACTGAGCTCATTTTACTTCGACAAAAAGGTCAATAAGAAACATAAGAGTACTTGCATTTATACTGAATGGTAAAAAGGAAGGAGAGCAGAGACTGTCTGAAACCAAGGACAATGCTGACAGACAATTAAGACACAAACTGCTCACAAATACATGTAGAAGATGTACTGGAATAATTTTGCCGAACTGGAGAAAACAAAAATAAAACCCACTAAGCCCCAGTATCTTATGAAAGGAATGGTACAGTGACCGCCAGGGTCTGCACTTGGTGGGACAGGAGACCCTTCCACGTGTCTCACGTTCCGATATGTCTGTCTGCCGAACTAAGCCACAGAAAGCTGCACTTTGCCAGTAGGATGGAGTCAGTTCTGCTCTGATACTTACAAGAGGGCAAACCAGCCAGGGTAGGCAGCAAAATGGCATCCTCCAGTGGCCGAGAACTGTTGTATCATTGAATTACTGCATTTGGACTTAGAGTACCAGAGAAGATTAGGTGATCAATTTGTAATTATTAAGAACGTATAATGATTTAGGGGAACATTCCCCTGCAGAGAATTATAGTGTTAGTAGTAGCCCCTGACAGGATTTATCTTTAATTTACATGCTCCACTGCAGTGCTATTCAATATGATGGGGTTAAAAAAAAAAAAAAAAAAAAAAAAAAGGTACCCAATTACACTACAAAACTGAGAAAATCCAGTCTAGTGCTAGTTGGTCAGTACTCAGGTATCCCTGAAACTGGTTTTTGGGAACAAAGGTCCAAGAGAAACTAAAGGTATTTTGGTAGCTTTCAAATGAAATTATTCATATTTATGATTTAAGTGAAACGGAACAACATTTGATTAAAAGCAGCAAGTGTGTGCAACTTCCTGTAACTTTAAAATTTCACTTCTAATTTTGTGTTGAGAAATATAATTAAAGTCATCTGCATACCAAAATAAACGTTATTTAGAAATGAAAAATTAAAATTCCTTTGTTTCCCTGATAGCTTAGCTCATTAAGCAAATTTAAACGGAGTCACTGATGCTTTGCAATAAAATGTTTGCTGTCTGTTGCTAAATCAATGTTAATAACTTTCACTATTTTTATCACTGCAATTTTTCATGTCTCTGACATATTATTCAAGATGTTTAATGGGAAGCACACTGTGAGAGGAGGCAAGGCTTGGTCGGAGGGTCTGAAGCTTGAGCCAGGAGAGGGCGCACTGCGACCCAGCCAGAGTCCAGCAGCCAGGTGAGAAATTGGTAATTGCACTAGCAAGTTTCACAAATTAGTCTTCATTTTACGGTAGAAGAAATTTTAAAACCTTTCACTCTTCCACCGTATTCTGCTAACAGTGTTTGCCTAGGTTAACTAAACATTATTTCAGTTACTTGCTCTCCCAAAATGCAACCATTATCCTAGGTAAAAGTATTAGAAAACAAGCCTTCATTTAGAGAAAAGGAACTGTCATATCAGCTCTGGCTGTTTTGCACATTCAGCTGGGTTAAGAATACTTCTGCACTAAATTGCTTATTCTTTAGATTGACCTGATCAGACTGCAATTATTAAACTTAAAAAACAAAACAGCAAGGCCCCAAGTATTCATACTTTACTGCAATTACTTCTAAGTGCTCAAGCACTTATATTTTCCTTGCTTTTGCATCTGTTATATGAGATTCCCACACTGTCTCAAATCACAAGGGAAATCATCGGATACATTATAAAGAAAGTATTTGTCCAGACCTGGGGAAGGCTGTTTAGTTCACCAGCAGGTTAGTTCACCAGGTCATCCTCCTACTATCTTAAATTCCTGTCAGTTTTCCACATCTGTCATTTGAAAGATACCGGGCTGCAGATATTGTAACTCAGCACAACTACTTTCTGGTTTTTCTTATCACAACATTTCACTGGAAAATAACAAAAACACGGTAACACTTAATTTTACCTAGAGCTCCAAGCATAACTGTGATATGAGCTTTACAAATTTGGTTAAGCATACTGAGCCTGTGGACAGTATGTAGTGTGAAATATTTTACTGATTCAAAAATAGATGCAGGTTTTCTGGAATACATTGAAAAGCTTGACCCCAGATCTGACATGTATTTGAAGATTCAATAATCACTTCAAACACTCTCAAATATTTTATTTCAGCTTTTTAATCTTAACAATGGAAAACTTAATTTTTTACTCAGTTCTACCTTCACTACACTCCATCAGCAGCTTATAAAAGTAAGCTGTCAGTGAAGAAACAGAGACCACCAACTACTAGAAAACACTGAATTTCTCAGTAGTCTGATGCAATATATAGCAACAGAAATTAGTTTTTTTTCCCAGAAGTTTAATTTTCTTCCCTGAGAACACAGGTTGTGTTGAAACACCCAGCAGAGATCCAAAACTCTGCAAACATATTTCACAAGACTTAAAAAAATCTGGTAACTTCTCCAACAGTACATGTAGCCATACGAACTAGCACACGTAAAAGAGCAACCACGCATGCATGTTCCTAGAAAAGAACGAACACTAACACTTCCTTCTGTAATTCCGTTTACAGTATCAGATGCCGCAATACACAGGAGTGTTATGAAATTATTATAAACCAACTTGACCATACAGAGATTAAAACCACGTACAGTTCACTACTTGAACTTCTAACCTTAAAACATAAGGAATTACAGGATCCACCTTTCTAAGAGGCAGAGTGAGCTGATTTCAAGACTGAAATTTCAACAAAGATGATGGCTACGCTGAAGTAGGATCACTGAGTCTACTGTGTAAATTTAACCCGAGACCACAACAGTTGCTTCGTAAAGGAGTTATTATACGTAATAGCAATTAAGACAAGATTTGAGACTGTACAGTTGAAGATGTCAAAGATGTAACTGGAAATTAGAGGGAAAAATAGCCAGTAAATGGAAAATAGACTACGCTCCTGCAGAAGGCGTGCTTCGGAAAGGATTATAGGGCTGAAATGGTAGCAGAGAGACCATGATCAGTTGTTAGGTCCTTGCAATCAAAAAGGCTGAAATGTAAACCGAGGTACTTGAGGCAAGTTGATTTGATAGAGACTGAGAATCTGTTAAGCCAAAAGTTGAAAAATTTGAGATGAGAAGATGAAAATTCTCTACAAAATGAAAAGAAAAAAAACAAAACAGAAACCAAACTACTACAGCAGAAACAAATACAACATGGAATCACCTAAACAAATTTTTTTCCAGGAATCGGAACAGATTTTGTCCCCATTTTTTTTGTAGTATGATTCTCATCCAGTCTCCTTTATTTTGTTTTTGATTATAGCATTTCAGTCTTAATTTCTCTAATTTTTTGTTTTAGAACGAAAAAATCTCTTAGCCTGTAATTTAAAGAAAGGAAGGCTTTCTTCCTGATACAAGAACATAGGCATGGGTTGGCTAAAGCAGAATATTGTGCTCTTCACTCTAAAGACCATTTCTTACTTGAATCATTTATTTTGCACATCTGAAATAGCTGGGAATACAGTTGAGGGCCTGGCTGCAGATGGTAACAGGACAAGTATATCAAAAACAGAAGAAGTGAGAATAATATAAAAATATCAAATAAAATCTGTTAAAACAGTAGCTCTTACTTTTTATTATAAACTTCAGTTTCAGTATAAATAAACTTTCCGCTAAAAGCATAGTAAAAATTGTTCAGGAAAAGTTTCAATTTCAAAGCATGAAAAAAAATTGAGTTAAGCTCTGAGGTAGCAGCCAGAGGCCTGGGGTAAGTGCTGGTTTTGGCTGGGGTAGAGTTAATTTTCTCCATAGTAGCTACCATGGGGCTACGTTTTCGATTTGTGCTGGAAACAGTGTCCATGACACAGGGATGTTTCAGTTCCTGCTGAGCAGGGCTGACACAGAGTCAAGGCCTTTTCTGCCCCTCACCCCACCCCACCAGCGAGGGGCTGGGGGGGCACAAGGGGCTGGGAGGGGACACGGCTGGGACAGCTGACCCCAACTGACCCAAGGAATCTCCCACACCATATGGCATCATGCTCAGCGTATAGAGCTGGGGGAAGAAGCGGGGGGACACACGTTCAGAGTGGTGGCATTTGTCTTCACAAGTCACCGTTACAGCTGGATGGAGCCCTGCTTTCCTGGAGATGGCTGAACACCTGCCTGCCCGTGGGAAGGAGTGAATGAATTCCTTGTTTTGCTTTGCTTCTTTTGTGCGCGGCTTTTGCTTTACCTGTTAAACTGTATTTATCTCAACCCACGAGTTTTCTCACTTTTACTCTTCCAATTCTCTCCCCCATCCCACCGGGGGGGGAGTGAGCGAGCGGCTGTGTGGGGCTCGGCTGCCAGCTGGGGTTAAACCACGCTTAGGGCAAAGGAGACTTGACAAGGTTGGAGGCATGGCAGATCTCAATTTGATACAGCTTGAGAGATTTTTTCCAGGGCTGAAGTCTAGCAAAAAGGGTTTCAAAGAGGATTTGTTTTTTGGGTTTTTAGCATACCTTTTTCTTTATGCTGTCTATTAGACCTCAGAGTAGTCAGTAGCCTCCTCAGAGTAGTTAGTAGTCTTCTGTAACCCCAATGTCTACTGCAGTCTCTCATGTAATGCAAATAAATCATCTGCCTATAAACTTCTAAATTTTATTGTGCATTTTTATTTCAGATGGTCAGAACAGAATTTTAATGATCATATTTAAAAATCAACAGAAAAAACTGTATGTTGCTTTATTCAAGTAATCCACCCATTAAAGAGATTAAATGCCGTGCTCACACCAATGAAGAAAATCTAATGACAGTACATAAAACACAACCAGATTGCTCAAAACACTGACATCTCAATAGCAAAGAACCTTCTCCTAGGGATACCAAAGTCCCTTAGATGCTTTGCTGTAATGTATCCTTACATTATACTTGCACATCAAGTAAAATTTATCAGTCTTTTGTTTTTACATTTCATTTAAAAAACAGCTGCTCCTTCTTTCACATTAATATAGACATAACAAAGCATTTGTTCTTTGGAGATTATTCCTGAATGCAAATCCTGAGGAGGCTTCTCTTTAGTTAATTTAGTTCCCTGACTCTATCACATGCCAGGAATATTACTTATTTCACTGCAGGAAGCAAATTAAGAGGCAATACTTATTTTTGAAACTACCATTATTTTCAGAACTGTCTCAATAGTTTTATGATCCACTATATCTGAAGGACCAAATATAAAACCAGTATTAACATCAAGTCATTTTAGATAAATGCATTTGTCAAAGAGAATATATTTTCCTTTTTATTTTTTTCAATTTGGTTGGTAACAAACTTATAGTAGAAGAAACATTGTAATCTCAGAACTGTTATCTCTTAAAAATAACAACCCACTGTGTCCTTGTACATAACAATGTTTTACAAGTCACAACACAAAAAGCAGAGGACAAATTAGCACAAAGAAATTTATCTCACTGAACAGAACTGCATGTATCTCATCAGAGTAGTGAGTTACAATGAACGACTACAGCACGGCAACAGTTTATGTCTGTGAACTCTGAATCAGTTCTAAAAAATGTGCATAATAACAAGCATTGTTTACTTACAGTGTGTGACTCCAGCCAGGGTTTGATAGAAGGTAGGGGTATCACTATCATCAGTGAGTGTCACATACACACCTCCAGACAGCAGCCAACGAGAAAACGTGAAAGCATCTTTGTTGTGCAGTAGCCAAACCCTGAACTTCTCATAGTTTACCTTTTCACCCTGTAAGAAAAATAAGAAAGTGTGAGCTGTTTCTCTCTGCTTTCTTAGTACCAGTAATCAGGAACCACCCAGCTGTATGAACAAGAATTGGGAAAATCTTCTATAAAAATAATACTAAAATAATTCTTTTTCTTTGGAGCCAAGCCTGGTTTTCCATTTCATTCTGAAATACAGCACTGAGAGGGAAATTAGACTCCTCAGCTCTCTCTGCATTTCAACCACCTACTCAATGTGGCCTTTCGAAAGTCATTTACTCTAAACCCCAGGTTAAGAGGATTAGAAGAAAAATGGTTACTTACAATTCAAAATAACAGGTTATTTTTAGGAGTTTAAGTTTATGATGATAGATAAAAGCTCTTATGTGCCAAATAGCAGGTGCTATGAAGTCATACACATTCTGTTATATCTGTGCAAGTACACAAACACTTAACATAGATAGATTAGATTTGTGAATAACTAATAGTATGATTAATTACTGCAGTATCATGTCAATTTTTTTGCCTCTATTGACCAAAACCCACTTTGGAGCACACATGCGAACACGACATTCACTGTATCTCCTAACTAAGTCTCTCCTGCTAGATTGCCTCATGGAACTGCCTGTTCAGGAATACATAAAAAAAAATAAGGATTCACAGAGTTTAAATGCTGGAGAAGCTGTTTAAACCATTTAGTTGAATGGTTTCCAAGCTGTGGCCATGAAACCATAGGGATCAGCAGACTAATTTCTACAGGATCTACAAAACTAACTAAAATAAAAGCAAACCTATTATCAATAGACAAACTCATTATATGGAGATCCTAATCTCCATGGGAAATAAACAGGGGTCTGCAAAGTGAAAGAGGTTTCAACTCATTGATTATTTAAACTTACCCTAATATCACAGACCATTAAACTTCACTGAATTACACCTCTACAGAATCCAACAATTTGCATTTGGCCACAGACTACCTGCAACTGCCAACTGCAGAAAATTGAAAATCCACTACTTCCCCTGCCAGGTTGCTCAAATGGTTAATCACCATCACTGCTAAAACATTTGCTTCATATTACAGTTGTAATGGATTATTTCAGGTTCCAGACACTCACTCTTTTTCTGCCTCTTTTTCCTAGACTAAAGTGCGTTACATTTTTCTCCAAAAATACATGCAGAAATACCCCAATAGTTACAGCTGCTATCATAGACTTCCACATCGTTATAATTCAAGGAAGTCAAGGTGCTACATTGCTATTCCATCACCAGTTTAATCTGTACATATCCACACTAATGACTGACAGCATGATCCTAACCTCACTCTTACCAACACTGTTTCTAATCCTTCATCCTTTCTCTTTTGTGACAACAATCACATTAGGGCAGTCATGTGGCAACGCAGATCTAGCTGAAAAAGAACCTACAGGATTAGGAGCTCCAGAAAAGAGGGTTACTTCTCAGCCAGACCGGTTTCCCAATCCAGTTCATCAAGGCATCATACAAATACTTGAGCCAGCACGAAAGTAGGAGAATGAACGACAGCCAGGGAAAGGGTAACTCAACAACGTGGACTTTGCAGGATTTAGCCCATTACAGAACCACTTGCTTAAGCAAAAAAACCTCTACTGCCAAATTAACAGAGAAGAAAAAAAGCAGCCCACAGTTTTTTTTTAAATTTCTCTAACAGTTTGGATCAGAGACAAGATCATTTTCTTACCACCTGTTCCACTCTACCTTCCCTCTACTTTTTTCACTGCTTTCTGTCAACGCAGCAAGAGCTGTGTCACATTTCACTCACTATGACTCTGCATCGTTCCAAGTGGTTAGAGAAAGGACAAGGAAGAAGAGGGACAGGAAAGCTTTGGACAGGGGGAAAAAAGCATTTGAAGCAAGTAATGTTTTACAGCTAAGCCATGATGGAACTTGAGCAACTAGAGCAATACAGGTGTCTCTAAATTTTTTTCCTGTATTTCAGAAACAAGAGTAAAGAAAACTCAGATATATTTTAAAGCTCAGATTTCTAGATAAGTACATGCAATAATTCTGAAGGAAAGAATAGAAGTACCTATAAACATCATCCTTGAAAGCATAAACTCATCCACCATACGGCAGGAAGGAAGGCCCACAGCAGGAACATTAAACTTTCTCACTCTCCAGCAATGACCTAGTATGATTAACAGGCCAGTAAATCCTGCTGAGTGGGTTATTACAGTATTTTCATTTTAAAAGAAAAATCAATACACAGCATTTTCTTGAACAGGAAAATGGTATGAAGCCAGATTGATACTTCTCTTCCTGCAAGTCTTCATAAAGTATTTCTGGATTTCTTGGACAGTGTGCAATTAACTTTTAGGGTATAATTCATCACACCATATTGATGGGAAATTATAAATAGGAAATACTGAAGTAGGTCAGCTCCAGCAACTGGACTGCAGTATACACATTATTTATGGTTCCAGCCAAGAATGAAGAATGTAATCATTGCCTACAAAGCCAACATGATACCACCACCAGATTAAATGAGTCTGCCTCAGCTGATGCCCATAACCAAAGTTATCTTCAATATAGTACAATAAAATTTAAGCTAATTAAGTAATCTGATACCCACAAATAAAGCTTCTAGTCAATCAGTTTTTTAGTGGAGTGTATAATGATAACTGGATTTTGCTGATCTATAGTTCTCTGACAACAAATGAAGCAACCAAAGCACAAAAACCTCAAAATTCATCAGGATCACTAGTGCCAAAGAAGTAGCTGTGAATATTTAAAAGTAACATTAGGCCATTTCAGGAGGACTTTAAAAAGATTACATCTCTCAAACAACCTAAAGCATAAATAAATGTTGTAGCTCCTGGCAGGCATAGTGAGACAAAAGTAATACCATAAAATTATTATTTTTAAGCAACCACTGCTGACAGGCATTTTTAAATCCAGGATGCTGATTTTCTTTCCCCTCTCAGATCTGTGTTCTAGGTTACTTCACCAATTGCAATAAGATGTCCACACTAATGAATAAAATTCCACTAGCAATATTAGTATTTAAATTTACTTGATAACATGATTACCCTTGGGAAATTATATCCTTCAGACTAACACAGCAAGTAAAGCAGCACGGAGAATGCCTACATTTATAAACCAAGTTGCTGTTTAGATCAATATAAGTTACATGTAATATTACAACACAAAAAACTACAAGCTTTTACCCAATTGAAACAAGGTTAATTTGTTTAACCCCAGCCAGTAACTAAGCCCCACACAGCCGCTCGCTCATTACCCCCACCCCCGGTGAGATGCGGAAGAGGATCGGAAGAGTGAAAGTGAGAAAACTCATCGGTTGAGATAAGAACAGTTTAATAATTGAAATAAAATAAAGTGGTTAATAATAATAATAACAACAACAACAACAACAGCAACAATAAAGAATATACAAAGCAAGTGATGCACACTGCAATTGCTCACCACCCGCCAAACGATGCCCAGCCAGGCCCCGAGCAGCAGTCACTGCCTCCCGGCCAACTCCCCCCAGCTCATATATACTGCACATGACATCATACGGTATGCAATATCCCGTCGGCCAGTTTGCGTCAGCTGGCCTGTCTATGCTCCCTCACGGCTTCTTGTGCACCTGGCAGAGCACGGGAAGCTGAAAAGTCCTTTGCTTAGTGTAAGCACTACTCAGCAACAGCTAAAACATCAGTGTGTCATCAACATTATTCTCATACTAAATCCAGAACACAGCACTGTACCAGCTACTAGGAAGAAAATTAACATGATCCGAGCCAAAACCAGGACAGTATCCACCCCTTATTCTATACCATCTACATCATGCCCAGGTCCTACACTTTCCAATATATTCCAATTAATCACCACCACTTTTCCTGTCTTTTGATACATACACACAGATATCATCCCCTTAGTCAATGGGCCATCCCTCTAAAACGTCTGTTGAGTTCATTTAGTCTATTACTTTGGGCTCCATTTGTCATAACAGTCCTTCAGGGCAGGAAAGATAGTGTGTGGCATTAGATTGTTGCATGCTGAAGCCAGTTCTGGTTCCATTATTGCTGCGTTTGTCCGGTTCTATCATCACTGCACTTCACTCAGTTTCATCAAAGTTCATTCTTCATTCATCTTGGTGATTCTTACTGTAATACCGTTGATATAGCACATAGCCACCATAGAAGTGTTTATATAGCAATTAACATCATACAGTTTAATTCATTGGCTTTTCTTACCCAAAATCAAATTCCCTTGAGGTACACATTGGACTTCCCCATCCTCCTGCATCACCCACCAAGTGCACCCAGGTCCTTGAGCAAAAGCAAGTCCACGGATGGGTTTGCCTTTGCCCAAGGCATGAATAACGCAGACTCTTTTCCCCAGCATATTTTTTACATGCACTACAGGGACTTTGTGCCCTTCTACAGTACGTAAGAGTTCTGATTGGGCAGGGCCAGCTCGATTGGCAGATCCCCTAGTATTGACTAATCAGGTGGCCTTTGCTAAATGTGTATCCCAATGTTTAAACGTCCCAGCACCCATTGCTCTCAGTGTAGTCTTTAACAGTCCATCGTATCATTCGATTTTCCCTGAGACTGGTGCATAACAGAAGATGTGATACACCCACTCAATGCCATGCTCCTTGGCCCAGGTGTTGATGAGGCTCTTTCGGAAATGAGTCCTGTGGTCTGACTCCATTCTTTTTGGGGTGCCATGTCACCATAACACTTGCTTTTCAAGGCCCAGGATAGTGTTCCAGGCGATGGTGTAGGGCATGGGATATGTTTCCAACCATCCAGTGGCTGCTTCCACCGTGGTGAGCATATGGCACTTGCCTTGGCGGTTTTGCGGGTATGTGATATAATCAATCTGCCAGGCCACCCCATATTTATATTTCAGCCACTGTCCTACATACCAGGGAGGCTTTAACTGCTTGGCTTGCTTTATTACAGCACATGTCACATTCACAGATAACCTGTGCAATAGCGTCCATGGTCAAGTCCATCCCTCAATCACAAGCCCATCTGTATGTTGCATCTCTTCCTTGATGGCCCGAGGTGTCATGGGCCCACCGAGCTATAAATAATTCACCCTTATGTTGCCAGTCCAGATCCACCTGAGCCACTTCAATTTTAGCAGCGTGATCCGCCTGCCGGTTGTTTTGATGTTCTTCAGTGGTCCAACTCTTGGGTACGTGAGCATCTATGTAACATACTTTTACCACCAGGTTCTCTACCCAGGCAGCGATATCTTGCCACAATGCAGCAGCCCAGATGGGTTTACCTCTGCTCTGCCAGTTGTTCTGCTTCCATTGCTGCAACCACACCCACAGGGCGTTTGCCACCGTCCATGAGTCAGCACAGAGATAAAGCACTAGGCACGTTTCTTGTTCGGCAATATCTAAAGCCAGATGGATGGCTTTCTCCTCTGCAAACTGACTCGATTCACCTTCTCCCTTCAGCATTTTCTGCAACTTGTCATCCAGGACTCCAAACAGCAGCCTTCCACTTCTGATGCTTTCCCACAAGATGACAGGACCCATCAGTGAACAGGGCATCCTGCTTCTTATTTTCTGGCAGTTTATTATATAGCAGGGCCTCTTCAGCATGCGTCACCTTGTCCTCTGGCGATATTCCAAAATCTTTGGCTTCATCTGATGACAATGATGATGATCTGGCCAGTCCATGATCACTTCCAAGACTCCTAGGAGACTGGGGTTTCCTATTTGAGCCCGTTGGGTGATCAGTGTGACCCACTTACTCCATGTAGCATCAGTTGCGTGATGTGTAGAGGGGACCCTCCCTTTGAACATCCAGCCCAGCACCGGCAGTCGAGGTGCCAGGAGGAGCTGTGCTTCAGTACCGACCGCTTCTGAAGCAGCTCGAACCCCTTCATATGCTGCTGCCAATACTCTTTCTCAGTTGGAGCATAACAGGCCTCGGACCCTCTGTATCCCCGACTCCAAAACCCCAGGGGTCGACCTCGGGTCTCCCCTGGTGCTTTCTGCCAGAGGCTCCAGAAAGGGCCATTCACCCCGGCTGTGGTGTAAAGCACATTTTTTACATCTTGTCCTGCCCGGACTGGCCCAAGGGTTATGCATGAACTATCTCCTGTTTAATTTGTTCAAAGGCCTGTCATTGCTCAGGGCCCCACCTGAAATCATTATTCTTCCAGGTCACTTGATAGAGGGCTTATGATCACTATAATTTGGAACATTCATTCTCCAAAAACCCACAATGCCCAAGAAAGCTTGTATTTCCTTTTTGCTAGTTGGTGGAGACATGGCTGTTTTTCTATTGATCACATCCACTGGGATCTGACGACATCCATCTTGCCATTCTGTTCCTAAAAACTAGATCTCCTGTGCGGGTCCCTTGACCTTACTTTGTTTTATGGCAAAACCAGCCTTCAGAAGGATTTGGACTATTTTCTTCCCTTTCTCAAAACCTTCTTCTGATGTGTTGCCCCATACAATGATGTAATCGATGTACTACAAGTGTTTCAGAGCTCCACCCTGTTCCAGTGCGGTATGGATCAGTCCATAGCAAATGGTAGGGCTGTGTTTCCACCCATGGGGCAGTCGATTCCAGGTGTACTGGACACCCCTCCAAGTGAAAGCAAACTGTGGCCTGCACTCTGCTGCCAGAAGGATTGAGCAAAATGCATTAGCAATATCAGTTGTGGCATACCACTTGGCTGCCTTTGACTCCAGTTCGTATTGAATTTCTAGCATATCTGGCACGGCAGCACTCAGTGGTGGGGTGACTTCGTTCAGGCCATGATAGTCTACTGTTAGTCTCCACTCTCCATCAGACTTCCACACTGGCCATATGGGACTGTTAAAGGGTGAGCGGGTCTTACTGATCACTCCTTGGCTCTCCAGTCGATGAATCAGCTCATGGATGGGAAATCAGGAAGTCTCGGTTGGTACGATATTGCTGCCAGTGCACTGTCGCGGTGGCAATCGGTACCTGTTGTTCCTCAACCCCCTGCAACCCCACTACAGAAGGGTCCTTTAAGAGACCAGGCAAGGTGGACAGCTGTTTAATTTCCTCCATCTCCAAGGCAGCTACACCAAAAGCCCACCAGTACCCTTTTGGGTCCTTGAAATACCCTTTCCTGAAGTAGTCTATGCCAAAAATGCACAGAGCCTCAGGGCCAGTCACAATGGGGTGCTTCTCTGCCACTCATTCCCAGATAGGCTCACTTTGGCCTCCAATACAGTTAGCTCTTGGGATCTCCCTGTCACTCCAGCAATACAGATGGGTTCTGCCCTTGTAGATCTTCATGGCATTAGGGTACGCTGCGCACTAGTGTCCACTAAAGCCTTATACTCCTGTGGGTCTGATGTGCCAGGCCATCGAATCCACACAGTCAAGTAAACCTGGTTGTCCCTTTCCTCCACCTGGCTGGAGGCTGGGCCCCTCCACTCCTGGTCATAGTGTTCTTTACTCACTTCTTGTAAATGCAAATCAAAAGTCCCTTTATTAAGATCGGAAGTAAAATCAGCACTTCTACTCTGTCTGGGGAACTGTTCACTGAAAACTGGAGCAGTAATTTTCCTGGAAGAACCCCCTTTTGTGATTGTTTTTCCTTGCAACCCACGTACCCATGCTCTAGGGCCGAGGTAGATTTTCCATCTCACTTCATATCCTCTCCATGGTCACACAGGTAAAACCACAGGGTGGCCAGTGGTGTGTATCCACTATATACTCTCTTGAGCAGAGGGACGCTTACTCCTAACGGCTGAGATACTGGTCTGTATAGGTGGGGAGTAGGACATATCTTCGAGTTGCTGCACCTTCTGGAACAGTTTCTCCACAGCCGAGACAAGGGAGGAAGAGAGACTTTCTTGGTATTGCCAGAGTTGGCTAGCCAATACATCTCCATTTCTTCCTCTCATGTCTTTCCACACCATTAGTGCCAATGAGTTGGCTTACGACAACGGTGCGCTCTGTACAAGCTTCTGCCATACGGGTTGTGTGCACCTGACTTCATCTGAAACTTCAGATAACTGCTCATTGGTCAGGTCATCATAAATCACCTCCAGCACGGCTAATTCCCTCAGGTACTCGATACCTCTCTCCATGGTGGTTCACTTGCCCGGGTGACACAGAACACCTTCCTTGAACGGATACCTTTCCTTCATGCCTGACAGGAAAATCCTCCAGAGGCTGATTGGCTTGTACCCCTTTTCCAATCACTTTGTCAATGCCCCCTTCCCTCAAAAGGGATCCCAGCTGCTTGGCTTCCCCATCCTCCAACTCCAGGCTACTGGCCCCATTATCCCAACATTGGAGCAGGCAGGTGAGAATGTGCTCGCCTGGACAATGACTGAAATCTTTTTGCATGTCTCGCAGCCCACTCAGGGATAGGGATTGGGTGGTTACCACCTCATTTATGGGTTCTGCCTCCTCTTCCTGTTCTCGTAATGGCCCTGGTTCATTCCCCACCCCTTACTAAACAAGCTGTATTTCTTGTGTATAGGGGCAATCAGATAAAGTAATATCGATAACAGATCAATCAATATTGTGTCCGGCAACTGTTAGCAGATATAAAATCCTTAATATGCTCTGGTTAATCTGTTATTATCTCAAACCCTTCGTGTCCCATGTTGGGCACCAAAAACAACTATCAAGGTTTAACCCCAGCCAGCAACTAAGCCCCACACAGCCGCTCGCTCATTACCCCCACCCCCGGTGAGATGCGGAAGAGGATCGGAAGAGTGAAAGTGAGAAAACTCATCGGTTGAGATAAGAACAGTTTAATAATTGAAATAAAATAAAGTGGTTAATAATAATAATAATAATAACAACAACAACAACAGCAACAATAAAGAATATACAAAGCAAGTGATGCACACTGCAATTGCTCACCACCCGCCAAACGATGCCCAGCCAGGCCCCGAGCAGCAGTCACTGCCTCCCGGCCAACTCCCCCCAGCTCATATATACTGCACATGACATCATACGGTATGCAATATCCCGTCGGCCAGTTTGCGTCAGCTGGCCTGCCTATGCTCCCTCACGGCTTCTTGTGCACCTGGCAGAGCACGGGAAGCTGAAAAGTCCTTTGCTTAGTGTAAGCACTACTCAGCAACAGCTAAAACATCAGTGTGTCATCAACATTATTCCCATACTAAATCCAGAACACAGCACTGTACCAGCTACTAGGAAGAAAATTAACATGATCCGAGCCAAAACCAGGACATTCCCATACCCGCACAAGCACGTGTATGTCAGAGAAAAACAAACTACCCAATGTAATTCTCACTTTTTTGTCAATGCAATAGAATAAAACCTGTATGAAATACCTCAGAGAAACATTTCTTGAGTGACTCTGGGACTTTCCCATCAACCACATGCAGCATCTTCTCCATCTCTTCGCGGACAACATAACTCCCAGATTCATTAGAAAAGAGACTGAAAATGTCTGAGGAAGTAGAGATATATTTAAGCAACTACGGTAGTTACATTTTTCAAATATTAAGTTTACAACTGGCTGAGAATGCCAAAAGCTGTGCAACAACTAAAGGACTAAAAACTTCAACAGATTCAATTTCAATATAGCTCAGCAAGACTTAGGTCAAGAAGTACCTCCTTTTTCTTTTACCATTGTCCACGAATCAAAAGGAAAAGAAATATTATCATGTCAGATTAACAGGAAGACAAAACAACAGAAGCCAGTAGGCAGATGCTTTCATTTGTTCTGAAAAACATCAATTCCGTCCTCCTTCCTCTGCCCACATACAGTGATCAACAACCTTCCTGTAGGATCTCAACATATATATTCATAATGACTTATCAAATATTTCATTTTGGTGAGTACAGAAAACTAAAATGCACTGAATTTCAAAATGTACAGCTAAAAATATCTTAAAAAATACTATTTATTGGCAAATGGATACCCTGGTTACGTATAAAAATAGGGACTTAGCAAACCACAGTTTATGTTTGCTTTACATAAGTGTATTTTACACTCACTATCCACTATCCTGTTGGTACTGTTGTAAGTTACATTACTTACATTTTGCTTTCTCTTCCTCTCTGCCTCTTGTAAGTAGAACTAATCCAACTATCAAGTTATTGAAGTGCAGCCCTTTGGATATTCCTCCAAATGAACAGTAGATAACCTAGAATAATAAAACAGAGAAGTTAATCAAAAAGGTAACAGGGAGAACAGAGATGTCAGAACTGAAAGCAACAACTTATACTGAGGCTCCATTTTATGTGGTGTTTAGGCTAGTCACCTCACATTCAGCTAAACATACTTGTAATATTAATTCTGTTACACTTCTGTAGCTCTTCCAGGCTATAAAATAGCCGTGCCAGGGTATCTCATTTAGTAAAACACAGGTACTTTTCATGAACAGCAATATAAAAAAAATTTGTTAGACTACTTCAATGAAGACAGCTTCTTGCTTGCTCACTCGTGCCATTTCCCCAGACTTCTTTATCAAGGTAATGAAAATGAAATCTCCTCCAGACTACACTTTGATAATCTCAAAGCCATCAAGAGGCTGTTGGAGCATCAAGTGTTTCAATGCCCCAGTCATAGGAGATGCACTTCCAGTAAGCCATCAAAAACTACTGCTTCAAAAAGATGTGACACACAAAAAAAATCCCCTTCCATCATCTATACCTTAACTATCTTCACACCGCAACTGTTGCTAGAATGACTGTTCCAGTTTAGTACCCTGCTCTAACAATAGTACTTAAATCTTTCTTCCAATAGAAAACAATAGAAATCAAGACTTCTATTCAGAATTTACTCGAAGATCCACAGAGCAGCCACCAGGAACAATGCCATCAATGGAAGGGCTGAAGCATTTACCTTTCACATGCAGCATCTGTACACTGCAGCTTAGCTTACTCAACAGCATCCTAACAGTGATTCAGCAGTGACATATGAGATATGAAGGAAGTCAGTCATTTTAGCACAAACAGCTACTACTTTTCGTAAACAAGAATTACCAACTCACTTATTGAAATATATTACTTCACCTCGCCTCTAATGCTACAGAGCGCAAATTAAAATTATGTATGCCATACTGCTCTTCAAACATAGACTCCTCCTGTCATCCCAAATCTATTCCTACAAGCACCAGTACTTTATCAGTATCACAAGACAGAAATCTGCATTAGGCATTAGAACTTAAAGCAGTCAGAACTTATAAATTACTCTTACATAGAAGAGTTACTTCAGTGTCCATGTCTCTTAATTTTATTTTCTCATAGGCATCACACTGAGCATCTAACCATAAAGAAAAAGTATTAAGTCTAGCTGATTGGGAACGATTACTGTGAAAGACCAGAACAAAGTGATTTGCCACTGATCATGGTTTGGATAGCAGACTTATTTGCTGAACTTGTTTTTTAAATATAACTTTTTCAGAGGGAAATATAAAGGAACAGAGATCAATTTCTATTAAGAAAAGTGTTGTGCACATTTAGAATAGTATTTTCTTTGCTTGCATCTGAATTACATTCTAAATAAACAATATTAAAACCAGGACATGTACACACAGTCATGTAGTGCTTTTTCATTTTTCTCCAGTAAAAGCCTTGAGTATATTGTTTATATGAGAATTTAGCCAAATAGCAATAGCAGGCTTCAGAGGTCAGCAGAGCTTCAGAATTGTTGTGGACAGATTCACTATTTTGTATATAACCCACAAAGCAGAGTGCATCATTAGTAAACCACGGAATGAAACCCACAGATCTTAACTGCAACACCTCTATCCCTTCCCCCATCTATTTTTGTTTTTAAACATATGAACTACAAACAGACACAATTCTAAACAGCTAAAGCAACATTTTTTTTTTTCCACAACTTCTTTTGACATCCTAAGCTTTGCTTGGTTTTTTTCCCCTTTGAAACTACAAATGCTTGCATAATGAATTCTAGCCTTTTTTGCAAGCCTACCAAAGAAGCCATGACACCTTGGGGTCCACAGACAAAAATCCACCAATCTACAGAATGAGAACATTTCTAAATTTTTTAAAACTTCCACCATAACCACCAGGAAATATTACACTCAGAGTTGATTAGAAAACAACAGTGAGAGATGGTACGTGCAACTGGAGTGACACTTGTCTTCTAGACTATTAGCAGTTCTGGAAAAAATGCACGTCACTAACATCTTAAGTGTGTGACATCCTGTAAATCTACTCAACAAGTTAAAGGTTTAAATGCATCAAAACAACCTACTTTTAAACCATCATAAAACAAAATCACTACGGGATATACAGATTCTCCTATTAATCATGACTTCAGTTTTGAAGTATAAAAGTTGCTATAGCACAAAATCTACCACTCTGTGATGACCTTCCACAAATAGCAGAATTAGGATCATAAACCTACTAGATGCACCCAGTGAACACTCTAGCATAATAAATTTATCTTTGAAAAAACATGAGAATAATTCTAAACTAGATTTAAAAAAATAAAACTACATTTAAGGATGATTAGAACTTTGCCTGTCTCTTTGCAGACACATACAGCCTACAGTTAATTATATTTTTAAAGTACTTTCCAACTTCTGCCTCTCTTATCACTGTAGTTTCATTGCTGGTTTAAACCAGGGCTAGCCGTTCCCCTGCCCCCAACAACTCACTCCCACCCACACTCCACTTCCTACATCTATGCCAAAACAAGCATTCATGTAAGCAGGACTATGAATGAAATCAGGGGACCAACCTAGATTTGAATTAACCACTTTCATTACTAGGTTTCACTAATCCACCTCGAAGTGGGTGACCTCAGGGTGAGACTAAGTAGCCAGGATTAAGTTGACTGTGAAACTGGTACAAAATAACTACTTAAATGACATTTCAAATATCACAAGAGAACTTCTATATGCTACCATAACCACGTAGGACATTCTGTGTAATCAAGTGCAGTCTATTATCAGTTGTACCCTTCAAAGGAGTCAGACTGCACAACATTACAATGACGTGTAACTAAGGAGGAAACCATTTCTCAACAGGCTGAAATCCCTTTGCAAAATGTGAGTGCCATGTCTCCCAAAATAAGACTGAAAAAAGTCACCATCTCACTGGTCTATATGCCAGGAAATTGTTTACCAACGAACTGACAGCCATCAATATTTGTTACTCTAACTGTAAGCTAAGAAATCAGTAAAGTATTTCAAAAGAATTTTTGCCTTTTACACTGATAAAGCAAAACGTAGCAAAATTTGTTGCCAAAAGGTTTATTTACCTTAAAATAAATAGCTCAACACTGGAAACAGACAGGAGAGAAAACAAAATCTTCCTGCATTGTTAAAAAGAATGGCTTTTGAGGTCATCTGCTGACCACTATTTGTTATTAATAAAAGAAAATTTAGCTTCCTTGGTAGTTTAATCACTTACAATAATGTTTCATAATAAATTACTTGTAAATCAGAAAGTGACAGTAATCTGACACTTTTCAGAGACAGTTGAGTAAAGATGGAAACAAACTGACAGCAGTTAGAGGAAGCCTCTGTAAACAGGTACCATGAGATCACTGTGAGGCTTTGAACCTGTAGTTTTTCCTATTTTAAAAAAGGCAAAAGAAATCAGCTGAAAATTCCCAAAGAATATATTATATGCCTATTAACTTCCACATCTGCAGAGGCTGGCATATGTCTCCTTTGAATCTCTCAAGGATAATGGCGTGGAGCTCAAAAATGAACTTCAGAAACGTCTAGTGACAAAGCTCAGACAGATCTGTGTTTCCTCACGTACCTCAGCCTAAATGAGCTGGGATTCTATAAGAGGTTCAGGAGGTTAACTGGAACAAGAAGAAAGTCACTGGAACCAAAATCCCTCTTTCTATCCCCTCTTTCCCCTCCAGTAACAGCAATCACAGTGCTGCAGCCAGAATCCTCACGTCCAAGTAAAAGGTGGAAGAAGAAAGATGAATACCAGAGCCATATGAATGAGTCACTGCTCTTACTATCTCAGGTGTGGTTTTCATCTCAAGTAAAATTAAGCCAGGACTGGGAGTGACTTAACAAAACCAGCCACAGGCCTGTCAAGGCCGCTGGATAAATCTGGCTAAGCCACATAGTGCTGTAGCGGCAAAAGGAAGAAAAGGAAATACCTAAGACAGACTAGCTACATTAGATTTACAACAGTGACTGCCCTTTATGCTTTGTGTATTACAAGGTGTGGAAAATCGACCACTGTTGTCTTTCCAGCAATAGGAACCAGACTAGCAGAATTCATGTGCAGAACGCGTTCTAGACCACCTCCAAAGTGGTACTGGGCAACAAGGTAGTAAAAAACTCTACATTTTTGTTCGTCTCTCTACTATCACAGTTATTACCAGACATAATGCTGAAGCAGACAGATTCCCTGGAGACACTTACCTCAATGTCGTTCCGTGTGTTACCTGCGGTAAATCCTCTCCTTGTCCACCCATCGAGCTATCACTTTCATTGCTATCCACTAAGGACTATTAAAAGATGTCTGAAGGCAAGTACATGTAAATGAGGCTGATAACATAGAAGGACCTAATTCCACAGAAAACATTATGTAGAACCTGCAGTTTCATTCTACTGTAAGACATTGCACTACCTAAATACATTAGCTTCCCACAGGGTGCTCAGATCATCCTCTTCTATTACTAAAGTTTAATCCATTTATAAATGCTTGAAGGGCTAAATTATTAAAACTAAATTTGTGCTCTATTTGGACACAATGATTGTATATGCTTCATGGACAATGTCATGGCAGAGATTTGAATTCCACACTTTCTACTTATAATCATTCTGATTCCACAAGATGCCTTCAAGGCTACACTGCATATGTGAGCAATTTACCTTTATATTACATTGGAATCATTACTTTTTTTTTTTAAATATGCAGTTAGCTCTGCTGAACGCTATAGTTTAAGACTTAATATAATCATTTTTGATCAAAAAACACATGAAGAGAACAAAAAAGAAGAGAATTCTTACATTTCAGATTAACAGGACTTCCAAGACAAAAAATATTAATAAACAAATGAGAAATCACTGGCGTTTTCACAAATTTTAATAAAATATGATCTTTTCTTTACACTTTATTCTCCATCACTCAAATTTAGCCTTTCTGCGCTTTTAGACTTTTTAAGAACAGCTATTTTGTAAGTTACCTTGAATAAAGTTGTCTCCTCTCTTCATCCATCCGAAAGTATATTTCTAATGCATACCCATTTCTGAGTTTTTCCACTCACTTTTGCTGAGCTTTGTACATCTCAGTTATGATACAGGTTGATATTCATGATATAAACACAAAAAAGGATTTCTATTAATAATGTCCAACGTATTAGTATTTAACATACATAATTACAACCCTTGGCAGCTGGCAGTACCTGGCATTACTTTGAGTTTAGCTGCTTAATCATTCTTTGGGAAGAGTTTATAAACACTGCATAGTTATGTAACTATATATAACAGAGAGTAGTTTGCATTTCTAAGGAAGGAGCTCCTATTTGGCAAACCTAATAAGATGCACCATCAAAATATGATGCAATTTTATAGTTTCCAAAATTACTTAATACTGCTACAGCTTCACTTACAAGAGCCACACCCAGACAATATCATAGCAATTTACATTTCAGGTGTAAAATTTAGTACAATTATACGGTACATAGTCATATTTTTTTCTAAAATTTAAGTCTCACATGTTAGGTTTCACAGATAACTGAAGAGTATAACAATATGGTTCCTATTCTGTTAAAAAAAAAGTCTCAGTCTATACAAACAGTTCCCTTCAGGTGCAAATCCCTGGCCCTGTGCCCATGCGCTCCAGTAAGCCTGCTGGAAGAGTAGGAGAGGATGCTCGAGGCATTCTTTTGGCTCCTTTCTCTAGAGAGTATAAGATGTCCTAGATTCTTTCCGGATTTTATCCTTATGACCCCTCTTCTCTCTCAGCCCTTGAGAAGTCTGTGTTCTTGTTCTTTTGGCAGCCCCCTCAAGGTGTCCTTCGTGTCTCTGTTAGCATCATCCCCCTTCTCTTTGCATTACTTGGACTGCAGCCACATTTGGAGAAAAAGATGCACTGACACTTAACTACTTAGTACGTATTACAGAATGCTGTGTATAAACCATCCCACAGTCGTAACAGATGTAGGTATATATAAAAGGTATGATCTGATTAGTCATTGAAATGACTGCATGGGCCAAAGTTAGGAGGTCCTTTCTCAACATTCTTCCCCTCCTCAGGCTAAAATATAAAGCTACTAAAAATGCTTTCTTGAGATATTATCAGCATCCTTCCACCTCCTCTGAACAATATTTTTTTCTATCAAGGTGCCTACAACCGCATACAGTAATTGCATTATTTCCTTAGATTTAAAAATAAACACTGTGTTCATACATCTCGCCACTTGACCAGTCTTCCTGCAGTTAAAACACCGCACACGCAGCACATCTCTTAATTTCATTTAATTAATATCTTCAACTCCATTTTTCCAAGAGATCCTTTCAGAACATTACTGTCCTGAACATTTAAAAATATTTTTGCGTGCAGGACAATCACGCAAATTGTTTGACCAAAGTTCCACTGGCTTCAGTTCTCTGTTTTATGTCCCTGCTGTGAAAGTCTGTGTTTTTAATTTAGTGAATTCCTGAAGGCCTATCACTACTCAGATGTAAAAAACTATTATTCAAAACATGCAGAGAAGACAGCCCAGCAACCTGAGGCTCAAAATTATCAATTTTAATGAATGAAAGGCTGAAAACTCAGAACAAGGCTTTAAGCTGCCTAATGATTTTGCCTGCCTTACCACATCCTGAAGCCAGGAATTATAAAGCATCCCTTTACAGTATGAGCAGAAACAAATCCAAATTTTGTCCAAATTTACAGTATTCAAGCTCACAGATATGACCACTGCATTGCCTGAATATGAATGCTAGAAGTACAGTAACTTGTACTAGGATTTTGCGATGTCGATGTGCCAGTTTTGACGAAATGACACCAAAAACCAACTAGGATTCTTCCATTAGTTTTATTTCACCAACCAGTATAACTGTAATGAGTGTTAAAAGAGAGAATCATCACCAAGACCGTGTCTTTAAGGACAAATTTTCAAAAAATAAAGTAGAAGGTAGCCAGCAGACATTGAAAACCCAGAGTCTGTATTTGTGACCAAAAGTTTACTTCATCCAAATCAGTAATTTAATCCTTATTACTGGCATAAAAGGGATAAAAAAAGTACAAGTTAACTCAAAATGTAAAATTCTCAACATTTTACATTATTTCAAGCCAATCATATACAGTGTAGGACACAGGTTTTGTTTAATCTTATAGGCTACTAACAGCCAGAGCATCCAGACAAACATATACAGAAATAAATACTGAAGACTTGCTTTAAGCTATGGACAAATCATATTACTTTCTTTTAATTTGACAGTGCTAACACATATTGCAATTTTTCTGCTAAGCTTTTGAATACCCATATAAAAATCAAACTGTTAACTATATTACAGCAGCAAGTAATAACACCCTCTTTGTCAACACTTAGGAAAAACAGAAAAATGAACGGAGAAAAGATTAAGCTTAGGAAAAAAGTAACTCTACCACAGTGTTAAATCTTTTGCAACGCACACTTCACTACTCACATTATCTAAATAAAACTGGAAGACTTGTATGCTGCCTGTGAGGTCAATACACTGAAGATACCAGAAATAGAAGCTGTGATTAAAAACAACATGGAGCAAGATATCATTTGAAAGGTCTGGCTAATCTTTTTCTTCTCTACCAACAATATTTTAATTTCCCTCTCAAGACAGGGGTGATGCTGTGAAAGAAAATATTTTTTTAAAATATGCACATGTGCAGGGTGGTATTACTATTTTTTTAGATATATACACAATATTTATATCCATGTAGCATATTTTGATTCTATTTTTTAGTTCATTTATACATTTATTATACATAAAATTATTTTTAAGAGCTTGTAGATTAATCTGCACTTTAGAAAACAAAGTAAAAGGCAATGGAATCTCAGAGAAACCAACAGCAAGTGCGTCTCCAGAGGAAATAAAATCCTCTGTTATAATGGCTATGTACAGTGTTAAAACTTCCCAACCTTTTACTTCCCCAAATCTACATTTGGAAGTAAACCTGAGTATCCAAGTCATCTACCACCTACTAGTTTGTTGGAATCAGTAGCTCAGTCAAGCACACATCACTGACAACCCACGATCCAAGTCGGCAACATTATCTTCAGATAGAGAACATACATTGTGATATTGTATGAAAAACGAAAAGCAATTAAATTAGCTTGTGTATCTGTATAGCCATGTCTCTGTGTGCCCATCTATAGGTGTACATTATCAACCGTATGTGCCTCCCCAGAAAACCAGCATGTTCATAGCTTACCTCAGCAACTTTTGGAGGGACTCCATCACCAAGAACTTCCCTGATGAAGCACTGTTGAGTCATATAATATGAGAGTCCACAAGTTCTCTTGAAAGCATCTTTCAGTCGCTTTAGCTCTATGTCTGTAACTGTGTTGAATGAGAAGAGAAAAAAAAAGATTTGGTCAATAAAGATGTCATAGAAACGTGATAGCTTAAGGACTCTCAAAATACTATACACCTTACATTTACCTTAACAATAAAAAGATAGGAAGAAATTAAATGTGTGATTTCACCTAAATAGGGGGGAAATCTGACTATTAGAAAATGAGATCTAATAATCTAATCTTCCCAAAAAAAGTAAAGTAGACTAAAGTTAACATCAATGATTACAACAGTTCATTGCCTAAGTTTACTCTGACTACAATAGCGTATTATAATTTGTTCTAAATTAAACACCATTATTGTCACACAAAAGAAAAATAAGCTAGCTTTATGATCAACATTACATTGCATGTAAGCCAGACAAATGATCTGTAACCAACAGTGGTGAATATTATTAAAGGCAGCTCCAGCAGCATGCTTCAAGCAGTTTCGTCCAGCAACCAATCTACTTTAAGTATTTTTTTTTAATACAGAAATCACCACGTACATGCTCATAAGACAGTACAGCGAAGCATGAATTTAACAGGAATACTACAGTTAAACTTTGGACTAAATGCAATTCTTCACCTAAGATTTTCTTGCACAGTCAAGATCTGATTGCCAGCTAAAACCTGTTCAAACTTGTTAACAATCTGTAAACATGAAAAGTTTGATGACATTCCGTTTTTACTTGCATATGAGCTTCCTGAAAAGGAGTCCCTGCTTTCAGATTTTACAAGCATAAAGCAACTTTCTACAAAGTGTTTAAGTGAAGTATCTTGCTGAACAAAAACCAGTCCTTTGTCAAAAATGAAGCTGCAGAGAATAACACACCATGACCTGGATCACAGGTAAGCCGCCATGTAGTGCAGAAAGAGCTATTTACCATCTAGAAGCCAAAAGAAATTATGCTGTACACGATAGCTATTTCACTGTATTTATAGTAAGGCATTTTCCTCCCCATGATATAACAAACCAGACAGAAACAACACTGACGTGGCCAAAAGCTTGTCAAGCTTTTTTGTCAGCCAAAATAAAACGGAACACTTGAGAGCTTAATCCAGAACTCTCTTTAAAACTTCTACATTTCAATTAATTCTTTCATCAAAAGAAAAATCACTCCTTAAAAGTAAATCACATTGAAACATTCCTCCCTAACTTTAATCCCAGTTAATATTGAAACAGACTAGTGACTTCACTTGACAGTTGTGTGTAAAAACACAAATTGGGTTAGACTTTTCCAGTTTTATTACGGATTCCAGGTACTTTGGACCAGAAAAAAAAAATCAATAGCTCTAAGAAATAAACCTGAAGTGTGACCCACACAGCACTGGTGTTATCAGTTAACATGGATTTGGCAAAAGACATTCTCAAGTTATCCTCATCATTGTACTGGTTTTGGCTGGGGTAGAGTTAATTTTCTCCATAGTAGCTACCATGGGGCTACGTTCTCGATTTGTGCTGGAAACAGTGTCCATGACACAGGGATGTTTCAGTTCCTGCTGAGCAGGGCTGACACAGAGTCAAGGCCTTTTCTGCCCCTCACCCCACCCCACCAGCGAGGGGCTGGGGGGGCACAAGGGGCTGGGAGGGGACACGGCTGGGACAGCTGACCCCAACTGACCCAAGGAATCTCCCACACCATATGGCATCATGCTCAGCACATAGAGCTGGGGGAAGAAGCGGGGGGACACACGTTCAGAGTGGTGGCATTTGTCTTCACAAGTCACCGTTACAGCTGGATGGAGACCTGCTTTCCTGGAGATGGCTGAACACCTGCCTGCCCGTGGGAAGGAGTGAATGAATTCCTTGTTTTGCTTTGCTTCTTTTGTGCGCAGCTTTTGCTTTACCTGTTAAACTGTATTTATCTCAACCCACGAGTTTTCTCACTTTTACTCTTCCAATTCTCTCCCCCATCCCACCGGGGGGGGAGTGAGCGAGCGGCTGTGTGGGGCTTGGCTGCCAGCTGGGGTTAAACCATGACATCATATATCTTATTTTAATAAAACAAGCATACTTTAATTACATGGCAGAAGAATGTTGGTATAATAACACCTTATATGGTGTTTGAATTTCACTATTTCATATTAACATCTGTCCAGAGAGTCGTTTGCTTTCTCTCTGTCTTTACATGTGATGCTTTAATGAATGCTCAAACACTGTTAGGCACACCAGTTAAACTTTTCTTCCAAGATTTTCCCTAGCTAACTGGAAACAGACTCTCAGATACTGTATCTGCAACCTGAAGCGACATTCTCCACACTCCTCAGCTCTTCTGAATTACGGAAACAGGAAGCAAAACAAAGATTCTGCAAAGAAACCAACCCTCACACCGCAGCCTTTCCTCCAAACATGTGCAAGAAATTAACAGAAGTGCTTCACCTCAGAGGGATGCTTCACCTCATCTCCTCCACACCTCTTATGCACAACATAACTACAGCAAGTCTTCAGCCAACAGGGACAACTCCCTACCACATGTTTAATGAGTAAAAGCTTGGCATCGCTAAGGGGGATAAATGAGGGAAATATTTTTTTTCCAGCATTCATAAGTACTGATTTTGTGTCCCTTGTTCCAGTTCGTTAAAGTTTCTCCCCAGCATGGCAGCACGGTGGGGAGGAGCGAAGGAGGCTCCGTGTGAACTCAGTTGCACACCGGCACAGCGCTGAGTTCCTACTGCACTGACAGTCCCTGCAATTTCTGGGCAGAGCAGTTTCACAGAACTCTAGTTACCTTCCAGCTGCTGTCACCGCTGAGCCCGCTTACTGCAAGAGCACTTCTCCATAGGAACACAAGTACAATCTTGCAGAGTTATACTTGTGCACTACTTTCTTGCTAGGATTAATTAAAAGAAATACAACAGCTCATAGACATGTAAAACTTCCAATTACTGTTTTAATAGAAAATTTTATTAATCCAATAAATGTGAACTGACTATATGTAATAGGCTAGAATATAAAGTTATTTTAGTCAGTCAAGTACTTTCATAATGATAAAATTTACTGGCCATTCCTTTACGAGATTTACCTGTATTAACAGAAATTAAAGCAATTTGTAATCTGACAGCCTTAACTGCAGACCATATTAGTACTGCAGAGACATTTTATGCATCACCTTACAACCCTAAGTACATGAAACAAGTTACACGTTTCTAGGAGTCACCAACAGGCAACCACCTCTCTGGTGACAGAACTGCACAAAGCAGTATTTCTTGTGCTACACTCTGGTGTAACAAACAGCAGTGAATTAATTTAACCTTGGCAGAGTTGCTGTTTTGCAGTTTTGCAGGACAGAGAAGGCCTCTACTCTAAGCAAAGAGGTCTCACTGTATCACAAGTTAAGACAACAAGCACAGTGATGAAACTTAGGCCAATTACATCTTGGAGATACACAGTACACCCAAGCGCACTGCATGCAGCAGTTATTGGCACTTCCTTGAGCACCTACCACTGCCAAGAATGAATTTCAGGCAGTGCTCAGGAATAGGAAAATCCCACACATACACATCTACCACGAAACACAGAAGTGACTGGGGTCCTACTGAAGGATGGGTTGGCGAGGAGAAGATTGAGAAGAAAACTAATCAACCAATACTACTAGCACCTTCAAAAAGAACTGTCAGTCACTTAATAGTAGATAAGTTGATACTGCTAGTCCATGTTACATTTCAAAAGCAAGTTCTTAGTGCTGGAGGCCACATAATACTATTGTTTGCATGCAGAAACTACAAAACAGGTCATGGAACTACAGGAAAGGTAATTACTTCCATTCCTTCTCCAGGACACATTAAAATGACAGATGCTGGCCATCTAAAATCATCTGCAAAGCTTTGCAAAAATAAGTTCATGATACATTTAGATCCAGGCTCATGAAAGTACTACTGAAATGAGCAGAGTATAAATCAAAGATATTATCAATATTTACTATGAGTCTGGAAGACAAAATATTTGAATACAAAATCCCAACACCAAAGTACCAATTATTCAACATCGAGATAGAACATGATGGCATGTTGAGAGGAAATAAAACTAAGTCTTAAATTATGAAAGTAACATTTCCAGAAGCAACACATCTATTACTAGAATAATATTAAAAATTAGAACACTTACACACCCACAAACTACCTTTTTTCTCTCAATTCCACAAGTCCTGTGCAGCAAGCATCATAGACCATGGAGGTATTTTTAATCCCACCTTTAGACATAAGTGTGGTTAGCAACCCTCTTTCCTACACTGCCTTAAGTTCCTTTATTAAGTATATTCACTTTTTCCAAAGGCACAGTGTTACCAAACACTTTCAGGAGACAGTTGTCTACAACATCTAAGAGAAGGCCATTCACCAGCTGCTTTCATTAGACAGACACACTACACTATCGGATACACTGTTGCTGCATTCATAACCTGACAGTGAAAAACAGAACACGTAAGACTTCCCAAAATAAGTTTATGGCAGCCAACACAGCAAAAACCATCTCCACATTGCTCCTACCAATAACAGGTGGCACAACTTCAACATTATGGCAGAGAAAGCACTGCAACTGGAACTGCACACCTAATTCTTTACACCTCAAGATGATAGAAGCTAGCTTTTTATTGTGACGTTCTAATTCAAAATAATAAAAACAATTTTCAGTAGTTAGATACTGTATTCTAATTCTTAGTATTATATCTGCCTACTTCCAAAGCCCACCATTGAAACAAACAGTCTCTTCCACAAAAGGAAAAGTCACAGACTATGTCATTCTGTCTAGGCAACTTTTACTAATACCAACCTCCTCAATGCTTCCTTGGCTGGATGGTTTCCGATAAAGTTCAAGACAGTTTAACAGAAGATTAGTGCTGCTTCCAACTCTCCTGGGAATATTCGAGCTCCAGTTTGTTTAATAAAGTTTAAATTAAACCTTGCAACCTCAGCTAAAAATGTCACCCTAACTTAGAGTAATTGTAACAAACCTTCAGCTCATTCAATTGCCGAGGATATTTTTAGTTTAATAGTGTTACTTAAACTTAATGCTGTTTATATGGATTTATGACACTACAATTTTTTCAAACTCACATCTGTCCAGGTAATGATTTGTACAGTGCCTTCCAAAACAATCCTGTGCTGGAAATCACCCTCTTTCCACTGCTTTCACTCCACGTATTTATCACCAAGTCATCCTGCAGTTTTCTTTTTAGAATAAAACTGTGTCTGAAGCTCAAACTAGGCAAGCCTAGACGCCCAACTCCAGACTTAAACTTTATTTTGTCACCCACATAAAACTGATCTCAATTTCAGAGGGGATCCCCACCAGCTGTGTCACTGATATAAACGGGAGCTGCAAGGAATCTGTCTTAGAAAAAAACATGCTACATTTATGTAGAAGCCTAATCTTAGATACCCACATTCTGGCCATTAGATATAACGTTCCATTTGAAAAAGGCAAAAAAACACGGCTCGTTACTCCTCTCCTCCTCATCCTACTTAAAACTCACAGGGGTGTGTAAAAACAAGGTTAATTATTTGAAGTATTTGTTGCCTAATACTCAAATTCTGTAACATTTACACTTGCTCAATCAACTCTAAAATGTAAAGTCCATTTTGTATAAAAAATGTAGCCCAAATAGTATACATAAAACAATAATTTATGTACCACACTTTCTCTTCAGGCAGCAGATACTGTTCTTTTGCTTACCCATTCTGTAACATTAAAGTACATCTTTAGCTGTACCTTAAGTTCTGTTTAACCAAACTAAGGTGGAGAAAATCAACCCTTACATTGGAGCTTTGGCAAGTCTTGCAGACACATTCTCTATTCATTTCAGAAACTTTTTTCTTTCCACATCCTGTAGCACTAATCCCCCCCTCCCTGCCTTCTTGTCTTTATCTTGGAAAGTTTTAAAAATGCATTGTGAGTAACGTATAGTTCAATGTACAGCACACCCTCTGCCACTTCAAGACAAGGGTTGTACTGAAAAGCACAGGACGACAACAAACACCCATGCAAAACTCAGCAAGCTGGGAAGTAAATACCCGCCTCAGCAAAAGTTACTCTGCTGTTACAAAACTGCTAGTGAAATTTATTAAGACTCATCATAAAAATATGACAATATTTTTACACTGACATATACAAATTACCTCAATAGTATGTTTTATTCAAATACTCTAAGTAGTTAAAATCTGCCTTAATTTTCTATATATATATATTTTGCAATTTGTTGAGATATATATATGCACAACACTAGGAAGACTACTGAGGTCAAGAATGTAAGAACTGCCATGCACCACACTCTCTGCTTGGCACCAGTAACTAACTTCCACCTAAAGCAAGGACCAACAGAGTAACATATCTTCCCATCTTTCAGCACATGGCTGCTCTCCAACGCTCTTGCAAAGAAGTTTAAAGATTTACAGATGCACTGAAGAGAAGCAACACCAAATTTACGAGCAATCGCTGCTGCTTAAGATGCAACAGTTCAGACATGAATGTTAAGCATTATAAGAAACAAATATTCATTTTGAAGGGAGCTTGTCGAAAGGTTAAAAGAAGTGGTTAGTCAGGCTTAATGGATTTATTACAGCTTATATAACATAATTACTATATACCTTGCCTACAACATGTGCAACGAGAGGAAGCACAATAAATGCATTTTAAATTCCTATTTAATATTAGGAAAGTCAGACCAGCCACAAAAAAATACCTTCCTTTACAATGCTTCTTCCCCTGCCCTTCAAAATCCAAGCACCATTATGTAAAATGCTGTAGTGATACTGAACAAGATACAAAATACAGCTTTCAGAAGCATACAGTTGTCTTTTGTAATAAAGGATAAGAATAAAGGCAAAGCATTTGAACTCTTTTAATACTGCCCGAGACATTCAGGCAAAAGACACTTAACTTCTCCATGCCTTGTCTCAACACTGGTCTGTCTACATCAGACAGATGTTTGATAAATGATCTAAGACACTCTGTACTATAAGCTACTACTAAGGAGTTGCTTTAATCAGTGATAAGGACAGAATCCCAATAGTTTAACTGAGGGTAGGTGGAGTTAATCTGCCATGGCTACTATAAACTGACAGCCAATTAACATAATCTATAACTAACCGGACACAGAAACAACATGCATATCCGTTTTCTTTCCTTTCATCTTACTAGAGGAAAGTAGTTGAAAACAAATCAATGATTTGGTAACCTCTGTTTACAGCAGAATCACAAGAGTAACATGCATCACTTCCATACGAGTAGCAGTAACAGCACCAAAAAGCCGATAAAAATCGTCTCAAAAGCCTAAAATATTTAATCTGGCTACATGAAAAGAAATTATTTTTTCTATTTCATAGGTGACCACCAAAAAAAAAAGCCACATCAAGGCAGAAGACCACAATGTATTGACAATGCTGAAAATCAAAACAGGAAACAAATTTACTGCATAAGCAGGAAGAAAAAAACTGGAGAGGATAAAAAGTTCAGTTAAGGTAAAGGATCAAGAAACTTTGAGCCCATCTGACTAAAGAATTTACAATTTATCTAGTAGAACTGGTACTTTTTCCCAGAACGGTAAGCATCAAAATGCCCGCAATACTCTAAAAGCACACACACATGAGAAATCTGAATTTCCAATGTCACTACTGGATGAAAAACAGCTTGCTATGTCAGTGCCTTAAAAAACAACAACCACCAGAAAAAAACCAGCCCTGCAGATCTCAAGTATACAGAGCAAGCAATAATTTGCAACCATCAGCATAACATTGCATTTATTCTTTACTAAAAATAACCAAACCTGAATTTTAATAAAACAGACAACTTCATCATCCTTCAAAAGCAAGCAAAATTCACCCACCCCAAACTCTTCCTGACTTCCAGCTTGGGTTTTAATAATTCTAATATTTTGATTTTTAAGTGACAATTTCACAGGTTCAATATCAAACTCACAGGGCATATAATTCTCTAACCAGACAATTATCTTCCCTTTAATCACTCGCTCAATATTTCCCCCAGGAATCTTCATCCTAGTTATACGTGGAAATTTTATTACTTTTTTCATTAGTCTTTATTGTGACTTAAAGACTACAGTTATGAAGTTGTCAAGAATCAAAAGCAATTACTAAAATGCTTCAAAGAGGTAAAATGTGCGAGTCAATGTACAGCATGTTTGGGAACAACCCCAAATCGGAAGAACAAACTGCAAAATACAATTGAGATAAATGAACCAGCTATGACTAAAAATCCAACCTCCATACCCACCCGACCCTGCCAAAAAGGAATCCACATAAGCATATTTTGGGGGAAAACACAGACGAAAAAATCCTGCCTCCCCTAATGAAAAAAAATTAATCAGCTCTTAAAGAATCTTTCACAGAGTATGAAAAATGGCACCATTCAAATTACATGGTGCATCTCAACAAAGACTTAACTTAAATGTCTTAAAATGACATTTACCAATAACAAAAATTTAAGGATAAAAGCAACACAGTGTTGGTATTTTAAAAAAAAAATCAAATTATTCAATCCATTTGGTTTTTTTTCCTCCTACCCATTCTTTGTTTTTTTGGTAGTAGTGGCTGATCCTGGGGATAAAGCTTTTCTTGGTTCTATTAGACCTAACCATAATGCATATCAAAGGTTTAACATCATGTGTGCGGAGAGCGGAAGATTTAGTTATTACAATAGGATTTGCCAATTTTCTGTAACATGAAGACTTAGCATTTATGTGACGCTTTTAATCTTCAAAGAGCTTATTTCTCACAGTTACCATCCTCAAAAAGAATGCCATTAAGTATTATTAGCCTGCTTTATCCATCTGTAAAGTATCTCCATCAGGGCACACACTGTCACATTGCTATTTGGATTATGTTTGCTTCAAGCAAAGCTAATCAGTACAGGTTCTGTGACAACCCTCCCCATAAGACTACTGTGGATAGGAATTGCTATATAATAGCCCCAACAGTGAAATAATCCTCCCACCATCTGAGCACTTAAATCTTACTGGCTATATTTTATATCCTCAGGAATTAAAGGAGCCGAGTTTTATATGCTTACCAGTCCAACACTGTAAGCCACAAGAAGACACCTGAAAATTCAGAAACCTCTGCAGATCATTAAAATAACTTTTACCATATGTACGACTGCAAATTTAAGTGCAACAGGCTGCAATATTAGAGACAGAAGTAATTACTGTTATCAATTCAACAACTGGTAAACTCCTTCTCAGTGACCGAACAAAGCGATTTCTAGCCCTGATTAATCACAGGATGCCACCTTTCCCAGCCACAGGCCCCTGTCAGAGCACTTATTGCTTCTTCCAAGATGAGGTGCTGTTACTGCTCTAGATGCTTTGAATAAATTATTGCTGACCCTGAAGAAGAGAAAGCACACTTAGCCAGCTGACCAGCACAGCCAGGCATGGAAATAGTACAGGAAAGTAAAAGGAAAGGAGGCAGAGGTACAAGTTTTAAGTGGTTTTAAACACAGACCATAAGCCATCTTGCAGCAACAGCAACAAGAACCCTGAACTCCCCTCCAAAAGATGGATGCATGGACAAAAAATGAATCAGGAGTTAGGGAGGCTTTAAAAGTAAGCAACACTGTCTGAGATGCCTATATTCACCTGAGCATAGTCATGACTCATTGCCCAGTTTCTAACCTCTTCATTCCTCATTCTTCTTTCCTTTTCCACTACTACTTTCTTCTGATGCATCTTCATACTTTACATAGTTTGTACATGATCTCCTAGGATGATGGTTTTAGCGCTCCATCTTTTCAGTATATGGAATGGTTATTTAGTCCCATTTAATTAGAGACAAAAAACTCTGCTCCTCTAAGCTGCCCCTTCAACAGTTTTCCTGGCAAATACACTGAGGGTTTGTATTGTCATAGGTGAGCAGAACAGCTTCTGTCACAAGTCAGAAAAGCTGCTTCCGCTTTATTATCACCACGAAAATCATCTAGACATTTATGCTTGTTAAGATATACAAAATTACATTATATAACTCATTTCCAAGAAATAAACAGCCTATTAAAATGAAAGGCAAAGGCAAATGTCAACTATGTAAATGCAAACACCCCATAAGGACCTTGCTACAAAATAAATTGTAATATAACAAATATTTCATATCCTCTCTTCCAACAGTGTCAAAGATACTAAATGCAGCTATACTACAAATTGTTCTTTAATTAAAAAAATATAGTCTAAACCTGAAAGTTTAACATAATCTGCAACTTCAGCATAGGAAGGCAGTGCTTCCTATATACCCTTTAGCGAGGACTAAAGGCAAGGAGTTCTAATTTGCGATTGCTGGTAGAGTTTTGATCAAGTATTTACTCAAGTGTAAGTCTCTGGCAGCTAGAAGAGCCAGCTCTAGTTAAGCATAGTACTTAAATACTATGACAATTAAATAATAAAAGATTCAGACAATATTTATACACTGCTAAATCTTAATTTCTAAAGTTAGAAGAAAAATATTACTCACTTAGAAGTCAAGCATTTTGGCCCACAGGCTACACGCATGTATGTATACATACAGCTGATGGACACTAAAAGGCTCTGTATTTTCAGCCTACCTATTCTCAGCTCTTGGGGATACATCTGTCTAAAATATAATCGCAAACTCAGATGCAAAGTGAACTATTTTAGTGCCAGGTCACAAATTTATGTCTTCTGTTACACTGTTATAAACACATGACAACAAGTTTGCTATGGCTGAAAAATAAAACAGAATCACAAACAGAGACACTAGCCTATACAGTCAAGAAATAAAATAAAAACTAACATGTGGTTAGTTCTGGGACCCTATTACATGTTTGGTAGAACACCAAGAACCGAATCAGGGATGTCTTCTGACAATAGCAAACAATTAGCGTCGCTATTTCCAAACTCCATTTCCACTGCCGCAGCTCCTGTTAAGAGAATTCTCCATATACATCTGAGGACTAACATTTTGAAGAACTATCCTCAAAGGCGCCATACTAGTTTTAAGTATATCTGTGCTCTATTACAAAATTTATCTCTAAAAATATTCATCATTAGATGTATACTATCCCTAAGGCCCTACACATTCAGAAGAATGAAACAGCGTGTTTAGATACACCATGTAACAGCTGTCTGGAAAACCACCTTCCAGTAATTTCACTGTAACTGACCAGTTTAGATTGATGTGATGACTCAAATTTCAGAGTTTCATATAAACACCCTGTTTCACAGAAAAGAAGTATAGAAACAGAAAAGGTATTAGAATGACTTAACACCAAAGAGCTACAATGACCTGAACAGCATCAGCAGTTGCAATCTCTCCCTGAATCCCTGAAGAGACTCACAAGATATAGCAATGGTAACGTCCTTGGGGATTAGAAGAGTACGTTTACATAATAAATTATGAACATTTTATATTAAGAGATATTTACCAACTATTTTATATTCTGCTTTTTAACCTCCATTCTTGTAATACTCTGGTTTCTGCAGATATTTAGCCAGTGTTCTGTATTAGAATTAGTATATTATGGTTCCTTCCTCCTTTAACCCACCTACGTTGCTATCTACTCATTTTTTAAGGAATAACATTAGTTCACACAAGACACTTATACAACTGTTTTTTAAGGAAGATGATTAGAAGATAACACTAAATTGCAGGTAACAAAAAAGCAGGGAATTTGTTAGTGGCAAGAAGATCAATTATAATTCTTTAGGAAAAGAAAAAATCTTGTTGTTAGCTGCAAGATTGGAAAACAGAGACCAAAAAGTTCTTATATTACTTTTCCACTGATAACAACCTTCGTTAACATCTTCACAGAATACAGAGCAGGCTATACGGACTGCATTAACTCCTGTTGATGATTTTTCTTAAAGCAACATTGCTTCAGCTATACAAAGTGCAAATCCACTTTTCTAATTTTTAAACTAAAATCCAGGATTTAACTGTATCACATTGTTAGAGAAAACATGGTAAAAATCTTCTTTACAAGACTAGGAAATTTCCAGTGCAGAGTAAGATTTTGTTTCTGGATAACACCTAACAGCTAGAAACATGGAATGAAAGGAAGTGCTTCTTCAGCCCAAAACAGATTCATGATGCCATATTCAAGTTTGTTTTTAGAGCAAATTTAATCTGCAAAACCGAAGTTCTCATAATTACTATCCCAATACTTTCAGTTCTTTTTCTCTATAGGCACTTCCTGTTCTGCTTAGGTTTCTGAGTTTCTTCCACATTTTCTTCATTCAAGGTTTCAGAATTTTAAAAGAACAATTTTCCAAACTAATGCAGTAAAACTGATCATTTAAAACAACTGTCCAAAAATCCAACTAAATCAGTCTTACGATCATTTGTAGAGTTCCACTGAGACAGTAGCATATACCTGTTAAAGTATTTCAGTTCATGACTTGCTGCCAAAGCAGTCTGCCACAGGACAAAACCTGAGCATTTCCATTATCGCTATAAATTAAGATAAGGAATATCAATTCAAAACACAAAAGAAATATAAGCACACATTCTATATTAAATACTTAACATGAAATTAAATTGTATGAGTGGATGACAACTGAAAGACCAGCTAACAAAAAGATAGACACGATGTGAATAAAAAACACATCTTGTGAGGAAGAATTCAAAAGGGCTTGTAATAGGTTTTATTTTTAAAGGACGAAGAACACATTTCTATGCAGATTGCAATTATCTCTTCTTTTGGCCTGGTGGCATTGCCTCTTGTAACTTCTGGGTCCACTTCAGACTCTAAACTAAGTGAAGCAGCTTCAAAGGATTTGGACATTAAAAAAAAAAGTCATCAAAATAAACAGTATACAAGACACTGGAAAATGTAGCTTCATTTTCCCTTTGTAGTTGATGTTTAGAAGCATGTATGGCACTCTGACAACTGATGTGGCTGCCTCACTCCAGACCAGTTCTACACTGCCTTCCTCCGTGGCTGATGACATGCACCTGCACAGAACCTGACCAGAAGAGAAGTCAAATCCCTTTTTAAGGTACAGAATGTCTCACTAACTGTTTAAAACCATTCTAAAAGTCAAAATTGAAGTGTATGGCAATGTGTAAGGCCAGATAATATTTCTGCCCATCTTCTCAGTTTGTCCAAAGTTACCCATTACGAGGGAGGCACTGTCCTGTTAGTTTCAACAGCATCCTTGTCCCACAAACTCCACATGGTTTGCGGTGCATTCCACCTCAATGCACTGGTGAACACATTAACCTCTGCAGCTTATGAATACCATTCCAGAAAAGAGATCGTTATTTTGCCCCAAATACACCACATGGTAAGCAGAAAGAGTTGTTAGCCTCATCAGCACATTTCTACAGGATAGGAGAGGCTTGTTATGTGTTGTGATAGGCCGAAGGGAGAGGAGGATCTGAACACCTTGCAGATCGTGCCACATCACTCAATATGCCAAGTCACCCTACCTGTGATAGCTAATCACTTTAGCAGAGGTGATGACTCAAGTAAGTAACAATTTCAGTGCTTTCACCATTTTTACACTAAGTAATGTATACAATGGGAAATAAACCCTGGTCATTACAAACTGCCTTGATTATCATTTGTCAAAACCTTTCTCAGGTGTATCCTATTTTGCCTCAAAACCAAATAAAGGCCTTGTGGCAAATGTTAGCATATTTTTAAAAGAAAGTAATTTTGTTAAACTATTAGATTATTTAACCACGAAACACACATCTCTCTAGAACTCAGCCATGTCAGTATTACACTAATGATTTTTTTATTGTCATTATGATGAATGACTTAATGATCTACATAGAAAAATGCTGTGCTTGATTATAACTTGCATTTTTAAACAGATTTGGTGAACCACTACAAGAACTATAGGCAGACACATGTTGTTTCAAACCAAGATCTGAACTCAGGTTATACCCATTAAGAATCAGAAATCCAGAAGAGCTTTTACATGAGTTTAATAAAACTGCAGTTAAAAGAGATGCATTCTTTCCAAACATGTCCCCACCTATAAGGACTACACCAACCCTGCTCAACTATAAACACAAGCTCATAAAAAACCCACCTCTCAGAGGTGTTAAAATTCATTACAGAAAAAAGAAACGCAAAGTATTATTACACAGCGAAGCTGAAAGCACTAAAGCTATACAGACACGGTCATCACTAACAAAAGTAAGATGTCCCTGAAGAAATCACAAAAGAGAATGTGCATTAGGATTTCGCCACTCTTTAGGCAAGCAGGGTATTTTTAATCCAGTAAGTGCTAGCAATAATATCGCATTCAAAGTTTTGTGAATTAGACCCTTTCAAACTCTTAGGCAGTATCTACATTAATGGATTTTTCTTCTACATTCATCTTTGCCCAAAGGCTTCATTGTCTCATTATGTAAATGACCTTTTCATATGAAAATTACATGTTAAAGATGCTTTTGGTAGTTCTTCAATACTGCAAATATCACATGGACATTCACAGTAATTCAGACTAAGTATAACTTAAAGAAAAAGCAATGACTTCAAGCAAAATAACACATTAAGAAATAACGTGTTTTGAAAAATACTTAAAAATTGAAAGCATTTTAGAATTAAGAAAGAAATTTAGAATTAACCTCCAGAACTTTTTTTCCTATACAGAAACTTACACTAGGAAATCACCAGTTTTACTACAAACAATACCGAAGACTAGGCTGTAACATGCAGTTCTGAAAACACATATGCAGAACCTGCATATATACCTTCAGCACACTTTCCACCTCATTGGATGTTCCTTGTAGAACCCAGCTAGCAGTCAACACCCAACTGGAGCTCACCTAAAGAGAGGTTGGGCTGTTCAAATCAAACTCTGTGTGCTCCTGAGTAGCCTCCACTGAACACCAAGCCCCACGTGTTACTCAAAGTAATTCTGTAAGTTACCACCAAGTAGTTTAGTACTGCTAGCTACCTAGGATGCAGTAACAAAAAGGATAACAAACATGACACTCATTAGAAAGGCAAAGATTTATCAGCCAAGGACAGGCAGAAAAACTCTCACACTCATTAAGAACACAACTTCACTTCATAGGTGCCCGTAAGTACCTGGCTCTGTAAGGTTCCACGGTGAGACACCAAACGTTTCTTGGTGCACTCCCAGTCCCTCAGTCAGCAGCAGTAAAACCACACTGCAGCACCCAACCCGAGGAGGAACACAGCACCTACCTGGCCCAGTAGGACTCAAGTAGATGCATAGTTCCCTGCTCATCAAATCTTTAAAATTAATAGACTACTGTTAAATAACCCAGGAGGCCCTAAAAAACCCAACTGGGTGGCTCTGGTTTACAACAGTCCTTGAAATAACTTAGTCAGCGGACAGAAACAATTCTGGTATTTGAAAATGCAACACTTGGTCTACCCTCCTCCATTTCTTTTCTGTATGCTTAATGTATTTTGAATTTCTTCTTGGACCAAAAAAGAGCAGGATTATTTAAAAAATAATTAGTAGCTAAGTCCTACAGATGCTATGATAAGAGCTCAAGGACATAGAATTCCTAGACCTACCTGGCAGTCCTCATATACTAAATTATTTAGAACGAACGCATGAATTCACAATGTAACCAAAAATATACTCAATTCTGAAAAGATATTCTGGCATTTTTTAAGTGACAGACATTAGTAACATCTGTTTTTTTCAAATACAGAAAAATCACCATCAGTCCTATCACAAAGCAGCAGTTGTACGATAATCTTAATTTTTAGAATTAAATAGACATATCACGCCTCACCTAATCATGTAACTTGCTAATGCTAGGTTCTTTTTTATTCTCACAAAGATTGTCATCCCTTCACAGGCCCATTTTTTGAATGTGATTTCATTTTTTTGAGTACTAAAGAACTGAATGCCTTACTTACTTTATGAAATGAGACAGTAAGCTGGCTTCCCTTTAGCAAAAGAAAGGGGGTTGTTTTATTCATTTCTCCCATAGTGCCAGCAGCCAGAAAGCCTGATACTGTTACAGGTCAAGTGCAAGAGGACTCAAGTAGTCCCCTCTTTTTTTTCTTTCACATTTCATTAGAGATCCTTCATACCATTTTGAAAGGCTTCCTAGTTTCTATTTTTGTCTTATTTTATTTTCTCTGTAGTACACTATCAGGTATATTTAGGACCCTGATGTTATAATTCATAAAAACAAGGCTTTACAAAATTTGAGGTGAACAGAAATATTTCCTAGAATGTATCAGGTTGGAAAGTATCTCAGGAGGTCACCTAGTTCAACCCTGTGCTTGAAACTGGGTCAACACTGAACTCAGACAAGATTGCAGAGGCCTTTGTCCTGGCAGGTCTTGAAAACCTCTAAGGATGAAAGTTCAACAACTTTCTCCGGGCATGTATATTTAAAAAAGCCTGCTGTTACAGGAGTAAAAACTAGAAACTGATTACAAAGAGGTGACCATAGAAATAACTGATTTCATTGATTAAAATAGAAGAAATAAAGCAGAACAAGCAACAGTTATATGAGCTATGAGATATATAGGCATTTAATCTATAAAACAAATAAATGTTTTGAGAACTCAATTTTACTCTACATCAATATAAGAAAATATATTACATATATAATAGCCTGACAGCGTACTTTTAGCTTTTATCAAGGTGTTTAACACTCAAAATGGGGATTTGCTCAGTTTATCCTTTAACTTCCAGCCACCATGGCTGGAATGATATTATCCGTTTATGGTCATTTGGCAGCTTTCCTGACCGCTTTGATTTGATCTCTAATAACATGCTGACAGGACAAAAAAGCATCTAATATTATGAGACTACTATTATTTAGAGACATTATTTACCTGTTGAAGTGAGAAACGAGATGACTCCCAACATTTACTGAATCATAGTTCAAGGTTTTGAGGGCTTTTCACTTTAAGATGTTCAACTGTTGCTTCTTTATGAAACGCCTACATTCTTAAATCCTCTTTTATCAGACTTAGATCACTGTGTGCACATCCAACGTTTGAGCAGTTACTCACCCAGTTACTGCCATGCTTGGTACACCTGGACTTGGGAACCATCTAAGAATTACTAAAAACCTACTACAAGGTATGCAATCGGCTCCCTCAGAACCACAACACTCACAGAAGCCTAAGCAGAAAGCAAAGTTTTCCCTTTAATTCATAAGTTTTCAACTGGTATTTCGTAAAGAACTTCTAAAGACCACAAAAGGCATCTCAGGAAAGGAAACTTACTGTTGGTTGACTTAAGTTCGCTATACAACTGTTCCTCATTTCCAATAGGAAATAACTTGGGCAGTTTTAAGTAAGAAGAGGTTGAAAACCACTGGGTACACTTCTCTAAACTTGGAACCTGAAGTAAGAGAAAGTGGTCACTGCAACTTAGCAGATGAGGAATTACAGACAAATAACCCCTCTTCTAATAGTAGCCTCTTTCCACCAGTTCGTGGCAGTTCAAGTGGAATTCCCCAAGTCACTCATGCGTTGTAGTACATGTTCAGCAGAGAGTACTGCGGTAACCTCCCAAAACAAGCATCAGAACTGAATGCCAAAGTTGTGAAATAATTACTGCTCTGCAAATTTGAGCGGCTACTTGCAGCTCTACAGATTTATAAACAGGAAGTGTGAAGCTATGCATTCATACCTGCTTTAATCATATGACAGAGCCCTAAAGCCATCAAATACTGGCTGACATAACAAGTCTTGCTGTATAATCTAGACTGACTCAACAGTGGATCCTATTCATTCTGATAGCTAAAGAAAAAAAAAAGGCTGAGAGAGATCTAGGCATTTTCACCACACGCATCTGAAAACTCAAAGCTCCTTAAACAGAAAGACAGGTTTATAGCCCTAGAAAACAATGTATCCTGAAGAATGTTCACCTACCTATGGTGTTCAAGCACTGTTTTTCAGATATGAGAGAAAAGCAAGTAGAGCAATTGCCTTTGTGGGATATAGAAAGAAGAGAATAAACCACTAAAAAGGTTCCCTGATCATTTTTCCTAAAAATGCACTTGGGATTTAAAAAGTTAATTTCATAGTCTGGAGCAATAAAAAGTAGTCTTCTATGGGCTCAAGGGCTGACTCCATAGATTTTGTCACCAGGCTGAGATCAAGACAACCTCAAATTGATGATTATATATTTGCACAAGTTTTCCATCATCCTTTTGTCAGATTTATTACATCTGTACGCTTGAGGATGTTAATGATCAGACACCAGATATATATGCCCTGATTTAAATAAAACAAATGTAGCTATTTTTCAAATTCAATCAAGACACAAAAGGTCATTAGCAAGATTTATCCTCCACCCATCACATAACACTAGTCATTATTAGAAACCATACTAATAACCTTTTTGTGGATTAAAGCGGGTTTTCATTGCTTTGACGGGCTTGTTGTTCTCCAGTTGGTAGCATCTTTGAGATACACAAACAGGAAAGAAAACTGCCTTCAAAAACTATTTCATGACCTCTCCAGAGGCAAATACTGGGAAATGGATACACCTGCAGGTTTTGCCTCAGTATTAGCTGGCGTTTTAATTGCAGCACATTTTTGAAAGACGGCACTATTTTTGTTCTTTCTTTTGCTCTTTTTCTCAGAGATCATTGTGCACAAAACAAAACACAATGAAATGGATTTACCAGCAGCCACTCATTTCTCCAAACAGTATACTCACTGACCACACTGACATTGTGGCAGTTCCCCCTTCTTCCATCCCAGCAGGCATGCAACAAAATTTTTATATTGCTTTAAGCAGACAGAAAACCCTGCCTTCCTCTCTGGCACAAGTCTGACAGATCCATGATTATTCACTGACATTTATTTCGTTTAAGTGGCTACCTGACTGAATATTTAGCATACATAAGCTGAAAATGGCCTGAGTTAGCATGACCTGCTCTAAGTAGTGTTCACAGGAACTTTGACTGTAGATTCTACAATCTCGTAATTTTCAAGTACCTTCATAAATTGAGGCTCAGTCTGCGATTATATTCTGAAAGTTACTTAAGCAGAATGCATTAACAGTCACTGGAAAATACAGTCCTTAGGGATCTGAAATAAATTGGCCATCAATACCACATAGCCATTTCTTTTCTGGGGAAAACTTATTAAAATATTCTATACACACACAACACAGCATAGTGCAGGAGCTGCTGTGCTGGAGCTAATACGATAGTAATAGAAAGTTCTTCCTTTTATAAAGTTTTATTGGCCCAAAGACAGCCCTTTAAGGAATCGGGAGTCAAGGCTGCCAGCAGAACAAGTAAAAGATAAGGCAGACTTCACAGCGCTACCTCCTTGGCATAAGGCAAGGCCTAACACTGGGCAAAGTCTCAGAAAGAGTGAACAGCCAGACAGCGTGATGAACAGAAGGGTAGTAGAATAGTCAGAAATCAGAGGCACATGTTGGAAAAAGCACCAAACTCAAAAAGGGATACAGACTGAGCTAGGGAAGCCTGCCTGACTTGCGGCACTGCCCTAGGAAGAAAATTGCTGTCGGAGCTTAGGGGGAAAAAAAGAAAAAAAAAAAGGCAACAAACCCAAGAGCCACATTACCAGTTTAGGGCATTGCAAACTTAGTTTGATAAAATAACCAATAATCTTACACAGAGTTTGGAATGAAGCACTTCTTTTACTTACTATAATGACCTGCCCATGAATTTCACCTCCTTACAAAGAAGTCATCCTCAGAAGGAGCTCTACAGGGTCAGGAAGAGCTCTCGCCACAAGTTCAGAGCCCATACCTTTTCCACAGCAACAGGCAAAGTAGTGCCTCTGGCTACTGTAAATAAGACGACCATAATTTGGCAATATTCATAACAAGAGAAGAGATGTCTAAAATAGCATCCCTCACCTTTCACTCCCAAACTACACAACCGGACACAGATTTTTACAGGGCATGAGGCAAAAAGGGAGACTAACAAGACTCAGCGTGACCCACACTGGTGGACACAAGACACCTTCACCATGCCCATCCACATGGCCACATCATCCACAGCGCAGTCAGCTGTGTGAGCCAATAAGGAGGGCAAAAAAAATTGCAGTACTATCTCATGCTCAAGGGTGAGAAAGGCCATTAACACCAGACCGCTCTCATATTTTCATCTCCTTGAACAGAAGTTACATTTTAGCTATAGTTATTTATATTGTGAGTGTTTAACCACAAAAACTCTCCTCACCTTCACAACCTTTGGTTACTCCCAAAATGGGGTTGCAATATATAAAATTGCGGTCATCCACAACTTAAAGGTCAGTCTTATTTTCTGAAGCTTACAGATCCAGCAGTACTCATTGCATTTTTCAAGATATTCTGAACAACCAAAATTAAAACCAGTGTCTCAAAATTGTGACCACGCGTTCTGAATGATTACTGCTTCCACAAGTACAGTTAACCCCATTGATTACATATGAAGAATTCACAGTTGAAGAATTTGTACAGTATCACCTAATATAAAACTTTCTCATTTAACGACCAGGACACAGTGTTAGAGAAGGTGGATCTAATTGGATGTAAATATATTTGACTTTTCTTTTTTTAAATGTTTATGTTTATCCATTATCGCTGTTTGTGTCCGCAGGAATGCCACAAGTACCAGCATGGTTCTGTGCAAGTAAGAATGGCCTAATAACTAACGTTTTGATAGCTAGCCTGTTTTATACATACAAGGATTCACTGGTTAAGTAAACAACATAGTTATTTAGCAAAACATCAATTTATATTAGAGAGCCTAAAACAACCTTTCTGTTCTCCTACAGAAAAACAGTATTAAATGCCTCATACGGATAGAGTAACATCAAAGAAAAATACTACATTCACTGCGCAAGAAATAATTTCAAATAACTTTTTCAAAAAATCAATCTTATCTTTATGTCAAGTAAAATTTTAATTATGAAACATCCAGATTAACATCCCAGATTCTGAAGCACTATACGAGTTTAAATCCAACTTTAAAATTCAAGACACTTGGGTTTTCTTATTTATGAACTTTGGAATATACATCTTGACCAAATGAATGCATTTTCCACCAAAGAGCTTATTTCAAACACTTCCTGTTATATTCAACTTCACACCTCTACCAAGCTACATTTATGATTCCAGCTCCTCTAAAAATACATACGCCAATGCTTTAAAGACTTCCTATACTTTCACTAGAAGTGAAATTCTTCAAGTCTGTTATGCTTAAAATCTTTAGCGAAAGTGAGTTTGAATCGCATATTTGTTTCTTCTGCTTGACAGTATGTTGCTCCATTTGCTATTTGACATGGCATCCCTCAGAGGCTCCACCATAAAAAAAAAATTAAAAAATATTTAATAAAAATCCCATTTCATGTTAATTTGTTTCTCCTTCAATTAAGACTCAGTGTTTCCTCCCAGTTTTCCCTTATCAATCTATACATGCTTCTCAGATGCAAGTAGGAATAAAAAGGGCAGCCATGTATTGGTTCGAGCTTGTGAATTTTATCAATGCTTTAAATATCAAACAGGTGAACTGCTTTAACCGCCTGTACCACATCACAGGAATCCACAACAGACTAACAATTATAAAAAAAAATCCTCCCTGAAAACCATTTACTGTTGAAAATTACTGTCCCTCTTTGTCCTTGGACTTGGATATCAGTTCTAGAGCAAGACAGCTGACAGGGTGTAGCTTGCCTGTCGCCTTGGAGCCCTGCAGCTGCAAGTGTTCAGCGTTTAGCTTGTTTACGTTTTCCCTTCCTCTTTAAATTCTCCAGGGAATCTAGAAACGGACTTAAACCCGCAACATATATAATAAACCCTAAAAGCTACGTCCATCTTTCAGCCTAGAGATGCAGATGCGTGCTCCCTATCAGGGACAGCAGCAAGTAAACATGAGGAGCCAGGAGGTATGAGGCAGCCGGGAGCTGACAGGCGGCGCGGTGCGAGGAGCAGCGCGGCGAGTCCTGTCACATCGGGGCGCCGGGATTTCCTCGCCCCTCGTCCAGGGTAGCCGCGAGAGCCGGCGGGCAAGGAAAAAAGGAAAAAAAAAAAAAAAAAAAAAAAAAAAAAGCAAGGCCCGAGGGCTGAGAGGGAGCGGGAGGGTCTGGCGGGATCGGCGCCTCTGCCCCTCGCCGGGAGCGGGACGGCACCGCCGAGGGCCACCGGCCGCTGCGTGAGGGCGGCGGGGAGCGGAGGGGAGGGGAGAGGAGACCCTCCCCGCCCCGCCGCCGCTGCCCAGGCCCCGTTATTGAGATAGGGGACATAAATAAATAAATAAATAAATAAATGCGGGGGGGTGGGGGGGGGGCGGGGAGGAGAGGAAGGGGGCGGGGAAGGAGCCTGAGGGAGAGGAACGGCGCAAGTGCCTCCGCTCCGGGGTCTGTCATGGTGGTGCGAGGAGCCGCCGGACGCCGCCGCGCCGCACGCTGACAGGGGCAGAGCGGCGGACGCACACCCCGCCCGCCGCCGGGCGCCCTACCCCGCCGCTCGCTCCGCAACCCCCACCCCCCCGCACTCTCCTCCGCGCTCACCCCTTCGCAGGGCCTCGTCGTAGCTGAGGAAGCCGATGCGGGACTCCTTGGCGCCCATGGTGCCCCTCAGTCCATGGCCTCCCCCGGCTGGGCGCCGCGGAGCCCGGGCTGCGCCGCTACCGACTCCGGAGCGCAGGGCGCGGGCGGGGGGGGGCGGGGCGGGCCGGGCCGGCCGAGGGGAGGAGGCGGCCGCGCGCCCTCCCCGCCGCCGCCTCCATGGCGGGTCACGTGAGGGGCCGCGCCCGCCCGCCCGCCGCCCCGCGTCACGTGACTGGGAGGGCGGTTATGGTCCGGCACCGCCGCGCGCGCGCCCTCCGCCTCCCCCTCCCCCTCCCGGCGTGGCGCCTCCTAACGGACGTAGCGCGCGCGCGCGTCTCTCTCGCTCTCCTCCCGCCACAGGGGAGCGCCCCGCGTCACGTGACGCGGCAGCACGCGCCTTCCCCACCCCCCCACCCCCGTCGGGTCGCCCAACACGGGCGCCGGCGCGCGCTTCCCGCCTGCCCTGTCAGCCGGCGGCGGGGAAGGGGCGGCTGACAGGAACGGCGGCGGCGGCGGGGCCGGGCAAACCGCCGCCCTTCCCCTGGGGCAGCGGGGCTCGAAGGTGGCCGGCTGGGGCTGTGCAGCAGGGCAGGCGTCTCGGGCCCTGCTTCAGCGCCGTGTACGCGCCCAGCCGTGCCACACAGGGTACGGGAGAGGAAGAGCGCCCCCCGCCCCCCGCTTCAAAATTTGGCGCTTGCGAAACTGTCACCGCTTTTCCGCAGATGAGCACACACGCACCGAGGGAGAGGCGCAAGGCCGCGGGGAAAACGGCCTCTCGCCCCTACGGAGGTGCGAGGGTCGCGGCCCTGGGTCTGCACCCTGTGCCTCGGCCCTTCAGCCCCCCTCATACCTCACGGGACCGCGGCTCTCCTCAGAAAGCCCTCTAAGGAGTACCGCAAGCATGGGGTGATAGAGGAAGTTCCTGTTCCGTTAAAATGTCCTTTCAGTGCCTGAAACAGAAACACGGACTGAATTGTAAAAGGATCAAGAACACCTCTGTCCTTTGCTGTTCTTCAGCATATTTGCTTTTAGTATTCGGTCCAATACTTACACTGAATGGGAGGATTTCCCAAATGGCTTTGTTACAGCATTAAGCCCAGTAACATACCCCGGGTCACTCCCGAGCAGAAAGTAAGGAGTTTGAAAGAAAACATTGATTTCCAAGGGCAGCTCGTTCCAAGGATTGTTCCTGCAACAGAAACAAAGCCTGTGAAAACACCGGTTGCAAGTCATTCCCTAAGTTACGGTTTCCGTACTGAATGATCTTACCACATCACAGCTGGAGAAAGGTCAAGCCGAAGTTCCTATCTCGCCAATGTAAGTTAACGCGTAGGTATTTTTATAGCAAACATTCCAAGCAAATTTCATATCTGATACGCAAAGCCAGGAATGCTGCCTGCAGAGAAGCTAGCTTGAAGGCCAAATTTCTCCTCATGTAACACCACACAAGTGCAAAGACACGACAAATGTATTAAGCTTCGTAAAGCCTCCTTACGTTTTTTTTCTGCCATCATCCAAATTGCCTATTACCTTACATTTGTGACAAAGAATATAAATTATTACACTCAAGCATAAAATCTGCCACAAAGGACTTTTTGCCTCTCTGGAATATAGACTATGGGGGTGGGGCAGTGGGGCTTAAGTGCTTTTTAAAAATGTAAATGAAATTGTTGGGAACATACTTCACCCACCAGCCACTTGTTACACACTTACTTATCTTTTAAAGAGGATGTAAGTGGCCTTATATCCTCTCTCATTCTTATGCTACCTTCACCTCCTCTCAGCATAGTCCCTCACCCAAGCAGCTTTCAATTTAGGTACAGTATAAACTCTTTAAAATACTTGAGAGAAAGAATTCCACAACCATGGCAACATGTCAATCAAAAGCATAAGTTGGCAATATTAGAAACAGCTGGAGAGGTTGGTTTATCTTGTGATTAAATGAAATATTCCAACCCTTAACGATGGCATTTCCTTGTGCCACGCGCCGTTTGCGGTGGATCGCTTTTCTGAAGTATTAACTCGCAGCTGAGGAGACACGGTTTAATTCCTGACTTCACTGTGGTATTCCTGTGTGACCTTACATCTAGTAATAATCTTTTTAACATTTTGGTTGCTCCTCTGAATTACAAAGATAACAGAGAGTCCCGTTTTGCTTGGAACAAGCTGCACTGAGATACAGCCAGACCCAAACTGGCAGAGCAGTTACAGAAAGCAATTAGAGCAGGAAGCAACTACAATGGTGTTGTAAGGCAGCTTTGCACCAATTTCTTCTAGTTTTCATGCCGATTTCTCCACAACTATTTATCCTTGCCTCACATCCCTTCAGTCTCTTACTTCCAGTAATTTATATTATTAAACAGCAACAACAAAACCCCAAGTGACAAGGCACACACCACAGAACACCTCACACTCCCCAGCCTGTTTCATCTAGACATACAGGAGTGAAGGAACCTGCCGGAACAACGATTCCCATCTGATGCAATTGCAACCACCACAGTTTATAACTGCTGTCCTGCATCTACTCAATTCCCTGTTGCAACATGGATGAATTACCGACATCCCTTTCTGTATATTACAGAAACCCATCTATCTCTTCAGCTTTCAAAAAAACCTTGACAAATTAAGCTCTCCTAGCTGTCCCTCTCTAAAGTACATCATTCCACCAATTCTTAGCAGACTCCCTCTGTACCAGTTTCAGATCACTTTTTCAAGTATGGATAACCAGACTTTTATTCCATTTTCAGCTGAGGTCTCACCAGCACTTTGCAAAACTATTGCATTTTTATCTGTTATGTCTTGACAGAACCTCTACTTGTAGCATAAACAAACCCCGTTCTCAGGCAGCAGAGGTTATCAGCCAGTTTAGGGTTTTTGAGGACAACTGGTTTACTTGCTAAATCATAAAAAAAAAAATATGTCTAAAATGATAATTACAAGTCAGATCATGCCACCATCCCAGCTTAAAGTATAGTCACAAACAGCTGACTTGGTATTTGATGCAAATAAGGAAGCAGAAACCTCTGGTGAGGAGGTCTTTCCTCTAGAGGAAGGAAAGTGGACTGGAATGATGGTTAATAATGATGGTTAACAATTCATATTTTAAAAAATGCTCTTTCCAAAAATGGTTAAAAATATGTGTTACATTAAAGCTTGCTGCTTTTCACAGCTAGCTAAGTTGTTCAGACTTATACTGCATTTTTGTATGACATTTTAAAAAATCTAAAGTGACATCTCTTATGTCCCAGAAATACAAATGATGTCTAACAAGCAGTAGAACTTTGTTTGAAGAGTGCTTTAAAATAATTTACTTGATCCATTGTATGCACTGTGGCTTGCACCAAATTTAATAACAAAGATATTCTAGATTGGAAAATCAGACGGGAGGCTTACGATGGCAGTGTCTTTGTTCAGATTAAATTAAGCATGTTCTCAAAGGCATTGAAGCAGGAACCTCGAGATAAGACTTTGTATGCTAATCATGGATTAGATCTAGCAGTAACTTTTTAATGAAGCCTTATTGGGGAGCATAAGATTGTAGATGTTGCTACTATTTAAATGTAATGTCAAAGGTAAATCAGATTAAGACACAGTGAATTTAGACTTGTATTAGAAGAATTGAACTCCTCTCTTCTGGTAGAAAAGTGCTATATGTGCAAATCTGACTGTAACTGGCCACGTGTCCCGTGTCCTGTTGATTGCTTGATTTATTTAATTATTCACTAATCACAGATTAATTCATAAGCACTTAGCAGATAAGTGTCTTTGCATCATTGTCAAGTACCTGTAGAAAAACAGACACTGACTGCTGCACAGAAGCTGCAGGAGGCTTGCAGCAATGTTGCCTTCTTGGCAGAGCAGCTGTCAGTCACCAGGAGGGTGGCTGGCAGTCCGCAGGGCTACCAGGAACAGGGAAAAAAAGTCACACAAACTTCAGCTGAGCCTGAAGTGGACATCTGCTAAGGAGGAGGTGTTTTGAGTTGCATTGAAAAGGCCTGAACTTAAAAGAGATAAGCCAAGTAATTGTGGAACTGCTGCAGTGAATCAAAAACAGTTCTGAGAAGAGCGGTATAAATCCCTAGGATTTCATGATCTAAAATTCATGAAAAACAGGAACCAAAAATGCAAATTCTAGGCCCTGCTCTACTTTTCTCCTCTAAAACTCTGCCTCTCTTTCCTCAATATCTGTCTCCGCCCCATCCTGGGATATTATTAATTTTTTTTAAGGATCAATTGATCCTTAATTTTTGCAAACTACTTCAAAATATATAAATGTATTATGCTGTTCTATGTAAACGCTGCACTCTGTTCTCCAGAATAGTTGCAATCTTTATGTTAAGGATGATATAAAAAATACAAAACATTAGTTTACTCTTTAGTATATGTACTTAATTCGAGATTAGGAAGTAGGGCTGGAGGGGTTTTCAGCACAAAGATGAAGAAGCATCCAGAGAGCTGAAACTAAAGCTGAAACTGCTGTTAAGTGTTGTATAGAAACTGATGGCCCAAGAGACAAAAAATATAAAATAGCATGAGGGGACGAGGAATTGATAGATTAACAGGAAAACTCATGTCAAAGGCCTCGGTCAAACAGAGCAGAGGGGATTTCAAATTTTGTACTTCCACAGAATCCCAGAACGGCGGGGGTTGGAAGGGACCTCCGGAGATCACCCCGTCCAAGCCCCTGCTTGAGCAGGCACACCCAGAGCAGGGGGCACAGCACCGCGTCCAGGAGGGGTTTGAATGTCTCCAGGGAAGGAGACCCCACAGCCCCTCTGGGCAGCCTGTCCCACTGCTCTGGCACCCTCACAGGGAAGGAGTTTTTCCTCATATTCAGGTGGAACTTCCTGTGCTCCAACTTGTGCCCATTGCCCCTTGTCCTGTCGTTGGGCACCGCTGAATAGAGTCCAGCCCCATCCTCTTGACACCCACCCTTAGATATTTATAAGCATTGACAAGATCCCCCCTCAGGCTTCCCTTCTCCAGGCTGAACAGACCCAGGTCTCTCAGCCTTTCCTCATAAGGGAGATGCTCCAGGGCCCTGATCATCTCCGTAGCTCTCCACTGGACTTGCTCAAGCAGTTCCCTGGCCTTCTTAAACTGGGGGCCCCAAAACTGGACACAGTACTCCAGAACAGTAGCCCATAGCACCAAAGATTCTCTGACTGTCCATACCTTGTAAATATTTCCCTATAATTATTACTTAGTTGTAATTTTTTTTTAAAAGTAGCTTCGTATTATTATTACGGACTATTTACAAGAAGCAGAATTCTGCTAAAAGATTCTGTGAGTCATCTTGAGGAATTTGTATATTAGGAACCCAGAGAGGGAGTTTTCTGGGGTTTTATTACTCTGGCAAGTGAACTTCTGGTCATCAAAATCAAATTTGTGCCTAGGAAAATACAAGAGTATGTGAATGTTCAAACAATCATTTAGAGCTTAAATTTCTACATGTCAAAGGTCAGTATTTCAGTCTGTCCTCTATTTAAGTGACCATTCCTTGTCTGTCCTGATCTGCTCCAAGCAACTGGAGGCAGGGAGGAGAAGTCCATCTCAGGCATTTAGACTTGATAAAACTTTGTCTTTTCCTTTCCCTTCCCCTCCCCCCCCCCACCTTTTTTTTTAAGGAAAAAAACCTAAACCTGAACAAAACCACAGTCCCACACTAGAAGTATGTAGAAAACTTTGTTTTCTCAAATGGTCACAGAGCAGAAACACAAGAGTAGAATCTGTAATTGCATTTAATGGATTCTGGTCAGACAAGTCCTACTCACTGCAATGGGATTTTTTTTAATTTTTTTTTTTAAGACATTTATGTGCTTTTGAAATGTAGATCCCAAATCTCCAACACAGACACAGCTAACAGAACTGTCTTTACCAAGTTTCCTTCCAGACTGAGGGCTGAAGGACTATAAGAGCCGATTATAATCTGTAATTTGCATTTATTGCCACCAGTGAGGATTTGAGACACACTGTATGAGGCACTGTACAAACATGAGACAACTTTTACCCCTTCCTGCTTCACAGAGAGTCCTGAATGGAGTGCAGCAGAGCACATGTGAAATATCTGAAAAGAGCAGAAGGTGGGAGAGATATCAAGGCGCAATAAGATTATTCATTCACCATAGGCCTGCAGTGTTCATAGCTAAATGGTTTCATATCTTTCTAATTATAACGAACTGATGAATGAGAAAAATACCTCAAATCATTAACTACCAATCTAATTGTGATGTTATCAGAGGGAGAGGGGAAAATACAAAAGGCTTCCTCAAAGAGCAACAAAACTACATATGCAAATTGCAACTTTTATCACATCCCACATTTTCTAGGAAACAAGTGGTTTAGAATAGTGGTGAGAGGGTGACATTCGCTACAGATTTATATGATCGGGGAAAACAAAAAAAAAAAAAAGGAACACAACTTACCAGGACCCTCCTATGTCACATTGTTATCATGTAAGCTGTACTCCCACACTATTGCCAGCATGAACTTTGTAGCAGAACATGGCAGGGGGAAGAGGCCATGGCTTTAATGGTCAAAGCTGAATTAGGGGGGAAAAAAAACGAGAGCAGAAAACAGATGTAATGCTTACAGAATTCAGTTTTAACAAGCTCACTTATTACACTAGCAGCGGCAGATAAGAAAATAAAATCTTAATGTTATCTTCTTTCTCAGGAAGCCCCACCCTATTTTTAATAAATGTAACGTTTATTTTTTTAACCACAAATACTCAAACAGGATTTCTGCAAACCCAGTAATCATGCCCCTGTCGAAGGGATGTGTTAATGAATGCAGTGCTCACAAGGATTGCAGCATGGTGTAGCCAGGGGACTCTAAGAGTGAGATGATTTTTCCCCCTTTATTTTCAGTACGAGGGCACTTCTCTTTTTACACCTGCCCTGTGGATCCTCACTTCCCCACACTCTCATGACTTGTTCAAGCAGTTGCCCTTCCCTGCACACCCTGACACTGCTGCCTCTGCCATAACAGCCAGGCCCTTTACCCCTGGGCTAGCAATCCTCCCCTGCTACTTCCCAGCAGCAGCAGACGCTTCATGCCTTCCTCCTTCCTGATGAGCCGATACCATATGAGCAGCGTGGGGAGGCAGGAGAACAGTGTGTCCCTCTGCCCCCAAGGGCCGAGCTCTAGTAACAGTACAGCGTGGAGGTGACAGCTATTCCTGCACAGGCAATAGTGACAGGAGACCTGCTCTGCACACCCACATGTAGCAAAAACCATACCTGTATACCAGGTTGGAGCAGATATGGGAAGAGGGGTTTGGACAGCAGTTCCCCGTCCTCTAAAGGAAAAGACAGTGAGGGAAGTGGAAGCATCCCACAGGCCTTATTTGGGCTGTGGGCTACCTCTGTTTAATTTTGCCACCCCTTTATAAGAGAATTAATTAATATTTTTGCTGAGCCACTTCCCTCTGGATGTTTTTGTTCAGGGAGTTCATGACAGGTTTAAAGCCACTCAGAATTGCTGCTCATATTACTACTCAATACATAACTTCAGCTCACGTTATTAATAGCGTTATCTACACAACCAAAGAAAATGGGGTATGTCACACGCGTTCTTATCTATTTTAAGATTTGTGGGTAAGTGATCCCCTACTTTTACTGCAGTTGCCTTTGAAACACACAGAAGAAAACACCATAAGGCACCCTCCACTCCTGATGCTCTTTTAAGTAAAGCTTCCCTGCGCGTGGAAGGGTGACACAATCACACTTGAGGCCCACGAAGAACAGTAAAAAAAACTTTTTTTCCTGGCAGACTTTGCTGACCTTCCTCCAGCCCAGAAGAAACAAGGTACCACAACTAATGAAAGTCACAAGTTAAGTGTAACGTGTTAGAAGTTTTTATAAGTAACACATCCTCCCTGATTTTCTGCCAGCCTGTTTGATTATGCCATATATGGGGAAAAGTACGATAGAATTAATCAGCCTGCTGGATTGAAAGCTAAAGGAACAGATGAGCTTTGGCAAGGCTGTTGCTAGCATCGAGAAAGAAAAACTGTGACAAAAAAAAAAAAAAAGCAGACCTAAATCCAGAAGCATGTCACTCAAAGTGAGACATGCTATGATTTATCAATGTAAAAAAAAATTGATGGGAACATAGATCTCCCATTTCAAAGTGTTGTCTCTGTGTAGACTAAGAGTAGTATCTGTCATCAGGAAACAATGGGAAAAGAAATATATTTGATAAAAGCAATTCTGTACTCTCTTGTAGACAGAAAACCACTGTGTCATTGGAATGAAAGTAAAGGATTTCTCTGCAGTTCCATCCTCAGCAGCAAAAAAAAAGCATTGTAACAAGAGGAAGTGCAAATGATTAATAACAGAAGATCAAATGAAAGGAGTGGCTTTGCAAGAAGTGACTAATGTTTACTCTGTTTCAGAAAAGTCCAAATTGCATTGCAGAAGGAGGATGCTTGCGTCGCCCCCAGAGTGCAACAGCAAACCCGGTGCACAGCAGGCAGTGGCTTACCACTGTGGCACAATGGGGCAACTTTCCCTTTCAAAGAAAGAGCCTCTTTCTTCTCAGCTCCACAGCTGCTGCACACAGGGTCTCCAACATCTTAGGAGTTTGATTGCTGTATATAGAAACAGCAATACCAAAGCGTAAAACATGTAACAACTTCACGAATGTTTTGCCAGCGGCTGATACAATGGAAAGCGCATCTCAAAACAGCAGGACAGCAGAGTAAAACAAAAGCCATGGAGCCACTACCGTCATGTCATTTGGCACATCCTTGCACTTCCCTTAATTCCATTTCAGATCTTGGAAGGGAAGGCCAAAGCGTCTTATTTGCTAATTAACGTTTCACACAATTCAAACACTGAACAAACAAAGGACATCCCCAAACAGAGAAACCTGCCAGCCTTCGTGACCTTGCCAGCAGACTGATGTCTCAGTTCAGTGCTTTCACAACACAGATAGTAAAAGAACTCTGGACAACTGCATATACAAACGCATATGCACACACACACACATTTTTATGCTGGTATGCACACACTACACTGATCGTGATCCAAAAGTTACACCTCCCTGTTTGAGTTAAGGACACTCCAGACAGGGATAAAAAAAGACATTAAAATAACAGACCTCTATTTTATGGTGTGAAACAGCTAATGATAGTAATTAAGGATTCTAAAGTTCTTTACCAAGTGGCATTATCTAAGATAGTATCATGCCTGTAATCTATCCAGAGTCAATGAAGAACTGCTGATCAAGCCAACAAAGCAACAAAAAAAGTCCGACTGGCTTGCCATCTGCTCAAACCCCTACATCACACCTCATTCCCCTAAATACAAGCAATAAGCACACCAGGACGCAGATGACCAGACTGTTTAGCTGTCATTTCAGCTGAACACACAGTGGCTGTTGATGTGTTACAGTGGACTTTCAAAACCAAACACGACATATTGCTGCTAGACAAATGGCTCCTTCAACGTTATATCCTGCCATTTTTGTAGACTGATTGTGCCCATGCAGCAAAGCAAAGCATTAGGAGTTAATAAAAATTTTGCCTACTATATTAAGTATTTGAATGTGTTTTTACTGTATAAAACATACTGTTAAATGATCCATAAAAGCCTTTGGCACTCACTCTCTCTGGTTGGAAGCCCAGCTACTCCTAGAAGAGCTTTTGGCCTAGCAGCTCCTTTCAGCTACTGTAATAAAAATTAGGCCTGGAATATTGAGTAGACTCTTGAGCAGATTCTTCGCAATAGAAGACAAGTTCAGCGTAGCTGGAGGTTGCCAAATTGTTGCAGCTTGGAAAAGAAAATTTGTACATTCAAGGAAGGGAGCAATTTGAAGTTGTTATAAAGCACTTGGACACCACGGTGATGGACAAGAGTTTCTCCTTTCGTTTCTCTTTCTCTTATCACTTCCCAGCTGTTTCTTCCAGTTTCAGGTAGTTTCAATCTATCCTTCCATTTTTACCTGCACAGTTAACTAACAGCCTTCTAGTTGAGATTCTGCTGGTTTTAGTGATGAGGTACCAGCTGTGCATCCCTGCAAGCTGGTGCATGTATGACCTTGAAATTTGCCATGTAGCCAATCAGAAAATACCTTTAAACAGCATTTCCTATCTCCCAGAGAGCATCTCTCAATTTTTAGCATTAAATATATATCACTTTATAACATCCAAAACATCGTGCAAGCGTTAGCTAGCTATCACCAACAAAAATCACTCCTCTCCCAGCCCATACCCTGTTATTGTCTAAGTAACAGTTCCTCCATTTCACTGAAGCCAACGTAGGGAGTTCTTTTTGCTTGCTCTTCTGCAGGAATATTAAAACAGAATGAGAATGAAGATAGCTGTTAATTTTATGTCACAGCTAGGAAACTGAAGGTCTTCAGATCACACTTGTTCCTCAGTCTTTTAATTGCAAAATTATACTTCAAGATTTGCACAAGTCTCTCACCTCCCTATTTTAAAGCTACTAGCAAGCAAAACCAGACAAAAAACTATTTTTTTTCCTAATCTACAGAGCATGCACAATGCTTTAATTTCAAATAGGTGAAATACTACTAATCACTAGCATATTCTAACAGACCTTGTGATTTTACAGAGAGCTGTGTCAAACTAAACCAAATTATAGGTCAGAATGTGCCAATCTTTTAGTCATTATCACTAATTTCCTTTATGGTTTATGCCCCCACACCAACATGGGTCTTACCAGGTTCTTTGAGCCTCTGGCTAGCATTGCTCAGCCGCTCCATAATTATTCATCACACTGGATCCAGCAACAAGACATTCACAGCATGATCTCACATTTTGTTTAAACTTTAGGTACAATAGCCGATAACAGAAAATTTAGATTGTGAGACAAGAGACACTAGAATTTGGGTGGAATCAGATGACTAACAGAATTATTGCTAAAAAAGAAAAAATGGGGGGTAAAACCAAAAAGATTCTTGAGCAAACATAATGCCTTTTTTCTTTTTCTGGATAAGCACTAATCTAGACGCTAGAATACTCCCAATTCTAGATATGATGCTTAGTAACTCATTCCTAATTTCATAGTAAATTTCAGTTAAAATAATGGGAATGTTAGATCATGGCTTCCTGTGATCCTCTTCCAGATCCCACACTTTTTGCTTTTGCCATCAGACCTACACTAACTCAGCAGTGCTTTGACCAGCCGTGTCCCGAGATCTTTGCCTGGCATCCCGAGTTGTTCTGTCCCACCATTCCCTGTGGCCACCCATGGCCTCTTTCCCTGCAATTAGACTCCACCTTCTTAAGATAGGGATGCCTGCCCTGCATCTGTATAGCACCTAGCACAACAGCGTCTTATCAACCCTAGCTGTAAATTATACAAGCAATAAATTGTCAAAACCAATTTTTTCTGCAGATTAATGTTGTATAAGTTATGCCTGCCATAAAGTATAAACAACATAAATGCACCTCTTTGCATTCCAGCATGTTGTGGAAGATCATAAAAGCACTTAATATATTATTTAAGCCAGTTAAGCTAGATAGCACAACTGCAGTAATTAGCAACAATTCTCCAAATCCCCATATGGCAGACAAAGGATTCTGTTTAGCATTTTCAGGCTGGTAGGAGGGAATCAGAACATTGCAAAAATTAAATGACACTCACTGCCTTTTTTTTTTTTCTTCTGCCTATCTCAGCAGAGCCTATGTTTCACTACAGCTGCCCCACTGCACTATCAATACAAGACACTGAAACCCATCACAGAAAGAAGGCTGGCCTTTTTTTGGTTTTATTATTTTAAGCATAACAGGGTGTTCAATGCTTTAAGAAAGAGAAATGAAGCCACTTCTCTTGATAGCTACACTCTGTAGGCTGGAGGGGAATTTTCTTGCTTTTTTTTTTCTTGAAAAAAAAAAGAAAAAACAAAACCAAAACCCACCCAAAACCTGACTTCCTCTGGAAAATCCATGAACTAAGTGTTAAGTGGAAATTTAAAAATACTCCAAGCACTGGCCACCCTTCTTGCATACAGGGTCAGGCACTGGGCAGCATGATGTGAGGCACAGGTATGGGAGTAGGAAAAAGGCAGGAAACACAAAGTGGGATGTGCACAAAAAGGGCATCAGTGTCACCAGAGGGATGAGACGCAAATACTACCAGGAGACTGAACTTCATTACTCCTTGCAACCCTGGCACGCACCACGTGCCCAGAAGCCTCATCACGCTGTGTGCCAGCAGGCAGCCAGCCAGCCCGGTGGCCCTGATTGCCCTGGGAATCGTAGCCAGTCTGACACTCCTGTGCAAAGAACAAGACCACTGGGGGCAGATATCAAAATCGTCTAAAGGAGCAGGGAAAGAAGATACAGAAAAGATTTGAGAGCCTCTGCCCTAAAGGGAGGCTTTCAAATGGAGGGTGCCATGACTTGGAGAGGGGAAAGACCTGATGCAGACATGCTCCTGGCTCTGAGCCCCAGTTCCTCCAACCAGTTGTTATTTTCCATCCTCTTCATATGCGCAGATACAACATGGCAAAAGTTTTTTCCCCATTGAGTTGTTCAAAAGAAAAGCCCCAAGCCTGGGAACAAAAAACAGGACAGGAGAACCCCTTCTGGTAGCCTGACATTTTATTTCTCTAGTGCAAAGAGAGGAAAATCCCTTTTTATTCCTCTCCAGTTCTTATTATTTTTATTTTATTGTTTTATTCCTCTTGATTGCGAAGACAGGAAAAATCTCACCGGAGAGGAGCTGTTTGCTGAGGAGGGCTCGGAGCATGCCCAGGGCAGAGCTGCGAACATAGGGCACAGGGCACGCACAGAAGGAGACGTGCAAGCTCCTCACTTCATCTCCCCAGCACAGAGCTGTGTACAAGGGGATAGCACTTTGCTCTCTGAACCAGCATGGTTTTTCCCCAGGAGTTCATTTTCCTTAACTGAAAAAAGCGTCACCAAGTTCTGTACAGCCTCCCTGAAGGCATCCTTGGTTGACAGGCATTTCTCTGCCAGGTTGGCTCCCTCTCTCTCTGCTTCATGTTGTTTTCTTCCATTTTGAGACGAGGAGAGCTCTTTCCCTGGCTCCTGGAGCAACTAGGTTTCCCACCTGGTTATGCTCACCTTTCTCCCTTGCTGTTGCTTTCAAGCCCTCTCTCCCCTCCCAAGCAGTGCTTAGTTCTCCCACCTCTCCCTCATTTCCTTTTTTTGCTCCCTACCTCTACATTGTGGCTCCTGTTTGGCTTATGCATTCGGTGTCTCTCTGCACATCTCGCTAGTCCCATGCAAACCCCTACCACATGCCCTAGGCAGAGCTGATCTTTTAGCACAGGCATACCAGTCTTATCATTTTTCAGGCTTCTCCTATTAGTTACTAAGATGGTGGATAAATGTGTTAGGGAGGGGGAACGAGGCAGATACAAAGTGCAGTAGATGATATTACGTGGTCCAAAAGATTAACAAAAGAAGTTAAATTATTTTCAAAATTAAGAGATACCAAACTTGTTATAGATTTGGTTTTATAAGCAGCAGCAAAGGGATGGGCTTATTAACATCTCATTAACAATGCCTATTTCAGTTAACATAAAAACCTGAAAACATCTGAAGCACAATAAGAGGGAAAGCCTTTAACTATCATGTTTCTCACAGGCTGCAAGTTGCAAAGTACAGAGGAAGCTGATAATGCTCTTTCAGTTCCTGAGGACTTCAAACAGCTTAAAAAATAGTTATGACATTAGCAAACATCATTAATAAGCTCACTAACAGCTGGCTGAAAAGCTAAAGACAAACATCTACAAAATGTTGAAGTGTAAAATAATGTAGAAACACCTGAAGATACCTCTGTTGACAAGGTGTCGTCCAGCATGTGAGGTTAGTCAGTAGTAGCTTTGGGCACCAAGGAAGGTTTGGCTAGCTGTGCCTGCCAGTATGGGAATACTTGGAACACATCTGATCTGATTTTGCTAGAAGAGATTAAGTGGATAAAATTGATGCAGATGTATCTGTGGCTTCTACATACCACTGGTCACAAATTGTGTTTGTGTTCTTGACCACATTAGTTCAAACAAGTGATTAAATGAGCAACTCCCAACACTTAGCAAAAAGGGACCCCTGCGGTATATTAAGATGCCTCTAATAATGCCACATGTCTAGGTCCAAACTCTCTTTTGGATCTCTTCCCCTGATACAAGATTTATTAACTTAAGCTGTATTTATTGGCATCCAGCTGCAGGGAAAAGACGGGTCTCCAGTTGGCTGTGAAAGTTTTCATCATCCTTAAGCACCAGGAAGGGAATTTCCAGATCCAATTAGCAAAGCCTCCGCCCCTACAGTCTGAGCAGTTGCCCTGAGTATCATTAATCATGCTATCAAATGAAGCATTCACCACCCTCCTGGTAGGAACCAGTTACTGAAAAACATTCCTCATTACAATTCCTATTTAGTATTACGTTGCAGTACATCTGGCAACGATGTTTGGGTTTTATGTTTAACTAAACCATGTGTACATGCAGTCGCTTTAAGTATAATGTAAAATACCTGTATATTTATCTGCATTTATCAGATCTCCTTCCCTGTGACCTACCAGTAAATAAATATTGCATCAGATGCCTGCGTATATAATATGCAATCTGACTCATCACTTCACACATGGTATTCATGCTAAATCTGGCTAAAACAGCAAATAACAAACAGCAGCATAAACAGAGCATCTTCACAATTGTTTCCTTTTTGGCTACGTGCTTACTCTTGCACTGGACGAGCTGCTGTACTAGATAAGTTGGTTAACGTTTGCACTTCTGCAGCTCCTGAAAGACTAAGGCACTCAAATAGTAGAAATTAGTATTCACAAAGGAGCTGTCAGGGGAAAAGGAACAGTTTTCCTTAAGGTGCACTGTTACAGTACAGTATGTTTGACTGGCACTTAGGCTCCCTTTCCTTCATGGGGAGAAATGTGTGATGCATAATCTGTTTGTACTCCTGACTTTTCCCCGTCCAATTAGAACACTGTTTCAAAGGACTCCTGCCCATAAGTAGGCAATATAATCCAACAGCTTTACATAGATGTGGTCTGGGTTACGCCATCTTCCAAAATGACAGACTTCAAAGTAGAAAGTAATGTTGTCTTCCAGAGGGGCAGGGGAAGCGATACAAACACAGACTTCTGAGGACTCAAAGGCATGTCTCATGCCTGATCTCGCAGGAGCGGACTCATCCACAAGACCTTACATGATGAACAAAGTGAACTGAAATCTGACTCAGTGCTACCAAAAAAGTTCAAGAGATGGGGAAGGTTTATAGCTTCAGTGGTCAAAGCACAGCTTTGAACATTACTGTATGGTTCAACAGTGAAAAAAGGCATTTTGCAACCTCAGCTGTCCAGTCTCCTGCTCTGCTACTGTACCAAGTAATGCCAGAGAAGACTACTAAGATCACTGCTCCACTGCAAACCAGGTTAATGGACAACAACTAAATACAGCGAGATCCTCAGGTGAAGGCAGGCCAGGGAAGCCCACCTGTACCTCCTGCTTATTTATTTATGGCTTTGGCTGAGCTCTGGGTGCAGCATATATTGAAAGGTAGATGAATAAAGACTGGGGTTTTCAAGGGGAACTCAAGGCCTTCCCCCATCCTCTGAAAGAGTGAAGTGTACACACGATAAGCCAAGAGAGACACTCCAGGCTGTAGTCACATGCTCTGTGGAAGCTGTAATCTCACAAGGACACAGATATGGCCATGCAAATATGGATTATGCCTATGCTAACAACTGGCATATGTCCCTAGAGCTCCTAAATGGCTTTTAATCTAGCTGCCAACGTGTGTGAAAGCTTGTGCTGAACCAGCTTCATTTCTCTTGTGCTCCTGTTAGCCAGGAACGTGCTACCCTTTAATATCCTGACTTGAGAGGTGAGAGCATAAGCTGGCAACTTCTTGGTTTAAACCTCTGGAGGTGAAAAAGAGAGGAGCTGCCTGCCGCACTGGGGACAGATATCACGATTGCAGGCAGCAAACACAGCAATAGGGCAGCTGGAAACAGGCATTGAGAAACCAGCTGCATTTTCAACACCCCTTCAACCAAACCACCTCCACCACAGTCCTCGCAAAAACCAGGCTGACGCTAGCATAGGTACGCTTATCCATGCTATCACCACCGCGTCACTCCACATAGCTTACCTTGTGTTAAGTAATATGTAACATACTGTAAAATCCTAGTATAGGCTAAACAAGTTGTAACATACCTCAGACGGTCACAGCAAACCTAACTGCAGAGCGTTAGAAGGTAATTGTCTTTGTGTCTGCTCAGCACCAACCTGTGCAAGGCTCCTGCGTCAGAAAGCCGACAGCAAAATTTCAGATGTGGGGGAGGCAGAAAGCAGACACAGGAGGGAAAATGCCACAAACATCTTAAGGGGAGGGCTTGTCTTAATGGATTTTTGTCATTATTTAATTCAATCATGGGTAAAGGGCAAACTTCCCTACAACAGCCTGAAAATATGAACCCGTCTCTGTTTCGAGACCCATCAATAGGTACTTTCCTAAGGCTACTACCTGCACCAGGCATTTGGCTTGGCGGGTGCTCAGCATCGCCAGATGCACAGAGAAACGCTTGACCAAAAGTGTCCGAGCTTCTGCCGAGAGCAGTGCCGGTCCTTCCGCACAGCCGTGCCCGGGGTGACCTAGAGAGAGGGGGCCTTTGTACAGCCCTCAAGATGACTCCCGGTGCCAGAAGCAACCTGGCACAGGAGCACAGCTGAATCACAGCTGCAGCGATTACACTAATTGTCCGAGGGACAAAACAATTGCACTTGTCTGACTGGTCAGGGCATGACGGGAGCCCGACACATTTTTCTTTGTGAAAGCATTTGCCTTGAAGGAAATTTCCAAAACAAAGTCCCTTTAACTCCAAGCCTTTCCAGACTTCTATCTGGCAAGTGCAATTTATTCTTTCTAAAAAGGAGAGCTCTAAAAGAGATGTTACCCAGGAGAGCAAGATCTCACTGCTGCTGGCTTTCACCGCCATCTGTGATGGAGGTAGCCCTGAATTTCCATTACACTGTGATGGGAATTGAGGTCTCAACTCCAACCAGCTCCCTGAAAAACACCTAGGGTGCAGCCCAAGGTCCCTTTTCCTGGTTGCACCTCTGTTCCCCATCAAATGGGACTGCCTGCCTTACAGAGATCATCCCCAGCCCCATATGAGCCAGGCTCTCTGAGCCAGCCTTGGGGCTGGTGCTTCCCCACAGCATGGCTCAGCAGCTGCGGTGGGAGAGCTGGAGAAAGGCCTGTCTTGAACTTGCTGGTGCACAAGCCGTGAAGGAAAATTGTGATTGCTCATGCCGGGAGCTGCACCCACACTCGCAGATAGCCAAGGCAGCACACAGAGCCATGCATCTGACTCAGGAAGAGCTGCTCTTTGCACCACCTTCAAAAGTCAAAATAATCCAGATTGATGCACTGTTACAGGTGCTGGACTCGCTGCAGGTGCAAACCCAGCACCAACCAAGAGCCCCAGAGGCTCCATCAAACTCCCACAGGTGCAAACAAAGCAAAGCAAGGGACATTTCCCGCCCATTGCCCACAGGAGCTGTTGACAGCATGGAACATCACCACTACCAGCAAGTGGAAAATCCAGGGGTTTCTGGCTATTTCTTTAGGACTACAAATCAATGGCAAAACTGATGGAGAGAAGTGACTCTGCCCCAGAGGGCCGCAGTGTTGTGGGGCTGGAGGACGCCAGCAGTCTCCACGGTTGGCAGAACTCAGAACTGGTGTCCAGGCACCCCCGTCACCTTGGTCACCCCGGAACATTTTGGTCCAATCAGGGTTCCGTGGCAGTTTTCCCTTCCTACCTGGTGCAAGTGAAGGGAGGGAGAGGGGGTCTGTGTCCCATGGAGGAGATGGGCTTTAAGGATGAAGTGGACGGAGCCAGGGCAAGGGACAGCAGCGGGAATGGCACAGCCAGCCAGGTGAGCACGGGCAGGGAGATTGGCACGTAGTGAGAGCAAAGCAGAGCCCAGCTTCAATTTCACCTCTAAAGTATGGTTTGGGATCAAGTTTGCAGAGGAGTAATCTTCTACGCGAGCAGAGCATGTCAGAGAGGAAAGGACTTCTCTTCCTACACACTTCAGCATGTTTTAAAAGGCAACATAAGCTTGTGTTTAAGTCAGTTATGTAAGTGTTGCTTTCCAAAAGATGAGTGGAGGAGTTACCTACACAAATGTTGACACAGGGAAAACAGCCATTGCCCTTTGCAAAAGAAAATATTCCCCTCCCTGGACCAGGGAGATGCAAGTGCAGTGGCTGAGGATTTTGTTTTGTTTTCCATCTGGCTTTGCAGTAGGTCAGCCATGATACCTTTGCCATCAATAAAAGCTGCGGATGGAACAGTGTGGCATTACAACGAGCCCATTGTAACCACGTATTTCCACTTAACAAGTGACTGCCAGCGCGTATTTGATTAATGCCATTAGGAATGAGAGGCCATTGTTTACCTTGTAATTTATTAGAGGTAGGCTTTCCAAAAGGGACTTCAAGTAGGCACCTAATTCTTATGGACTTTTAATTATCACAGAATACTTGGCTTTATTAAGCACCTCTGAAAACCCAATCTGAAATGATTTGGCAGGAAGAGAAATGCTTCTGAGCCTTAGGACAGGGTTTGTCCTTGGCAGTTTTTTAAAGAGAGGATGCAAGACTGGCATGAACTGGAAGACTAACCTGTGGCTTTGGCAATTTGTAGACCACAGAGAAGGATCTGGCTGGCACGGCGAAGGAGGCAGCCTTTGTAACGGGCAGTGAGAGTGCACCACCATGCAAGACTCCGCTCATCTGCTGCGCAGACGGCCTTGATCAGGACACCTTTAAAATTGTGAGATACCACATAGAATTTAGCAATAGAAAAAGTCAGTGCCATCTCAGGTTCTTAAGAGAAAGGGAGCAAGAAAAACCCAGGAGTTTGGCAGAGGGAGCAAAAAAGCAGGACAAGACACTTTGTTCTGTAGCTTTCTTCCATGTCTGTAAGTTTTTACCACATCATTGGTTCCCAGTCATCTGGACATCACAATTCTAGTTTAAAAAAAAAACAAACAAACAAACAAAAAAAAACCAAACAAAAAAACCCCAAAACAACACCCAAAATCAAACCAAACAAACAAAAACCCATAAAACACACAACAAAAAAAAAAAAAAAATCCCAAAACTGAGACAAAAACCCCAAAACAATAACAACAAAAATCACATTTCATGTACACTGTTCAGTTTTTCAAAACAAGTACTGCTTTCACATGACACCATGTGCTCTCTGGCTGTGGTGGTTTGGTTCCTCTGCATCACTTGCCCCACAGCCACAAAGCTCCATCTCGCACCGTCCTCCCCCACCGTGGGATATAACCTTCCCATTCCAGGTGCATCATGGCATAACCACACACAGCCCCAGTCACGGCCCAGTGCATGTAACAGACAAAAAAAAAAAAAAAAAAAAAACCAACCAAAAGACAGATAAAAGGGAGGGCATCCAGGCGCAGCGTTTGCTTCTGCATCACATGCGAACGTTTGCAACACATCCCAGGTTTGGCCACAGGAAGAAGCAGCGTGAGAAAAGCAGTAAAGTGGTTCCCTTTCCCCCTCCCTGCAGAACAACAGCTCTTTTATAGCCTGAAATTTCTGTCTTTCACCCTACAGTGTTAAAGAGGAATTCCCAGTCTTGGAAATCCCTCAAATCCCTTTTCACATCACCTTTGACGTGCTTCGCCCAGGCTGTCACCAACCTTGGGACATGCAGAAGCGACTCCTGCAGAGTGACGGGAGCGCCCGACAGAGGTCCTGCTGAAGACCCACCTCAGCTCCCCCATGCCCACATGGAGACACTCACCAAAACACAATGCTCCTTCAGTGCTTTCCCAGCCAGCTATGTGATACTGATCAGTTTATTTAGCGAAAAGGAATGTCTGAGACCTGGATTTAAAGTGCTGAACACCTATATGTTTTCTTTACAGTGCAAGGAACTTTTGAGACCCTTCAAGAAGTCACTTAGGAAACTGCATTTGCCCCAGCACCTCCCCACAGAGAAAAAATTGAAGTACATGAAGGAAAGTTTGACCATAATCGGGGACCACATCGATCTGTTTCTCCAGCAGTACTGCAGAGTCTCAGAAGTCAAGCACTGGCAGAAGTAAGGGTCTCCTCTTACCTGGCACTGGTGGCACCGCACTGGCGATGCTCCCAGCGAGGCGCGCTCCTGCCTCTGCTGCTCCCAGCGGGCATTTAGACACCTACTTTGGCCCTATATTTCCAGGCACTAGAAATGAGATTGGGCCTTGTCTTCAGGAGGCTTGTATAGCTTGCTCTAACTGCTCAATGCTCACAGAGTTTGCAGGTAATTTGAGCAGAAGCCATGTGGCACTTACTCCTGCCCAGCGCAAGGCCAATTTTGATGTGCTGTCCATCAGCAACACCCCTTTGCAAGTAAAGGGGCTCCTATGTGGCCACCCGAGTTAACAGATAATCCTTCCCAGGCTTAGGGAAGAGCAATTCTTTAAAAGTTTATAAGCTTTGGGAAGAAAAAAAAAAAGGGGGGGGTGGGGAGAGAGAGAGAAAGAAAAGCTGTGCAAAGGGTATGTCAGTGGTTACAGTCGCCACGACAGAACTACGGGGCAGAATGAGAAAGAGCATGAAGTTGTACTTACATGCACAATCCACATGTCTTTCTATTCCCAAGGATGTTCTGGAAGTTCGTCTCCCTCTTCTCAGAGATGGATGCAAAGCAGCTGCAGAAGCTGTATAAATACATCAAGAACAATCAGATGGATAAGTTTCTGGTAAGCAAACAGGAAAGTTAATACCCCACAAGGTGTTCCTGCTGCGCTAACTTTAAGGGGATAACTATACCGTACAGCTTACGTGGGTTGGTCCATGTCAGAGGAGAAACCTGCTACCGAGAAGCCTGTTTATCAAAAGGCCACGAATCCTGCAGATCTCGCCAGTTCCTACCATAACGCAGGCACTGTGCGATCGTGACAGCCAGTAGCTTTCCCTGGCTAGCTCTGGAAGCTGAGCTGGTGTCCCCAGCCCTGCAGGTTACCATTTTCAGAGCTCTTCACTGATCTCATGTTTCCAGTCATGCTTTACAGACCAAATCTGATCCATAGCTTTATCTGACGATATAAAAGTTAAACTTCGAAACAAGCAACTAGTTCAGGTAAAGCCTGTGCTTGCCAAAGCTCATTTCTGTGCCTGACCATCAGCTACACAAGAAAACTGTAATGAACAGCTTCCCAAGAACGTTGACTCCAAAGGGTTAACCCGTTTAAGCACACTCATAGCTAACCATAAACATATCTCCTGAGCAAAGGCTGAGTACACCAGGAAGTTCAAAGGTCCACAAGAAACACATACTTTAAGAAGTTTATTAAAAAGAAATTAAAAACAAGTCTACAATTAAAAAAAAAAAAAAAGAGTCAACTAGGAAATTGCTTTGTGTAAATTAGAAAACAGTGGCTGGCAAGGCCTAGTTGGGATACCGGAGCACTGCTTGCTTTGCGTTAAAAAGGGAGCTGTGGTCATCTGATAGCAGGCAGTGATAAGGCCATAAATAAGCTTGAGACCGCAGGTAAACAGCTGTCTCCTCCACTTAGAGAGAAAGGGGGAAGCTGGCCACGTTGGTTTTGCTTTTAGTTTGTGGCGAAGCAAAACCATTTATTTATTTTTAAGACTTTAAAAAGATATGCCAAAAAGGAGAAAATCAAACCTATCGTAAAGAAAAAATCCCAAACACAAACTCCTGTTGCTAGCATAAGACGCCTGAAGCTAATTGAGAGATATTAAAAAAAGCAACTGGCAGCTCTGGGAGGCAGGCGGCAACAGGCGTTCTTGCTCCCTTAAACTCACGAGCACTGTGGAGGGTGACTCGAGCTCCATTTCCAGCACAGCCCTTCTCAGAGGCTCGGCCAAGCCCAGAACACGACCTCAGCTTAGGACAAGCCTTGCTGCTCCCGCAGGGCACATGGTTGAGGGTAGCTCCCTCAGAACAACTATTAAAAAGCAAATAACCCCCCCAAACGCCTTCCCATCCTCTTGCTCCCCTAAATAAAAAACACAAAACACAACTCCGCATCTTCCTTTCCAAGGGGGGCGGGGGGGTGTGGGAAAAAAGGAAAAAACCAAATGGTGGGTGACAAGCATTAGTCACGCTGCGTCGTGCGCTATCAGGATGCACCGGCGCGTGCCGAGGAGCATGCACCAGCCTGCAGCCAGCAAGAGCCTGCTGGCTACGGCTGCGCAGCGATGGGGGCGAGGCTGCCTCCAAAAAGGCCGACAGAAGAAGCGACAAATTCTGCCATTATGTAACGGTTGATAAATGCCTTTTGTTATGCAAGACAAGTGGGAGAAAAAATAAGCATCTTTGCCCTTTGTGGGAAGGGAACAACAGTCGGCTCCCTGCTAGAGCATAAACAACAGGCTGTGGATCCGGGGGGGGAACCGGTGCACTCTGTGCAACAGAAATAGATTATTTGGAAATGCCTCATTATTTACATGAGTGAGCATAAAAATACAGAATCAATATGTAATTAGTAAACAGTTGAGGTTGTCAGCATAGTAATTTGATAATTTTGTGAGTTTTATTAAAGGAAAGAGGCTAGCAAGCAGCCATCCGCTAGTCTTGTTCACCAGACATCTTAAAATTAGGGATCTACGTCCCCTTCCCTCACATTTGGGCTTTTAGGCTTTTTTATTATTATTAAAAAAACCCCACAACCACATTTGAATTTAAACCCTGGTTGCAATTCTCTGCTTTTAGACTTACTGAAAATACCAGACCAGACCCACTTTCTCAGCTTAGAGCTAGAACAGAGCATCATTTTCCTTTGCAATCTGCTGGCTCCTGTACGCTGGCGAAAGCTGTAGAAATCAGCCCCACGTCTCAGCCTGAGAGAGTAAAGAAATAAGTCTTCTGGGCTAGCTGAGGCTCTGGAAGTTTGAATTTGAAAAAACCAAAATAACCAAATCCAAACCCAAACAGCATGACCACTGGCAACCCAAAAATTATTTTCTCTGGGATTGCCTAGAAGGATTAACAGCGCAGGTGGCTGCTCCCCATCCGGCTCCACGGTACGAGCCCACAGCCCTTAGGATGTTCAGCGCAGGGACCCATCGCCACCCCCCGGCCACCCTCCCAGTGCAGAGAGTGCCAGAAAGCGACAGTGACATCCAGTGGCAGCACACGCCCGTCCACAGCGTCCCCCACCCGCGGCAGTGGGGCCGAGCAGCACCCTCATCCCATTACACACACCTGAGCCTTGGTTCAAACGCAGCCACCAAACGGCACCGTCAGCTACTGACCATCTCCCCGAGGCACCCGAGAAACATCAGTCCTCTCACCAGCATGCCGAGACGGGTCCTTGCTTTAAAACACAGATTTTAGGTGCTTGGATACACTGGGCTGGGTGAGCTGGGCTGCACAAATAGCTGGGCTGGGCATCCACACAGGGAATCGGAGACTGCAGAGAAAACGGGGCTTTGCAGAGGCCAGCAGCACTTGCTGCTGGGTGGGATGGAGCCTCGGATCTTAACTGCGAGGAGCAAACACTTCGCAGGGCAAGGATTTGTGCAGACGGTACAGTCATTTCTCAGCTCATTGCTGCTGCCACCCAACAGGACCATGGTTAAGCAAGAGTTATTGCCCAAGCATGAGTCAGTGTGGTGTTTGCTCATATAAATATCTTTAAAAGTGGTTTTTTTGTTCTTTTTTTCTTTTTTTAAAAAAAAGCAATTATGCTGTCCTTCAGAAAACCCAGATAAAGTTCCAGGACTCGAAGAAAAGAAACTGAAGCAGCTTTACATCAGCTGGGGTCTCTGCAGAGGTACAAGAGACCTGCAGGAACCCCAGGTCACAGGGACAGTCACCACCAACACACCCAAAGAAGTCACCGCCCAGCAGCAAGAATGACAGATGAGAGGTACTCACATAGACAGTGTCATATTGTCACCAAGCCGGAAAAGCATTTTCCTGCTCAATTAGAGCCATCTACACTTGGCATTTTTGCAAAAGGATCAGCAGATGAAGTACATGATCAGTGGTGGAGCTAGAGGAGTTGGGCAGGTTGAACTGCTGTCTCAGAAGGGAGTAGGAAAAACAGGAGCAAGAGAAGCTACTACAGGTCACAGAGTCTGGTTGGAGGCCTGTAACTAGCCGTGTTCCCCAGGGGTCTGTGCTGGGTCCAGTCCTGTTCAATATAGCCATCAATGACCTGGATGAAGGGATAGAGTGTAACCTCAGCAAGTTAGCTGACAATATCAAGCTGGGAGGAGTGGCTGATATGCCGATGGCTGTGCTGCCATCCAATGAGACCTGGACAGGCTGGAGAGCTGGGCCGAGGGGAACCTCATGAAATTCAACAAGAGCAAGTGTAAGGTCCTGCCCCTGGGGAGGAACAACCCCAGGCACCAGTACAGGCTGGGGGCTGACCTGCTGGAGAGCGGCTCTGCTGAGAAGGACCTGGCAGTGCCAGTGGACTGCAGGTTGGCCATGAGCCAGTAACGTGCCCTTGTGGGCAAGAAGGCCAGTGATGTCCTGGGGTGCGTGAAAAGGAGTGTGGCCAGCAGGGCGAGGGAGGTTCTCCTCCCCCTCTACTCCGCCCTAGTGGGACCGCATCTGGAGTGCAGCATCCAGTGCTGGGCCCCCCGGTTCAAGAAGGACAGGGAACTGCTCGAGCAAGTCCAGCGGAGAGCTGCCAAGATGGTCAGGGCCCTGGAGCATCTCCCTTATGAGGAAAGGCTGAGAGACCTGGGTCTGTTCAGCCTGGAGAAGGGAAGACTGAGGGGGGATCTCATCAATGCTTATAAATATCTGAAGGGTGGGTGTCAAGAGGACGGGGCCGGGCTCTTTTCAGCGGTGCCCAACGACAGGCCAAGGGGCAATGGGCACAAGTTGGAGCACGGGAAGTTCCACCTGAATATGAGGAAAAACTCCTTCCCTGTGAGGGTGCCAGAGCAGTGGGACAGGCTGCCCAGAGAGGCTGTGGGGTCTCCTTCCCTGGAGACATTCAAACCCCGCCTGGACGCGGTGCTGTGCCCCCTGCTCTGGGTGTGCCTGCTCAAGCAGGGGCTTGGACGGGATGGTCTCCAGAGGTCCCTTCCAACCCCCGCCGTTCTGGGATTCTGTGATAAGGCAGTAGTAAGGAAGGAGAAGACATGCCTCTGTTGGCCCACGTCAACTGGCATTAATTAGCATGTCTTTACATAGCAATCTGGATGCTCAAAACATACTTGTGGTTTGCCTTTGGGCCCACCCTAGCAAAGCAACACACTTGTCTTCTGGAGCAAAAATGCAGACCAACCTGTAGCAGGCGTGTTTGCTAACCAGAGTCACTGGCAGCCTGTTTACTCCAGCCAGAACTCCGGCATACACAAGCCCCGAAGGAGGGAGGAAAAAAGGACATTAGAAGCAATTACTGACGAGATCGGCTTTGCCACAAACAGGTGCCACAGTCTGCCTGTAGAAGGAGGATTTGTCCCACATAAGCCTATTTTCAAGCTGCTAAAATGGAATCACATGTCCTGTGGGAGTTCTTATGCACTCATAACCATCTTGCTTTTCATGTCTTTTCTCCCCAGTCTCTCTATTTACCTCTAAAAAAAGTCCAATCTGGTATGTAACAGCTCTGAGGGAGCACTTAAAATCCAAATTGATAAACTAAAAGTCAAAAAACAAGAGCTAGCTAGACAGCGTGATCTGGGAGGCTGAGTAGGAGTCCCACACTAACCTGCCGGCTGTGCGGCTCCAGGCAATCCTCCTCTGCTTGTCTGCTACCCTCTAAGAATGGGGAAAATATCACCCAACCCATTCTTATGTAGATAAATGCACCAGAGACACCAAGTGCATGAAACACTAAGAATTAGTGCAACTGAAGTGTAGTGAGCGTAGCAAGGGTTTGGGATTGCTGGTTGCTTGAGGGCCTGGGTGACGAGCCATATCCCTGGTGCCAGCGTATTTGGGGAATTGAACCATCTGCAGAATCCGCCCAGTAAAGCCCCCAGAGGACAGCTTGGGCATACCAGTATCAGCTCCGGGAGGAGATACAGCTTCTCAGAGGAGTTACGCCTTCCATTTACTTTGTGGTTTTTTTGTTTTTAAGGTTCTCAAAGACAACTTCGGAGGTCAACAAAAGGACAGAAATCAATTAATACAGTATCATCACCTGAACAAAAAGCAGGGAATAAAAGACAGTCTTCATGGTTTCCCCAAAGCCACAAAACACTGAAATACTTGCAGCGTCATAGCAACAAGCTTCGACCCAAGCAAAATGAAAATTATGCTATTTTAAACCATGCGATCTTATTTATTATTATCCTGGAGTTTCCTAACAGCTGTGCACCACCACTGAGACTTGATCAAGGATGTGTAAGTATCAGACCTACCTTTACTACACCATTCTTTTTGTATAAACCCCAATAATGGAAGAGCAGCACCTGTAAGGAAACGGGCAGCTGCTCCTTTCCTTGCTAGGGCACAAACCCGCTTCTGACGAGAGCAGGGTCTGTTCCCCACTCAGTTCTACTCCAACATACACACACGCGCGCGCAATCCCTCCACATGGTCAGCAGCCATACCGACTGGGGAGGAGAGACCCAAAGAGGAAGGGGAGAGACCAGTGTACGGAATACATCCTGGTAAAAAAAAAAGTTATGAAACTTTTACACGTACACTTGCCATTTCTAACTGTTTTAGGGAAATAATGGCCATGAGCCCGTACACACATCAGTGTTCCTGGCAGATGCAGCAGCTGCCATCCACTGATCCAGACCGAGATGGCTGTAGTCCTGTTCGACTGCTGCTGCAGCAAGCGGCTCATCCGAGAGCTAATGCTTCAGGATAGAAAGAGTGAGAAGAGAAAATAGTAACAAAACTGGCTGGTTTGTGCTTTAGGGATGGCTAGATTTGATTTACAGTGGAATCCAGGTTTTAAGAAAACATCAGAAACATCAACAGTTTGGCATGGAAATCTTTTAGTCTGACCAGTAAAAACCCAAAGATCCTTCCTTCCTCCATGCTAAAAATCAGATGGTTGGGTAGGGGGCTTCGTTATTGTCTCCAGATCTGAACCCAAGCAAGAAAAATCCCTCCTAGATCCCTTTGGAAGGGCAAATAACACAGGCCATTTTTAGAATCAAGACAACAGATTTCCTTTTAGATTGGCATCTTGGATCAAATCCACAGACCTTGGCAAGAGACTGAAGTCCCTGGCTGTGCCCCCCGCAGAGGCACCGCTGCCAATCGCACACAGAAAGTTGTTCCCGAGAGATTGCGAAGGAGGATGTCGTGCGTTGCCTTCACCGGGCAACAGATTCAGCTTCTTGCATTAGGTTTCATTGTGCATAAGAGCAGATGCTCTTGTGGTGCAGACCTGGTTCAGCAGCAGAACACGAGGAATTTTCTTAGAATAATAGACTTACTTTCAGCTAAAGGTTGTGAGCTGTCTCCATAGCACACGCTCTATAAACCAAACGTAGCAATGCATATAGCTGCATCAGAAAAATACTGTATGCCCTCAAAATGTCACACTTGTTTAAGACAGAACTGAGCAAGATTAAAGCCTGCTCAAGACTTGGATTATTCTACAATTTTTCCAATAGGATTTGAGGTGACTTAGAAGTGACAGGAAAGCTCTCAAGGAAAACTGAGCTCTGCCAGAAATAACCTCACAGTTTCCTGCCCAGATAACATGGGCAAAGAGAAAAGATTTCACCTTTGGAGATCCCTGCTCTAAATGTATGATGAGAAAACCTTCGGTATAAACTACAGGGTGCATCAGTGCCACTCATACAACGTTACAGGGATTGCTTTTTCCTGCTGTTTAATTTTGGAAGCTGGCGGGCAGTGGTACTACCACAGCGGACTTGCACAACTGCATGGCTTGTAGCACTCAATGCACGTTTCCTAACTCAGGCTGTTTGCTCTTTTCAATTTAAATGGAGCGTCAGGGAATTCATGGAAGTGTTGCACAACCTGGGCTTTGGCTCTTAAGGAAAGTAAGATTTTCATGCATTTTATAAAGCGTCAATGCGTAATGTAGAGCCAACGACAAAAAAAAGAAAAAACACGAAAAGCCATTTACCTCCAAAACCACAACCCTGATGAGATGCAAGCAGAGGCCACTATTGACAATTAAGTTCAGGAGAGTAAAGCACGCACTTTGTGCCATAGAAAGCAGAAACTTTGTTCAGTGGGAAACAAAAGGTGTCAGGAATAAGCAGAACTTGCGCTGCTTGTGGCAGCCGGTCATGCCAGGACAGACATCCCCAGGGCAGGAGCCGTCCCTGTCAGAGGTGCGCTAGACTTTCTGCCAGCCAGCAAGAGCTCCCTGTGCTTCAGGAAGTCAAAGGAACATTTCTCTTAATGCTTTAAAAAAAAAAAAAAAGAAAAATAAATTAAAAACCAAACAAAAAAACCACCCCAACCCAAACCACCCGCAAGCAAACCTGCCTCCCCCCAGCAGCTCGCCTCAAGCAGTTCTAAGGGAATTGTGGTCACGTTTCGTCAGCACGAGGAAGAGCGTGATCCTTGCTGATGTCAGGGTTTTGGACTTTGCTCAGACTAAGCAGGGGAAGAAAAGCATTACTGGGAGGCAGCTTTTACCCAGCTTGATTTGTTACCTCCCCAAAAACCAGCAATACAGCCCCATTTTCAACATCAGGTTACCTTTACCTGGGCAGGAACAGTTTGGGATTTTGTTGTTAATTCTTCCTTCACACCAGCCGAAGCGAATAGACTTCTTACTGAGTCCCCTGTTGTTGGTTTGTGCTTGGTAATTTGGCTTCAGCACTCCCAAAACGTCAACGTTTCCCTGGGGAAAAGGGAAAGAATTGAGAGAGTTGCAGGAACACACGCAGATGCCGGGGGACTTGCATCTTTCACCCATTTAAATTTGCACAGATATGACGTATTGGGCTACACAACCAGCACAGGCACTGCCACAGCCCTGACGACTTCAGCCTCGCCACCTCTGGAGTCAGCCTTGTTTTACAAAAGGTGAACCTGGCACAGAGACCTGACACCTGGGTTCCTCAGGGACCTTGCAGCTGCACTCGGCCTCCTCAGAGCTGGACCAGTGTTTGAAGGCGTTTTTCCCTTGAAAACTGAAATCGCAGACCTGTGAAACGAGGAGAGACCTCTGCCTGAGCCCAGCACACAACTGGAGGTTTCTAGGTCATTTACAGGCAAACTGTAAGAGCAAAGTAAGAGCTCCTAGAAACGCTGATTTCCAACCTTTCCTGTGCACAGGCAGCCACACGAGACGCTGCCGTGCTGTGGCTGCTCGCTCGCACGAAAGAATTTGCGTTCCTGTGGCTACTTCAGGGGAACAAAGACCAACAAGCAGGGAAGGATCCACGTCCGACAGCTAGCAAGGGCTCCCACCCTCCCGTGGTTCACACTTCACAGGTACCCGACAGGCTCAGCCAGCCACCGCTGCAGCTCACAACCACCTGCAGGGATTTGCCCGTAAAGGCTGGTATTAACTTCTTCACTTTGTACTCGCAAGAGCATCCGAGTATTAAGGATTACAGCGAGTGCCCATATGAACACGGAGCAACTGGCACGTGTAGGGCATCAAAGGAAAAAGCCTTCAGAAGTGCCAGTAAGAACCAGAAACAACTTCTTCGTGCCGTTTGCTTTCTCCTGGAAACGCTCTCAGTCTGCCCCAATTCCAGTGAAACGTGGTAGCTTAGGAGAAAAAGGATTTCCCTGGATCTGGACACCACTACAAGACGCCAGAACAACCACCCCACCAAAAGTCTCGTCACAATCCTGCTCCATAGACCAGAAGAAACTAGACTGTACCCATCTACCACATTTACAACTCGATATAAAGAGTGTCAACCACAAAACGAAGGGGCCAGCTACGATGAAAGCACCCCCAAAGCTATATGCTCAGAGATTTATGGAAACCAAATCATTTTGCTCAAGGAAAATTAGCCAGCCTTGCACAGCTTCTTCCAGTAATAATGGCAGTAATGGTATCAGAAGTTACCCAACCGATATTTATTCTGGTTTTGAAGTTAGCTGGATAAACCGGACACACTTGCAGACTGAGGCATGACCTGCTCTCCCTACGGTTAATTAACGAAGCCAACAACAATACAGACTGTCCTCACATCCCGGGGGGTCGCGCTGCAGCAAGTAGTGAAGAGATGCAAGTTGACAGCAAGGGGAGCTAACTCACTCCAAGGAGGCGCGTGGTTCTCTTCCATCTCTAAGGAGCCAGGCTGGGCGCACGCCAGGGCTGGACTCACCGGAATAAAGGTAACGGTGGCAAAACAGCTCGGAGGAAACGATGAACGCAGACCCGCTGCAAGGCAGCTTCAGCACCCCGATCGACCCGACTTCTAGCCTTGCTCTACGTTACTGTTAAAAAGCCAAACGCCCGCTTTTACACGTTACGATAAGGGGGAGCAAGAGGGCAGGTATTTGTTGAAAGCAAAAGTTTTAACCGAATTCAATGCAGATACTTCAAAATGCGGGAACACTATATTTATTAGGTCAATATTTCATTTTAGCAATACAATTACAGAATATCACAATGCTGGTTACAAACATAGTATGGTTTGATGGTTACAAATAATGTCGGGCACTGCAGTCTGTGAGAAGTAGGATACGAAACGTTAGTCTTGACACGACAAGCAGGGTGGTCTTCAAAGTCTAGTAATGATCAAGATACTCTCATATAAATGAACGTGGTACTACAGGTAGAGAGTCTGGTTTAGAGGTGGGTTTTGTGTAAGTAGTTCGATTTATACAGTTATACAGTTCAAGCAACATCTTTTTTAAAATGCTATTAAATTAAAATCCCCTGTAGTTCAATAAAGTATAAAAATAGTAGTGAACCTGGTAATATTCAATAAAATGTAGAGTTCATTCACATCATTAAGTAGTAAAGAAATTGTAAAGTTGTAGTTACCATGGCAACATTGCTTCCCGTAAGGGAATATACATAAAAGAAAAAAAAAGTTACATGGTACCTGCGACAATTATTTAGCGATCCAACACTGAACTTGTGCACCACAAACCAAGTTTCTAAATATCTCTATATATTTATATAGTATATATCTTTTTAATCTTAAAATTTACTTTTGAAAAAAAAAAAAAAAAAAAATGTGCACTTCAACAAACCCACTAAGGCCACTCATGCTATAGATACCTAGGATTGCAAAGAAGTATTGTTAAAAAGACCCTAGAGCACGCACCTTTATATCACCGAAGGGAAACCTGTTTCACTGCCTAAAACATTCCTGAGATGTAGGGACAAAAGCATTACTGGTGCTGCCAATTTTTCGTACGAAGTTTAGTTTATTTCTGGGTAAAGGAAATTTCTCCCCCGCTTCTCGGAGAAATCCTTGCGAGGCCAAGAAACACAACGTGCAAGAGGCCGGTCGCGTGAACCGGGGGAACGCCCACAGCGAAGAGTCAGATTTGCAACGAACGTTTGGCCAGTAATTTTCTTATTATAAAACGTAAGGAAAAAAGGGAAACAATGACCTTTAGGTAAAATAAGGTTTCTGCACAGGCAGCAGGGGGAGGATCGCCGTTTAAAGACCGGCAACGACAACATCTCCCCCACGCTGTTTGCTGCTAGGCCGTGAAGTCAAATCCCATCCATATAAATCAAGTAAAGTTTTTGTCAATAGCTTCAATCATGTTTTAGGCACACTGCATTTTCCTTTTTGTACTCTACCAACACGTAGGACTATAAAAAGGAAACCAAGTTAAATGTGCATTTTTTTTGTACCATGAGAAGCAGCACAACGGCACCTTTAGCAAATTCCAGACTGTAGCACATTTGAAGAAAAACTGCATTTTTGAAGTTACAGAAGAACATCGTTGTCCTAATAAGTTAGAATTCAACAACAAAACCCCTTCAAAATTATTTAACAAAAACTGTGTGCAAAAAGAAAAAAAAGTCTTAAACAATAGGTATCGTTACAGAGTAAAGAGCGCACGTGAAGACTGGGACAGCGAGGCAGACGCTTACTGGTTGTAATTAATATCATGCTATCAAAGTGACCAAACGACTGTTTGGGGCCAAACAGTCACTAGTTGTTTTACTTCAAGTAGCTGAGGGATATATTTATTTTCATTTATCTTTCTGCAACTTTCCCCTTCCCCTTTTGTCAGCCCTTAAAAATCTTTGTGTACTTTTCCCCTTCCACAACAAGTCATTCGGTCCTAAGAACAGCGGAGGAATCCCGACATCACCTTCCTCCCTGTCTTTACAAACTGCAGCGTTCGCATAAAACAGGACATACAAATTACCAATTCAAACAACGTTATGCTGAAAATATGATACTAAGGGTTTAATTTAAACAATAGTTAAAATAATCTTCCTTATGGTGACACCTGTCCTCGCCACTTGCACCCAAGTACTCTGGTGTGATTAAATAACTTACCTTCAAGAAAAACGCGGAAGACGCATTTCACTGGATTTCCACTCACGGGTCTCCCCCTCTAATGCCAGCACCAAACAGCACCTGCTCGGTTAGCGGTAGGTGCCTTGTGCGTCTATAAAATGCCAATAATTAATTAACTTGATCTAGTGTTTCAGAGTTGGCTACTTGAGTCACAGGGGGCGTGAGCTCTCCCGCTGTGCCAGGCAAACGTACGGACCCCGTCCCCCGTACTTACATTCAGATGCGTACGGAAAACCTGCTCTGGGGGTGCGACAGGAGGAGAATTCCTGGGAATTCCCGGTTCTGCCTCTAAGGGCAGAGAGGGAGGTGCAGGGTTCGTGTTGGCAAGTTGCGCACTGGAAAACCGCACGGCATGGAGAACGTAGGGCATCACGCCTTCTGCTCCTTGAGCTCTGCCTGGTGCAGAAGTCATGAAATATTGAAGTAATACTACAAGATCTACTCCAACCACATTGCATGGAGGGACATTTACCTTCCTCTGAAGGCACCCGACTGGACTCCTGCTTTCTCAACAGTATCAAACAACAAACTAACAGCAGAGACAGTAACAGCAATTCACGACTTACACCGCAACATTTCAAAGAGTCTCCAGACGCCAACACAGACATCTTCTGAGAACTCAGTTCAGGAGATACAGAACCAAAAAACTAGGAAGGTCAGTTTTCTGTTATTACAGGGAGAATAAGTATTACATCTGCAGCAAGGACAGCATTAGGCGAAGGTTCCAAGCTACGGCATGCGGAGCAGGCAACAGAGCATTTTGTAAGCAGCTGCACGGTTGTTCTGCAAACCTCCCGTGCTTTAACAGCACTAGCAATCAGCCACAGCCACCTTTCTCCAGAATTTACGTGCCTTGGCACGACTGGAGTTGCGGAGATGCTACAATGAGAAGTTCAACCCAAGAGTCAAGCCAGGATTTAATTCAGTCACATGAAAAGCACGCTAGTAGTCCTACAAGGATCACTGCAGCTGCTCTTGGCCAAGACACGCTTCTTGGCCGAAGTCCATTATCAAATAGAGTTCTGGGTGACTTTTAGGACCTTAATTCATTCCAGACAAGCCAACGCACCAAAGTATACAACATGCTGGTGAAGTACTTTAGGAAAGAAAGAAAAGTACATTGAACCAGAAAGATTTGAACTACTGCATTTGGCTATCGGTTAGAAGCGTAACACCTCCCTAACCTGCCCCACGTTGGAAGCTCTCCTGGCTGCCCTAACTTGAGGGCAAACCACGGAACACCTACACAAACCAGAGCTGAACGAAAAGCAGTGGTTCACATAGACCACTTTCACCGGTATCAGTCAAATAACGCTGCTCATCCCGAACACAAAATCGTGAGATCTTTGAGATTCCTTAGTCAAAAGCTGGAAATGGAGACCCAAGAGTGGAAACCCTGAGCAAATAAATGGTCTCCAGATAACCTAAGTGTAAAGCCACGTCCCCACTTTGAAGCTTTTAAACACTTCTGCAGTACAGAAATCACACAGCTTCTTGAGGACAATTTTAAGCACACCTTCCTTGCCTATGTTCTGACACTAGTATTAGATACTTCATTTAATTTTAAATACCTTTAATAGGACTTATGAATTCTTAAGAACTTTATCATTCATCAGTGCCCTGCCGTATGGGCATTCAGGGATAAAAACGTTTTCCCTTGTAGATAGCTGGATTTGTTTGCAGTACCTAAAGCAGTCATAAACAAAAATTGCTATAAATAAATTAAATTTTAAATCCATGCATAATTTTAAGTTGGATTTTCACTGAACAGCCATTGAGGATATACTGCAGTCTAAATCTTAATACCACAGGGTTTTTTTTTATGCAGATACTACTTTTCACGTCAGTGAAGATATTCCAAGCATGCAATCATTAAATCTGCCTTCACTAGTTACATAACTGCATTTTAAATTTCCCTCAAAAATATACTTGAAGGCACCAGCATGTGAACTATTGGCCTGTAAAACTTCAGTTCTTAAAAGAGCCATTAAACTGAAGTCGTGTCTGAAATTGATATTTCTTCTCTGCACTCTTTCTGGAAGACCAACAAGCAGCTTTCCCTGTCCCAAACTTCATAAATTAAAAACCAGACCCCAAACAAAACACCCAGTCCAAGTCCTGTGGGAACCGTGCTTGCTGAGCCTCAGCTCGCACGGACCTTCCACGGCCAAGTAACAAACCCCTGAAAATAGGGGGGAAGGGAGAAAACGCAAACCCGACAGAATAGAATCCTAACTACAGGAGCACCCTTCGTGCCGCTGTAAGAACAACTGAGGTAACAGCAGTGAGTTGTTTCTAGTTTGCTATGGTACACAGACTTTCAAAGGAGTATTACCTCAACATTAAAAAAACAAACCCAAAACAAAAGCAAAACCAACACCCAAACCAAAAAACCACACCACCAAGCAGCTCCCCCCAACAGAAGAAAAATTAAGACAAGCTAGTGAGATAGGCATTATTAAAGGATCTTTACAGCTGACTTCTGCTTTTTAAATTAATATAAAGGAATCGGTTTCTGGTTGTACTGTTGTTTAATGTAGAAATGAAGCATCACAAAAAAAAAAAAAGACCTGTTGTGCTTTTTGGCATTTTCCACTGACCCCTGCAAACTGTACAATAAGTTGTGATCTCCAGAAACATAAAGTTGAACTGGATTTTAATACAAAACTATTAACTGGTATAAACGAGTCACTGCCTCAATTATTAGAGTAAGCCCATTCAAAAAGGGAAAAAAAAAAAAAGAGATGGCTGCAGCAAGTAGTTAAGCGTTTCTAGTTTTTGCTTGTGGCATCGACATTAATATTTGTATAAGCTCACTAGGTAAAGACATGCCATCGCAACCGCTAAAGAACGTTCACTTCCTAGTTTTGTATCTATTACATGAATATAATTTTGCACTGATCATACATCTAAATGAAATAATTCTACTGTAAAAGTGAATGCAGGGGCAGAAATATTAAATTAAAGCCACTGGTCCAAAAACTGTTTCTAGCAGGCTGGTCCACTTTTGATTTTCCTGGTCCTGTTCAGAAGATTAGCACTCTTGGTTGGTACCAAAGAAAACTAAGATTGCTGGTCTACTGGATCTTCTATCGCTCACAGATGAACACTGGTCCAGTTCAGGATATTTAAAACATACGGTGGTCACTTGCTTCACAACCTATCGTGGTTCACAAAGAGTACGTTGCTCTCCAAAGTGGTTCTTTGCCACTTCTCTTCATAAGGCAGCAGCCAAGGCTAGGGCAGTCTCCCTTTTCTTGGTATTTATGACTAGCTTTGCTACAATGCATACAGTGGAAAGACCTTTCTCGTATAACTTCTTACAGTACAGCATTTATCCTTTCTATATAATCGGAAGAAAGCTCTTGATGAAACCTTCCATTCATAATAAGAATGCAACTCTTTTGAACTCAAACAGTTTTATTTCATGTTTTCTTGCAGACTTTCTGCAAAGTAGCTTCTTTTGAAAGAAGAGAGAAAGAAGGGGTTTTTGGAAATACCAAGTTAAAAATGTGAGCCCAACTAAACATGCCATACACATGCTGATAAGAATTTAACACACATTCATCCGTATGGGCACTCTTCAGTAGACTGGACCAGTGTTTCAATGCAAATTCCAGCCCCTGGAGAACTACATGGTTTAGATTTCACAGTATGACTTTTCCCCCTGTAACCCGGGGGAAAAAACCTTAACTGGTTAATTGACCAAGTTCTTAGCTACTCTGTCCATCAACGTTCCGAGACATCAGAAAAGACTGGACCACTTCTTCAGTGGATTGAGGGCTGGTGCTTACGTCCTCCAGAGCATCCGTAACCGAGAACTGCCGATCCCGCAACCGGTTCCAATTGGCCAAAATATTGTGGTATTCAAAAACTTTCTCGTAATTGCCAATGGAATTGTACAGTTTAATGAGACCTCTGTAATCGTATTCAAGTCCACTGTATCCTTCACCAAAAAGCTTCTTTCCTAAAGAAATCCAAAAGAGAACAAAATTAAAAAGGTAATCCGCCCATACACTGCATCTCATTTCTCATGTCGATTTTACCAACAACACAAACCGTTTTCTTACAGCAAGTCATCACGTTTTTGTTATGGTAAATCAAGACCACAACCAACACGCAAGCTTCCTGGATGATGGTTTGAATTCTATCTACCTTCTCCTTTAAGGGTACTGTAGCTTGTCCTCAGAGACTCCACAATCAGATCATTAATCGTACTATAGCTTTAGAGGCATAAAAATCTACCAGTCATATAAAGAAGGCAGTCGTTTTGTGCTCCACCTTCACTCCAAATTCGATTTAAACAGTGAAGTTGTTTTCCAGTTTTCTACTTTAAAGTTATAAACTTTTCTGTAACGCGCTGTACACGATAACCAGGTGAAGTCAGAGTGTCCGTCTCAACATTGAGCTCCAGCATGGCCCAAAGATGCATTTGATTTGGAATTATCAGTTCACTGCAAGTGATAATGGGCAAGAAAAATATTTCGTGGGGGCATAGTTTGGCTGACAGGCACAACAGTTTTCCATTTCTTCCGAAGTTTAACCACAAATGTAGTCTAAAGACTAACACCCAAGCTTTTTAAGTCAGTTTCCAGGTGCTTTCCAGAGTGAATTCTGACAGAGCACTGAAAATAATGCAATTCCAGAATTCAATCCCCAGGACAACATTCAAGAAAAAGCATTATATTTAGACTGAACACACACACACAATAAATACCTCGCATGTCATTAAATTCTTTACTAAAAACTTTAACGTGCTTTTTAACAAAGTTTCCTGTGGTTTTAAAACTGCTATAAAGTCCACATTTAAAGAACCACCTACCAATTGCTATGGATCTCAAATAAAGTTTTTCAGCATTTTCATATTGATTCATATCATAGTTATAGAGAGAAGCTAGATGACCCACTGACAGGGCAACTTCATAATCTTCTTGACCCAGAAGCTGTTCCTTAATCTGAATTGCCTTGATGTGCATTTCTTCTGCTTCCTATGGGGATCAAATTCACAGAGTTCAGTAAGACTCCACTCACCATGCATAAAAAGAGGGGAGGAAAAAAAAAAAAAGGAAGGTTTAAAGAAACATAACTATGTAGTGACTAAATAGTCTGTAGTATTTTATAAAAGCAAGAAGTAAGAAAGCCAAAACCAAATCAAGTTCTCCAAATTCTTAGTTAAGTGGATCAGCAAATAGTATCACTTTTTCTGTTGTCAAAATTACCGCCACCCTGTCTCTGAGCGCATCGTGCACCTTAACGGATTATTTTTGCACAAAGCTTTGGAGAGATGAATTATAAAGTATAAGTTTTCCAACCATAAAACTACGAACAGAACTTATGAATTGTGGACGTTGGAAGTCATCATTTGTTGTGACAGATTTATAGACGTCTTGCAGATTTTAAGACCTTTACATCAATATAATCTTACCTTAAACTTTCTCATGGACTGATACAATCTTCCAAGGTTGCCATAGTGTTTTGCTGTTTGTACGTTAAACTCCCCGAAGGCTTTTTTAGCTAACTGGAGTGAGGACAGATGTAAGTCGTGAGCTTCTTGAAGTAACCTCTGCTCAGTTTCCTTGTTGTGACAGTCTATTGCAATCTCCTCCAGGATAAGTGCTGAGTATAGGAGAGAACAACACATTACTGCGTTCCAAACACAAAGAGATGTTAACCGTAGGTAGGAGAAAGCCAGCTACCCAAGGCATCTCGAGAGACAGCTGGTCAGGCTTTGTGTGTATTACAAACTGTTTTCAAACAGGTACGACCAGACATCAAGCTCCCAACGTATATTTTTATATTTTGTATTTTTACTTTCCCCCTCCTTGCCCCCAAAAAAGTCTGCCAGCTAAGTTTTAAAAAAGGGGTTTTTTTGTATTTTACAAGTGTGTTAGAGAACACCGAGGACTATAAAGAATATTCCGGAGTGACCTCCATTTGAACAAAACCTCAAGTTACACTGCCTTTGTCAGGGAACAGGATAAACATATCTGGATGACTGATTTCAAACTCTCCCAGCGATGCAGTTAAGGGTACTACCTTTAACTCTCTTCGAAGATGCCAAGAGAAGATGGTCTTCTGGGAGAATGTGAGTTATAATGCCAATAGCACGTTCAGCATGGAATCTGAAAGAGTTTAAAAAAAAAATCAAGATATATATATGTGTGTGTGTGTATATATATATATATAAAGTTAGCAGATGACTGATAAAATATTAGAAACATTAACGCAATAAACAGACACATTTAAATTCTAACTGGAAAGTCCATATTGTTTAAGAACATTTTTCTCCATACACAGTACTAAATTTGCTGCCTGTACCTCAAACAATTGTACTCACAGTGCATTGTCAAACTTCCCAGAGCTGTACTGGTGAACGTATGAGGAGTAAGCCAAGTCTTCATGAGCTGTGGCTACATGTATGTTTTTACCTCCAAATACTGACTGCCGGATATCAAGAGCTGTCTGAAAGAGTTACAAGAATACCATTTCATCGGTTAATACAGAAAAAACCCCTAATGAGTCTCTCGCACTGTTAAAAAGGGAAAAAAAAGTAAATTACTGGCTTTGAAATTCTGTAGGCCTACACCTACATACTTGAGGCAGTGAATACGTGGGCTCTGTTTTGTTTTAAAGAACAAGCATTGCAGTAATTAAATCAACTATTATCTACCTCTATGAATTAACTGTATGTGACTTTCAGTAGAAACATTCGAGAGATTACGACTATCAAGAGAAACGGAAGACAGACATTTAGCCCTGCTGCATACCTGATAGATTGCAACAGATTGGCATATATTGTCTACGTTGAGCAAGTAAAATCCATAGTCTAGTAGCGTATCAGAATATTTGGGGTGCTTGGCTCCAAAATGCTCCCTGTAGAAACATACTTATATTACAAACCGAGGCAAATTAAGCATAATTTTAAAAGGAGGGGTTTTTTTGGAATGCTACTTACCGGGCAAGGTATACTGCATGTTTTATCAGCTGTTCAGCCTTCTTAAATTCACGTTTTACAACACAAGCCTAAAGAGGTTGAAATGAAGCATGTGAAAAGGCGTATACTCAGGACTCGTCTCCTCCAGATACTGGCCCAACTGCTAGCTACTATTTTTAATCTCAAAATATCATTGTGGTTACTAAAGGACTTTTCAGTTATATAAGAAAAAGTTCACAGGTAACGTTAACAAACTTGTACTTTATTCTGCTGTAAATGCCTAAAGGGCTAGTACTGTACCTAGTCTACATCAAAGAGGGGAAATGGACCACCTTTTTATGGAATGCTCTCAGGTTAACTTTGTCATGATGTTCATTTCAACAGCTGCTTCAGGAAGAAGGGAAAAACCAAAACCCCACAGGATGGAGCTGAGGTGGACCAATTAAACACGAACAACAAGCCGTAAGGCTCATGAAACGGACCGGCTTACCCAAGTGTCCTGAAGGTACTACCTGTCCTCCCCCATTCTTGGTAGTAATTTAGTTACAGAAGAAACGTGGAAGATTTTAAATTCACCTTTGAAGCTTGTCGTAAAACATCCACTACTACTTTTACAGGCAGGCCAACCGTGATCTCCTTCATGGCTTCTATGCACCATTTATAAGCCTGTTGAACAAAGAGTTACCAATATAACGAAGCCGGAACTTCACTACGTTGCAACATTAAGAAAACTATTACTTGGCTCTGAAAAATAAACTGGTCCTTTACATTACAAAATTTTAAAAATTCTATTTAATTGCTTATGCGTAATGAAACTTGTTCAGCTCCGTCTTAAAAGACAGACTTAAAAAGCCCTCTTAAGGTTAATACTGAATGCGTGACTATTTTACACTAGCCTAAGTTATGTATTATTACAACCACTGTATTATATTTTACAGACAAAAAAGGGTATTTTATAATCTTTAAGTAATCCTCACAATTCCCACTGCGTAGGACAGCTTCCTGGTCAGCGCACTTAGGAGCCAAAGGAAAACCACAGTTTATGCAGCGGTTACACTTAAGTCACACGTTTTTATAAAGTGCAAAGAATTGCTACCCGTGTTCTGCTATTCATTTTTACCTATTAACATAAGCTTTTTATAATATTTCATTTACAGACTAGTAGTACGTGTGGGTTACCAATCATAGACCAGCATTAAGAAATGATATAAGTACCACTAAGAGCTTGTAGACTAACTCAGAACAATACGCAGAAAGAAAAGTCGATAAATCAAGTACTCCTCTGGTACTGCCACACCGGTACCAAAAGAAATCAGGAACTCTAGCTAGAAAGGTAACATGAATAATGAGCCAGTCATGGAACATCCTAGCAGATTTCATAACCAGTCTTCTGAAGAAAAAGAAAACCAAAACCCCACTCACCTCATCGTAGTGGCTCTTGGCAAAGAGCAGTGCACACAGCTCCCCATAGAGCGCCGCTTTGTTCGCTTGCTGACCGTGCTTCGCAAGTTTGTCCATGTAAGACTGAGCGAGTTTGAACGTTTCTTCTCCCAAGTGATATTTACAGTTACCGTTTCGAACATGTAGCAACCTTAGGAAGATGTAAAAAGATCTTCTAAATGGTGTCTGAATAAATCATTTCAAGATGCGGTATGGATCTACAATTTGGTATTATACTTAAAACAGAACCGCGCTGTCATCCCAACAAAACTGCACTGTCTGAATTCAGACAGATGTAATACAGAACTATTTACAGAGCATTGTTCCAGCACACCCTGCTTTGTTTCTTGCATGGCAAGAATTTTTACTGTTGGAGATGTCAAATGATTTTACATATTGGTGCACTTTTTCACAACCAACTCTTGAACCACTTGGTGTGGTGGCTTTGTTTTATTTTTCATAAAATCCATTCTTCTCAATGCTGCTAAAATTCCATTTCCAAAACCCTATAATATACAGTATTAAATCCCTTCTACCTCCTTTCCGAAGTATGGTAAACTGAACCAGACACTGAGTAAGCACAGACACAGCTAGTTTTCATGCACCTCTGCATTTTTTCCTCAAGCTTTAAGTAGCACAGTGCTTTCACAAGCGGGTGGTTTTTGTTTTGGGGGTTTGGAGAAGGTGGCTGGCTTCACAAGAGATTCAATCACATCCGCTTGACACGATACCCAGCACTGACTCGGCACCACCAGAAGAGACTACTTTGTGGACCCAGTTCCCAACAGCTCTAACACACCTCTCCCCTGGCCCTGCCCCACCTCCTAACCCGCTGCCTTTCCCGCTGAAGGATTAACAGAAGCTTCAGGAAAGGACAGCCAAATGCAGACAATAAACACAGCACTACTGAAAGATACTCTTGTTTCTCTAGAGAAGTAACAATTTCAGCTTCTGGCATCTATTTAAAACAAAAGTAAAGAAGGGGTTTTTTAAGTGTAAGCTGATGCTTATTTACTTTAAAGAGATACATTAGAAATGCGTGTGTTACATTCCAAGCCTAAAGGGCAGAACTGTATTCCTACCGCATTGCAGGCTAGGAAGAGACAGTTGTTCCTTCCCTGCTGCAAATGCCTGCCATTGAGCACGCATGAAATTTTGGTAAATTAACCTCCATTGTCCCTCCTGGAAATCTGTTACTGGACAATGAGTAACAGAGATTGAAAAACATCAGGCAAGCCTTGGCAAATCAGGAGGACAATGCAACACAGGAACAGACATACACAAAGCGAAGTGAAGCGGAACCTAACACTGTATTGCAGAGAGGCTAAAACTCTGAAAATGTGAGCTAATGTATAGGTACAGCGCTTTAGACCTTTTTATGACACATTATGGTAGATCTTCCAATAAAATGTCAAGGGGTGAGGAAGGAACAGGGAGGTTTTTGATCAAATGCCTCTCTTCTCTAAACCTGAGTAGAGATTTATACGTTATTGTAGCCACGCCTCCTGCAATAGCAAAGTAAAATGTCTAAGTCTGTCCTGTAAATTCAGCCTGTCTCTAACACAGCCTCCTCCTATACTTTCCCATTGAAACGTACCATGAAACTCAATCACTAACAAGAAAGGAAATAAAGTGCACATTTTCACAAGAAGGGAGTGGCAGGCAAGCACACAGCAGATGTGTATTAGCCACACAAAGAGAAGATCAAAAGAAAAAACCTTCAAAAAAACCCCCCTCAAACGAGCTACATAAACACAAGCTTTCCAATGAGAAACACAGCAACACAGCTCAAGATCAGGAAGAAAAAAGCAACGACCACATTTTTCCTTAAACATGGTCTGAGAACTAAACGTGATGTAAAGTGCATTGTGTTCTTGGTCACAGGCAGCAGCAAACTACCTAACGTTCAAGCAACAAGAGATAGGAATTTTAAAGAAACTAGAGAGAAGAACTAAGCAATTACGCTTTCCCTAAAGAGGGAAACGATTTTGCCTACACCATTTGATTGGGAGCTGCTACGCAGCATCAAAAATACAAAGCCCAAATCCCATGTAATGGTATAAGTCAGTAGGGATAGTACTTCAATTTTGATAGACGTCTGGGAAAGACAATATCCAGTATCTGGATGCTTCAGTGATAGTGTCTAAAAACCAAGAAATCAACCAAAAAACCAAGGTAAACCTAACCCAATCCTCTAGGATAAGCGGAGTTTATGTGATCCAGTTTTGAGTAGAAAAATATCCTTTATTAATCCAAAGGAATTTTAGAAGATAAAGCCAAGAGGAATAATAAATGCCTGAGGACATTTATGCTAATAGCTGTGAATCTTCTTTGATGTCTGCAATAATAGCTTTTGGGGAATATCTTGTCCCCCTGCCCAAATACAATAATTCTCTACAAGCATACGAACGTAGCAAACGCAATGCTACGCAGCAGCTTAGAAAGTCTAAAAGCATCAGAGAAAAACCCCAAGAATCAGCAAAATGTGAAACAATGGAGAGAGAACCACGCATTTGTGATATGTATTTGTGCCTTATTGGTTAACGTATAATAATGAGACAAAGCAAACCAAAAAGGAGCACACCACATGCAGGGAAGTAGTACAGAAGCTTGAAGGAATCTCTAATCTTCATACCCTCTCAAGTTTCTCCATATAATTTACTACTGCTAGTAAAAAGAAAGACCAAATTATGTCTAAACACCACAAAACTTTACATTCTTTAAACTGTATCCTATTAATAATGCAATGTATTAACTAAACTCCCAGAGATTAGACTTTCTAGCTTCTAGAATAACAAGAACCACTTTTTTTCAATGGCGTCATGTTTTCAAAAGCTGGACTTAAATTTTTTTCTCTTAGAACTCTACCTAACTCCCGTGCAAGCACAGCTGTAAGAACAAGATATTCTACAGTAGGGTGAAATGGTAACTGGTAAAATGGTAAATTTCTACGGTAAATAAGGTAGATGGTAACAACAAAAAGTTTATCTTACTGCCTCAAGACTTTGAAGCCGAGTATAATTACTGCTCTCTCCCACAAAGAGGTTTTCAGATTTTACATACTTAGCACTTCTGAAAGTGTTCTAACTTCTTTCTATTTGACACATTTCCAACTGAACGATGCGGTTATTTGATTGTTTGGGAGATGCCTGAACAAAAAGCAGCATCTCCTCATCCACGCTGTTGCCCAAAAGTCATATGCAGGCCACCAGCCTTCAGCACCAGAACAATGGCTGTCTCTACCCAAACAGAATTAACATCTCCAGTTCGGAAGAGTTCATCCCAACATCGGATGGTTTTTCCTAGCACAAAATGAAAACCTTCTTTCCACAACCGCGTGGGCTGTACGCTGTTTGTTGTCCAGAGAGAGTTACCTTTTTTCCTTCCTTTACCTTACTTTGTTTTTTTCTATTTGGAGACAGGAAGGCAGTTTATTTTTAAGGTAACTTCTCCAGCTTGCCAAACAGCCCAATAGAACTAGGGAACTTTTTTTAGATTAATTAGAAGGCAAAGGACCACGTACTAGCAGTGGTGCTGTATCTCTCATTCTCCAGTTCTAAGAAGGTGTATCCATGTGCCCAGTCTTCTCCTGGCATCATCTTATTTCTGGAGTGAAAGCCAGTGGTAGCAGACAGGGCAGAACAAGGCAGAGCAGCAACCGTTGCCACGGCCCTCCGGTTGGCACACATAATAAGCAGCTACTGGCAAAGCCTATTTACTCTTCATATTTGTCCAACCATACACAAGACGCAGGGGGTTTTTTGAGCAGTTTTCTAAAACAAGTTTTGCCTTATATTCAGATAAGCACAGTACCTACTTTGTTGTTCATTACAGCAGCTAAAAATAAAATTAAAAAAAAAAATCCTATTTTAACTATGCTCACTAGCACACAGGTATTCAAGCACATACCCGCAGCACGCAAAAGAGGACAGTCACGGTGTTACCAGTGAAAACAACCTGGCTACTTGCTGCAGACTAGCTCAGTACAGCACACATCTAGATACACAGACCTAAGAGTAGAGCAACTGAAAACTACAAGTGATAACCTCTGAGGCCTCTGTGAATGGAGTGTGAACCTCAATGGACCCCACTACAGGCCTTGAGAAACAAGGTAAGAAACAACAAAACCCAAATGCCTCCTAAAAGCAAAAATTCTTCTCCAAATGTTTAAGCTGTGGCTGAAGGTGCCCACCAGAATTAGACACCTAGATATTTACCTAATCACACAGTTGTGTAGCTCAGCATGGAGCACAAGAACTCACTGGATCTGGAATCAGGAAAGGCATGTTTTCCTTTTATTTCTGCCTAACTGTATTTACATCATTTATGTTTGGATTTGGCACGTTCTTCTTGTAGTAAATATAGACTCAAACACCAACACATAACAGTTTCACATGCAAAAACCCTTGAAAAAACCCAAGGTGCTGGACCACTCCCATGTCCAGCCCCTGTTACTTATAATACATTATGCAGAAAGGCAAAATGGTGGAAATTTTTTTAACGTCGAACCATGCTGCCAGTTTACAAGTTGAAAACCCAGGGATTAGTGTAAGACAAGCACCTTCTGATCTTCAGCTCTAGCCAGGAAAGTATTCTGGTGCAGCAGAATACTAAAGGGAGCGTCTGAAGCCTGATGGCTCCAAGGCGGTCGGTAACATATTAATGTGCATTTTACAGCAAGACATATAGGAATTAAAGGTGAGCTCACCTTACACAACATTCTACGGCACGAAACCAATGAAGGATTTCGTCATGAAGGGTGCATAACTGAAGGCAGGAAAGAAATACCTTCTCAGCATCACTGTACCAGCCTGCATCTGACAGGAATCCCCCTGGGGGGAAAAAAAAAAAATCAAGAACAAACAGAAATTAGAACAGCAAAACCCCTTTTCAAGAGAAAAAGGGTTTGCTGAAGTCTTGGAAGAAGACTACTTATTTCATAGAACTGCATGCTACATACGGGAATGCTGTCAAGGTTAAACCCTCTAGTCCTGAATTGAAAAGGATGAAATAAGAGTAGAATAATTCTCCTTCAGCTGAGGATGACTTTTTGGTACTACAGTTTTCCTACAGTTTCCTGTCAAGAAATACTTACCAATACTAAAATTATGCCAGTCTTAATGTTAAGCAGCACATCTGCAAACAAATTTTAAATCTAAAACATTTGAAATGGCAAAGATAAGCCTATATATTCTTAGATAGTAAAAGTCAATATATTTTTCTTAAGACAGCAAGTAGTTTTCTGAAAATTACATTCCAAAACCACACATGTTCTTTAAAAAGAAATCAGACATCAACATGAAAAAAAATTAGCATTAGCTAAACTGAAAGCATCATACTTTAAACAGCCTATCATCACCAGTTACCTAGAACAAAACCAATCTGGATTGCTTTTTCTTTTACAGCAGAATCCGATTCTGCTATGTAGGAGCACCGCCTGCTGAAAGAATAGGCCAGTACAGAAGCAACTTTTACTCCATGGTCCATCAAAGCCTGAAAACAGTGATGAAGCAGATGTCTGAAACAAAAGAAAACAGAATTTGAATACACACAAAGTTTTTAAAACACTGCAGTCAGTTGGCTCTTGAGTGCCATGAATTCAAATGAGTAGGGATTCAGAGACATAACTCCAACCCTCTTCTCAAACCCAAACCAGATGAATACAAGCATAATTGTCAATCTCAAGCCTAATGGACTACAGTTGTTGGATTATCCAACAAATAAAGTGAGTTTACAGAAAGTTCTTTACAAGGACACCCTCCAGCGTAAGCAAAACACAAGTTACCCACACAATATTAAAACTGAAAAACAACATTTTCAGCTAAAACTTAGAGGGAGAGGAAGCCTCAAATCCACCCTTACCCCACAACTCCCATAGAAACTGCAGATAAATGAGCAGTGACGAACCCACTGACATCACACACATGCAATCAATGGCAAGGAGGTATGTCTGAAGACTCAAAGCTTTTTCTGCTTACAAAGGATCTGGTCTAAAAAAGTCATGGTCTGAGCCCAACACCACAAACTGGAGTATTTAATGACAGGAAAACTCTACTTTAACTGGGGTGATCCCATCAGCTTGATAACCCTTCACTTAGGATTTGCTACAACAGCAAGAAACAGATACTTTGCCACTGCTCAGGGACGGGCTGGGCATGATCAGTCGGTGGTGAGCAACCCGGGCTTTTTTGCATCACTTTTTCTTGTTTGTGCTTCCCCCCTCCCCGTTGTTTTCTTCTTCTTTCTTTTTTTTTTAAATTATTAAATTGTCTTTATGCCAACCCATGAGTTTTCACACTTTTACCCTCCCAAGTCTCTCCCTCATCCCACTAGGTGGGGGAGCGAGGGAGCAGCTGTGGTGCTTAGGGGCCTGCCGGGGTTAAACCACAACAGCTGACTGCACAGCAATGACAAAGAAAGCACTTTGGGGACCAAGTACCACAGACGACTTCATAAATTTACACAGAAGTTCTGATTGTTTTACTTTTTGAGACAAACAGAAAGAGAGAGACTTCATAACTTAGAAGTTCATCTGCAAGTCTAAAGAAATACTCTTATGGTTAATAAGCAGGCTACTAAAACCAAGAAAATTAGAGACATCTTCCAAATTCAAACCCTAGATCAAGAGGTGACAGCTGAAATGAGAATTATCAATATATTAAGTCACTTACCTTTTGTCTAAAGCTCGTAACACCTTTGCAAAAACTTCTAGTTCACAAAATTCACTACCCAGCTGGCATAAGCGGCCCTGTTGGTAAAGCTGACAGAAAAATATAAATATATTTAAAAATTTAAGACTGGGAGTTCTTCTGGGAAATTTAGCTTAATAGTAAAGATGACTTATGATGAAATCTAGACTTCAAAGTGCTGAAATACATCAGACTAAAAAGTAATAGTTCCACTACCCACACAGAGGAGCGCAATTTAAGCGTTTCAAAACTGAGCACACAAGCTATGAGAGCTCCATAGACTGTTTCAAGTTTTTGTATCCACAAATTTATTTTCAAGTGTCTGCTATCTCCACCTGCATCACCAAAACACTGCAACACCTAAGCTATAAAGCCAAAACCAAAAAACCCCTAAAGCCGGCAAAAAATACAATGAATAGCTTCTTTGACACCAAATGCTTTGGAAGCTTTTTTTTTTTTTTTTAATGACACAGAATCTAGTATGCAGCCATGCAAATAGATTTTACATTATATATAGATAAATAGATATAAATAAACCCCAAACCCACAAGTTCTGCAACGCGCAACTCACCAATACCCAGAGCTGAAGACGGGCAAGAGCCCTGACCCCATTAATACCTGAGCTTACACAAGTAATTCCTGCATGAGTAAACAGGAAAACACAAGTGAATCTGTTCATGCATTTATTAAAAGCGATGGCTAGTTTTACGCCCAAACTGATTTGTGTCTGCAGATAAGCAAACATACCAGTTGGCTTGTTCATAAAAAAACAAATCATGGAGACAGTCCTTTATGCAATGCATAGTTAAGTTGCAGAGCTTTCTGCCACATTATGCTATAAACGCTAAGAATTTGCAGAGGTACAAAAGTGACTGTACAAATATATGGCAGAAAAATCCATTGCAGGCTATTAATTCCTGATACCTTGAAGCCCCTGAACCACAACCGACAGAAAGCAGGGTACGTTACCTAAGGAAGCACCACTATACGCTGGCCATAGTCATGTGTACCATCACCAGCCTCTGCTAGAGGCATAGAACCGGATCACACCGGACTGTTGCAGCACAACCGTTTGTTATCCTAGGTGTTCTAGAAAAATAACACACGCCCTTTTTTAATTTAACACAAAAAAAAAAATCTGTCTGTGAGGCAGTAACTCCATGGGGAGAAGCCAGTAGCTCGTGTCTCAGGCACTTCTCTCGAGAAGCTGCATCTTTCAACACAGGCCATTCAAGCTCCGTTTCTGCTCTTTTGTGGTACCTGTGCTACACAATGCAGGGGTCGGAAAACTATGGTTTTCCCGCAGACACAAACCAGACTATACACTCGAGCTCCATGCCATCACGAGCACGCAGGTAAAGCACTGCTACGTTGCACTCTTACCAGTTATTCAGAACACCCTCATTTCTAGTCCGTATGTTAAGACACTCAAACCGACACTGTCCAAGACGGGCATATTCACACCTACAGCAAGGTCCTCCATGCTGCCTAAGCAGGTTTTACAGCTTTGAGGATCTTTGCCATGAGGAGTGCAGCTACCCTTATTATGTAAGCAAAAGTAAGGCCGAGAGAACACACTGTTTAGAGATGCTCAATTATGAACACATATTTAATTAAAATTTTAATATTCCTCTCAGTTTTAATAATTTCTTAAAATACTTTTATTGATAAGTGTCTTGTGTCTGGTTCACCTTTTTCTCCACAAACACTGGAAGCAGATGAATTAGTATTCAAAACAAAGCATGTGAGAACATCTCCTCCAGCCAGAAATTTAGTTTTAGTCAACTCTTCTTACAAAAGCACAGGGGACTGATTCTACAACACAGCAAGTTTGTTATTTTAACAACACAACCTACAAAAAAACTTCAAAACTACTTTGACCTAATAATGTCAATTGCCAGAAATGAATGTTTTCCTTCAGTCATTTATTTTGCTGAGGAGGAATAAAAAAAAAGAGGAACTCCTTTAAAAAGCAATGTAAGTTTGCATGCAAACAGTGCCGTGTCCCTGTACTTCAAAGAGATCAGAGTTTCTTCTGAAGCTATATTCTCTCTGGCAGTGAAAGAACATCCAGTCTGGTGTATTTAAAAACTACAGTCATCATTAAGTGTTCTCATTTTGCTCACCACAGCTGCCTCATGGTAACTGTTCTATAACACCTAAAACATTTTCCGCAATCAAAAAAGAGGATTAAACCTTGTCTAGTATTCCAGGCCCAAAACTGAAGTTAGACATCTTATCAATAATTGATAAGATAACTTCTGGACAAAACTAAGACATACACCCAAACTATTTTACCAGGACTTAAAACAATCAAAAGTACTATCCCATGTTCAACATTCAGGCCTTCAACCAAGTACATTATCATTTCCTTATCACCCTGCAGTGCTAACTAAAAATCCCAGAGATTACTCTGATGCTAGTTTACAAAATACTAACTGTAGTAAGACTTTTAAAAATTAATATATTTATGAAGTTACATAAACACATGCTGTAATATGCCCACTGTTACATGCGATTCTTAAATTCCTCATGAATAAATGCCCTGGTTGGGGGGTTGTGGGGGGAGGTCCCAAACTACACCGTTAGTTTTGATTTATCAATTATTTCAGGCACATGTAAACTTTGGCTTACAGCCCAAAGGTCCAAGCCTCCTATCTGCACATCTCTCATCCCAATTCAAAGGTAAACACTTGCACCATTCTACCACGCAGAAACAACCCAACCTATTTTTCACCAGTGTAACCAGAAATACAGTATCCTTGGGACATTTACCACACTATTCACCCCTTCCCTTGACATACTAGCAAACACTTTTAAGGAACTAACTCAGCTTGAAGTCTCTTGAAACCATTGTAGCTGTTACAGCAATATTTTCAAACAAAATTTGACATGGAAATAGTGAGTATACGTCAAACTGAAGCAATTCCAGGAGATTCAGTAACACCCATTTGCCCATTGAGAAGCAGTTGCAAGCACTGAAGAAATGGTTCTCTTGTTAAAGCTCCAGAGAGACAAAATTCCTGACCACAAGCCTTGCTACATAACATGAAAAACAAAACAAAATAGTGATTCGAGAAAAACATGCCCTGACAAGAATGGCAGAGGTTTGGACTTCTGAAGAACTATTCTTTTCTTAAGAAACAAATGCCTTTTAGACACCAACTTAACCTATTTGGAGCTTAAGAGAGATTTATTTTTCTTTAACTATCGAAAAATGAATAAAAGCCTGCAACATGACTTCCAACTTCATCAGCTCACATTGACATATTAGTTCTGCCACTGAAGACAGGAACCAAGGTATAAGTTTAATATATAGGCATATTATTACACACAAACAATCAAACCGTTTTGCATAGCTGTCAGACAATCACCAGGATCCTCCTTCAGGATCTAAGGCTTAATATTTAACTTGTAACACATCCACCTAAACATTCAGGAGCTGCATATATTTAACTGGGGACACCACTATATTAACAACATTAGTTTGTAACTTATCTATTATTATATCATCATGCACATGTAATTCTATTAAAGTTCTTGTTAGATTTCTCTCTCTGGATAGATTAAACTGAGCTCTAAGTGCTTCCTAGCAAACCCCTGAAAATAAAGGCAAAGGTGTGTTAAACTGCTAGCAAAAGCAAAGCCGTAACACAAGAGAAAAAGCTATATAGTATTTGTATCACCAACACTCTGGGCTGTTTCACTACGTACAAGCAAAAGAGAAAAGATTTTTCTAAACCTAATGAAAAAATAATAAAAATGTAAAAAAAAAATCCCATTTTAGAGCAGCTGGAGATTAATTCTAACCAGTTGTAAAAGGACCCTCTAGAAGCAGAACTGTAGCATACGCAATTTGAAAAATATGCTCCTATTGCTCCAGTTTGGAAGAGGACTGAAAAATAAATATCCATATTTCAGTAAGAATTAAAGATACAAGGAATTCTAAGGAGCTCCCCAGCACGTTTAGTGATGTCTAATAATGTAACGTGGAATATCATGCTAAATTTGGGAAGGACTGTATACTTAATCAGCAAACATCGGTGTTCGGGGAAAAAAGGCTGGCTGTAACCACAATCTTCCTTTCCTACTTAACAAGTAAGGAAAAAGTTTCTTGAGAGTCAACAGTGCACTGCATCAATCTGTTGACAAATGACTCATTATACGTGGGGCGGGGGGGAACAGCCTTAGAAAATACTGTGTTAGAAATGTAGGTACATTTGATTCTTTTAAATCAACTTCAAAAACAGCTACAAAGCCTCTGGACAAGCGCTCGGTCTACTGGATACTGTTTAGGGCATAAATATAAAGCAAACTTTACAGCTCTTCTTTGAAAACATACTGCCAATTACGAGGCTGATCTTTATGAACCTCAATCAAATAAATAAATAATCAAGAAAAAAACCCCAACCTTACTGAATAAGCCTAACTTCAGAGACAGCTTTTGGAACCTACTGCTTCCACACGCAGCACACTTCTCCACATCTTCCCAGTCTCTCCTCTTTCTGTACCGTATTTCACATCGACACTGAGTCCCGCACAAAGGATACAAAGTCTGAGCCTTACAGTCACACACACACGTATGATTCTCCGCAGCAGTAAGTGGGGAAACCCAGTTTGCTTTGAAGTTAAATGAGTACAAAGGAAATGAAGTGGAAATAGGAATTACTGTTTCAGCAGGAGCTGAACACCTCTGTTCATGATGTGACCTCATTAGCTGAATTATGATGAGTTCTAGCATCCAAGACTCGACAAGGATACTGAAAAAAATAGGGCAGCTAGAGCATATCAGGATTAGCAGACATGCCTCATAGAGGTTCAAAAAAAAAAAAAAAAAACAAACTGAGTAACATAAGTTAGAAGAACAGTAAGCAAAGGCAAGCAGTTTCAAGCCAGTAAAGACATAACAAGAAAAGACAGTTCATTTCTACAGTCTAAATTTAGACTATAGAAATAAGGCATGTGTTAAAATAAAGAGTAATAATTGGAAAAAAAAGCCTCATGAAGTGATGGTTCTCCTTCACTGTGAGAATTTTTAATTTAACTCGCCCCCTTTTAATATAAAAAGGGGGCAATGCAAGGATACGATTTAATTCAAGCAGCGTTCAGTGAAGTCCTACTGCACATGCTACTCCAGAAGTCTAACCAAACGATCAGAATGGTTGTACGTGTGCGCACGCACATGCAGAAATAATGGTCGTTTCCCACATACACATTTAATTTCTGACCCCCCAAAACACAGCAGCATGAATGTAATTAAGTCTTTGTGAAGTCACACTGATCACTCACAGCAGAAGTCCTACAAAATATGACCCGTTCGTTCTGGGATTTTTTTGCTCCCCGATACATTGCTTGCTTATGACATTGTTCGTACTCCTCTGGTCAGAAAACCTCAACGCTAAAGCAGCACAGCTACACTTCATTTCACGGGTAGTTTATCCTCTTCACTCTTGTCAAATACCCAGGAGACTGAAGCCTTGGGACAAGTTAGTTTTATACAAGCGTAATTTCTGTAAGATTAAAAAATCATTCCTCATCAGTAAAAACAATCTCTACTGCAATGCAAAGAATGGACGTTCTATTGCTTGTTATGAACAGTCAGCAGATTCCTGTATATTCATTTTGTTTGGTTCAAAGAATACCTAGATATGAGACAAGAGCTTTTATTAGCCATGCTTGTTCTTTTTTGGATTAACAGAATACAGCGAGGAGACATGATACTGCAGCTACACTCATTACTAAAGAAGTTGGAGCTATCAGGATCTAAACTCAAAATCTGGTATTTTGATTCACATCAAGGTAGGAGCACTTCAGAAGTTTTATCTACCGCTTCAGAGACGAAGCACGATTACAACCTTCTGGATTTTGCCTAAAAACTTTAATGCAAAACAAGTTAGCATAGTGCAATTACTAAAGGTTACAGGTCTGCACCAACAAAAACAAATTAATGTCATCTCCAATTGTTCCTGTGGTTAATGATCTCATCAGAAAACATTCAAAGAACATCGGACCCAAATGATTTTCAAGACAAATCAATGGAAAAAAAAAAAAGAAAAATACACAATCCAGAAAAGACATTCCAAACGGAAAATAAAACGTTGGATGACACTCCTTGTTAGCCAATACAAGTCCAAGATCAGCCTGCTAGTGTGTAACTGCAACAAATACCTATGATAGAGAACACTAAAACTAATGAAGCAGTATCGCCTCAAAAGCACCACGAGAACCAGAGAAATGAGATAAATACAAGGAATATAAAGCTGAGGCATGGGGCAAAAGAACTGAATTCTATATTAGACACTAACAGAAGAGTCAGACTAGATAGTTCAGTATCTTATTTCTGTCAACAGAAACTGGATGAACTCCCTCCCTCAAAACTCTATCCTCTCCCCAACAAACTACAAAATATAATAATTTGATTTTCCTCATTTTGTGGTTTTTTTTTTTTTTTTTTTTTTTTTTTTTTTTGAAGGTCTTACAGTTTGTTCCAGTTGCCACCCACTTTTTAATACAGAATTTTGGCATTTGCAAACGCTACCTACCTGCCAGGCACATCCTGTTTTAACTGAGATCCAGCATATTTATTTCTTTGGCTTCTAAAAACTAAACATACCACCACCACCAAAAAAAAAAACCCAAACCAAACACAAGAAAGAGAACCTGACCAGTTTCACTATGAAACAACATAACCAGAATATACATTAACCTGGCAAAGACACAAAGAAAAAAAAAGTGATATGTTTGCACATATTCCCCCTCCCGATGCAGGTGTTACTTGTAACAGTACTAGTTATTAAGCTCTTCAAAAATACAGCTGCGATTAATAAGACATTTAAATTTTTTTTTAGCACAAATGTAGACTTGAAAGTTTGCAGAATATTCTTACAAGCATTCTGCTCCGCCTCTATTATTCTTCTAATGGTTGCAAGAAAAGTCAAATGCTGCTTGAAAAAAATCCAGTAACACCCTGCTGGACCAGTACAGGTTTGTTGTTTTACTACAATCATGATTATTTGATATTGCTTTTTTCAAGCTTTAGCCCCTGTTTAAGAATGCTACAGAAGGATAAATACGCTCAGTATTAGGAACCTGCCTGCTTCTGTCGCCTCGCAGCAGAACCCATTTCTTACCAAGCCCACGACAAAGGACATTCTGCAACTATCCCAGGTTTGATTCCTCATTGTTAACTGCAAATGCACAGGTTTATAAGGCATGTCCTAGAAGTTAACAATTCTGGAACGTGTAGAATTAGAAGTGATGGGATTTGTTAAGGAATGGGAAATACAGGCAATACATTATGTCAATAGAGCCAAACACTGGATTAGAGGGTACCCTGGGGGAAAAACAAAGACCAAGATACTCTGCTAGCATTTCCCTCCCTTTTAAATAACAGCACGTTGACTATCTCTGCTGTTGTAATAGGACTGCACCCTACCTCTGTCTTCTTAATCAACACGAATAGGTTGGCAACCTGTGCAAGACTGGCAAACGGTAAGTTCGAGTGTTCATACCAATGAATGTGATAAAATAAGTTTTGTATGGCCACAGCCAATTAACATCTGTGCATCAAAATAAAATCTGACTGATACTACCTTTTGTTTTTTGCAAAATCAGTGGCAGTTTCTCCAATATCACAAACCATGATTAATACCTGGATAACAAACCATTACTTACAAGTTATATGTGAAAGACTGGAAACATTTTTATTCCTTTTAATAATCACAGGAAGAAAGAGATTCTCTTATCTTTTTCATGGTCTAAATGAAGTATATTCATGCAAATCCTCAATTACACGTAACTTTTCCTCAGCTATATTTAAAGAATAAGTACTATTCCATACGATACTAACAACTAACTGACACCCCCTCAACACAGCAGCAACAACCACCACCATGTAGCGAGAGCAAAGATTTAAAAGTCTTCTAGTTTGTCTTAAAGACTGTTAGTGACTTTGGAAATTCTACTTCTGCTTTAAAGAACCTGATGGTCAGCATGTACTGAACATAGCTCACCAACCTGAAATGATATTTAATATCCACATGATTTTGAAAATAACGGTATCCAGCACAAAACCAGTAAACCGAGCACCATACACAACATGAGAGGACTGTCCAAAGGTGTGATGTTGTCCTCATGCTAACCTAACTCAGCTATGTCATTTGTATTGCTGCAGCCATCCAACACAGAAACCAAGAACCAGTTGCTAAGTGCTGTATAGGTGCATAGAAAAATGCAAACACTGTTCCAAAGGACTTGTCATCTGGGCTAGGCTTCCAGGCACTCATTGCAGGCAGACATCTCTGCATACAGAACACCATTTAGCAAGGGCTACAGATTTGCTTTCAAGCATCCCATCCAAGGTTTAGTTACATTTATGTATATAAGCTAATCTGAATGTGACTCTCAAAGAGGATACGTCCTCCTACACAGAAAAGATATAAAAAAAACTCTAAGTAGTGAAGACATGGAAGACGAGCCTACCATTGGCAGCAACAGGAAAACACTCACTGCACCGTGTAGCCTAGTTTTATTTATTCTATATGAGGACATCTCATAGGTGTGAGTTTGTAAGAGGAATATAGGGGTACCTTATGCATTTCAGAATATTGTCCTCTCGTAAAACACAGAAATAATAGGAAAAGCAATGCAAATTACTGTCATTAACAAAAGTTATACCAACTAGTGATTAGTACAACAGAAACATTATTTTGAGGACAGGTTCTTAGCATGTTTATTATCATCTGCCCAACAAGACAGCACACCAACGTACACAAGCAGAACAAACAGATTAGGAAGTCTCCTTAGAAGTCAGATATACTGATGGTTCTTTTTTCCATCATGGAACAACTCCATATGAATCCAATTCAATGCAACCACTGAAGAGTGCTAATGAAGGGATAAGAAGTCAATGATCTATTAGGCTCACCTAGAGATGAGTTTTTAAACAATCTGGGAATAATACATACTCGGATATTTCTATCATTAAGAGGAGGTTTTGTTTTAATGCTTTTAAAAGCCGCAGAGTACCATCCTTTCATCTGGATGGACATCAGGACAGGAAATGCCAAGAAAGTTCATTTGTCAGTGGTCACACCTACTAACAGTTGAAAACAAACCCCAAAATATTCTTCCACACTCTTCATTCCACATCTGTAGTCTTTATCTGATGACTGCCATATGTCAACCACATCATTATCTGTGAGCATGCTCATATGTGGTAGAAAGGGGTTTCCATATTTCTCAACACATAAGGCAGACAAGTAATAGCTAGTATACAGAAAATGTACATGCCTGTTTGAACGCTGTAGAAACGATTTCCCTGTCTTTAGTGAAGATCAGCCTTCCTTATAAATGCTATTACTCTATATATATGCGAAGGGCCACTACTGCTGGTTCATAGAAATTCATCTGAAGAATTACTTCATTTAGCACATCCTAGACTTTTAGAAATTTACTGGCCGAGGAAAGAAGGGTTATCCCCCATCTTCAGGGGTTTTTGTTTGTTTTTTTTACACATTGTTTCTCTCCTGATGAATGCTCATTTCCCGCGGTTCCTGTACATGGATGAAATGCCTCTTCAGTGGACAATAGAAATTAATGGGCTGTCTCAGTGTACCTTTTACTCTAACTCCGGATATTTTAGAGGCAGCTGAATGAGAAACGGCCCTTTCATGAAAGAATCATTTAAGGTTAATAAACTGTATCATTAAATGAGTCTCAATTCTTTTCATCTGGTTCCTACCAGATCATTAAAGAAGATACAAAAGCATGGCAAACTCTACTCCTAAACACTGACATCACCTTCTCCAATACATTAAAAAAAAAAAGGGGGGGAAGGGAGGGAAGAGGAAAAAAATATATATTCCAACACAGACGGCTTAATCTCATCCTGCCCCGACCCGTTCTCGGCTCCAAAGGCGAGGAGGCATCTTCGCCCGCCCGGGCCCTCACCCCAGGGCCCCGAGGACAGGCCCCTTCTCCCCGTCCTCGCCCGCGGGGCTCCCCCAGCCTCCCACCCCGCGGCCCCCGGGCGTTCCACGCAGGCCAGGCGCCCACGAGTGGGGCGGGGGGGGGAAGCCGCGGGCCCCCGGCCCTGCCCGAGCCTCCCCCCGGAGCCCCCCTCGCCTCCAGCCGCAGCCCAGGCGGCCCCACACAGGCCCTCGCTTCCCCGCCCCGTCCTCCGGGCCCTGCTCGGCGCCGGGGCGCGGCCCTGCGCCCCCTCACCTCCGAGCGCCCCGGGGAGAGGCCTGGGGCGGGCCGGCAGCGGACCTTCCCTCCCTCCTCCTCCTCCTCCTCCTCCTCCCCGCCCGGCCCGCTTCTCCTTCCATCTCCCCCAGGCCCGGCCGGGCCCGGCCTCGCTCAGCCCCCCGCCGTCTCCCCCCCGTACCTTGTAATACACGTCGAACTGGATGTTCTCGGGCAGCGAGCGGATGTCCCGGCGCCGGGCCCGCCCGTAACTATCCACCACGGCCGAGATCGCCGTGTTATAGAGCGTCTCGGGCACCCACTCCAGCTCCACCGCCGCCATCTTGGGTGTGCGGAGCCGCCTTCCTCCCACCCACCTTCCCCCCCCCCCGCCGCCGCCCGGGCCGCTCCACCTCCCGCGCCTCACGCCCCGGGGCTCCGGCCGCGCTGCCCGGGCGGGGAGAGGCGGCAGCGCCCGCCGCGGGGAGCGGGGGCACCGAGAAAGGAGGGAAGAGGGAGGGAACCCTCGCCCTGCACAGAGAGAACGGACGAGGGGCTGAGGGGAGAGCCCGGGGAGGCGAAGAGCTGTTGGGTTATACCGAGGGGGTGAGAGGAAACATAGGGGAAGGAAGCCGTGGGGGCATCCCTGCTCGCAGTGAGGTGGTGTGCTGGGGCTGCGACTTGCGGCGGGACCAGTGGCCCAGCCTTCGGGTGACCGCCGTGGTCAGGCGCGGTGCCTTCCACACGGCCGACGGGGGCCTCGGGGCTGCCCGGCCGCGGGGTTTGGGGGCTCCGGGGGCTTTATTTGTAGGGGGAGAGCTGGCTGAGCACCCCAGCAGCTGGCCTCAAGGGGGGCCTTGAGGGTCCCCCCTCACACACCGAGCTCCAGGGCCTGTCCGGCCCCAGAGCTCTCTCATGAGTGGAAATGTTAGTATTTACAGCTTCACCTGTGGTAACGTACTGCTAATATCAGGTCTTCTGTGGTTTTCAGGTGTGTTGGCAGCTCAAGGTGGGCATTACGTGAGAGCCCAGCATGTGAGGAGGTTTGCTAACGGAGCTAAGGTGTACCTGCCTCACCTGGTGTTCCTCCTCGGCTGCCATGTGGCAAAAACACCCTTTTCCCTGCGTAAATTAACCCTGTGACCCCTCGTGGAAATAGCACTATATTCTGTCAATATCTCGTTATCTTTATCAAGCTGTTTGAGGCATGTTTTTCTTCCTAATTTGCTTTCCATGTGGGGCTTGCACACACTGCTAGGAACATATTGGATAGTTTTCGGACACAGATGGTAGATTTTTAGACAGAGGCAATTAAGATCATTTGGTCTAAAACAGACTTGCACTGTGTGTAGCCAGTGATTTAGCCACCCCAGTGTGCGATGCAGGCAAGGACTCCGAGATTACTACTCGGTATAGATTTTGGTATCGCACTAAGTTAATGTCACTCAAGTTTGACTGCTCTACCGTGGTCTTGAACAAAACTTTTATTCAGAGTTAAATATTCCGAGTTTTTCAAATTTTTTATCATACGCATGGATAGAAAAAACCTAAACCCTAGATGCACTAACCATACTAAGAAATATTTCTCCTTCTGTCAAGTCTTATTTTGGTTTTCTTAGCTAATGTAGGACTGCTACTGTGACTTATTGTTTGTTCTTTTTTATTTCAAAAATTACAGGAGGCAGAGCTTCTGCCATTTCACTTTGGGGACTGTTTTTAATAATCCTAAATTGTTGCTATTCCTCCCTCCCCTGTGTTGTGAGAGGACATTATTCTCTGTCCTTTTCTCGCAGAAAGAAATGTTATGGGGTGGGAAGAAAGGAATGTGACATAAACAGACCATGGAAGATTGCTTTGTCCTCTTTTTCCTTTTGTTTTTGCCTGTTGATGGCTTCAAGTTTTTCTTTTTTTTTCTTGAGATGGTGTGGATTTTTTTCAGTTGAGGAAGGACAGCTGGTTTCTATTGGCAATTAGCCCCCCAAGAGGCAGAGGCTATTTACCTCAGGTTAGAGTTAGAGGCCTATGCTAGGAGGGGTCAGATAAGGCAGCTTTCCAGTGTGTGAAGGAAAAAGCATTGATAAAGCATAGAAAAGGTAATTTTTGAACTTAAAATGTTCATTTTTTTACTTGAAAATGAAGTATTTAATAGGATTTCTGAAAATAACAGCTAAGGTAAATATACTTTTCAAGACAGTGCTGTGGCAATGGACTTTATCTTCTTGATAAGTTACTGTGTCTTGAAAAATTAGTTAGGCTACACCTTTTACTATGTTGTAACTTTTTGTAGACAAAACAATAGGGTGTGTTTTCAAGGAGAAGAAATAAACGTATCTATGAAAGGAGGACATGGTATAAATCCTCTCAGGAGTATATTATGTTACGTATTTGGTCTGTAATTCATTTTGGTACAGCCTGAGGAATAATCTTTATGGCAAAAGTGATTTAATCTCTAGGTAGAAATAAAATTTAGATATAGTAGCGTATGTTATTTATTATTACTCTATGGCTTGATATATTTATTTATTGAACAACTTGGTGATCTTCTATTGTAGATACATATATTGTTCTTAAAGACATTATTAGACAGTTGGTAGAGTACTTAGTTCAGTGTATATGTCTTTAATGTGAAGATAATAGGTAACCATTCAAAGTAATATAGTAGCAAAACAGACTTGTAAAAGTCTGTTTTATTAAATAATCGATTATTTCTCGGAATACCTTTATACATAAGAGGTATCCTGTTTGTTGAATGGATTTTTTTCCTTAAGCTGTATTGGGAACTTATTAGCAAAATGGCTCCATTCAGTGATGCGCTTTTCACATCCGTGAATTATTTTAATGCAATTATTCCTTAATAGTTGCAGATGTTAGAAAATCTTTCTGACTCCAGTACTTGTTGGCAGAGGTTCTGATGGATATTCTTATCTTTGTTGGTATCGTTCTTTTTTATATAGGGAAACGTTTAAAGGATGCTTACGAATACTGCCTGTATCTGAAAGCAAAATGGTCATGTCTGTTGTTTAGGCCAGAGCATTCAGTCTGTCTTCTGTAAATCTGAGCTTTTGAAGATCTTGCATCTGGGTATCTGAACAACTCACATGTAAAGCGTCTGGAGTGCGAGGGCTCTGTACATCTGTGTATCGTTGTAGTGGATGGGGATGCCGACAAGCCTAATAATGGGTAAACGTATAAAGAAAATCTAATCATAGTCTTTATTATAAAAAATGCCCCTAGAGATCAAAAAACCTCTTGGTTGTCAAAATTCCCTCTGTTGAAGAAGTTCATATAGAAGAGATTTTACATCTGCAAAGAAAGATGGGTTTGTAATTTCAATAGAATGTGGTTGGAGCCTGATATTGTTCTGTACCACAAAAAACCTCCTCAAAACCCTTAAAAAGAAATCTCAACCAGATATTGGTACCAAGTTACTATTTCTGGACAACAGTGAGTCGCTGAAGTTTGCCTCTGCTAGAGGAGGTTGTTCACATGAGCTTTTCCAAACCTGTATGTGAAACCACGGTTTCATGACTATCAACTCAGTTTGGTCTGCAAATTACTGCCGAACGTAGCAGTGTTGTCTTTGTCTCACAATTTTTGACTCTGTGGCTGAGCTGCAAACTGAAAAGAGGTTTTTTTGTTGGTTTTTTTTTTTCAGTTGTGCATGCAGAGTTATATTTCAGCCAAATTAGGAGCTGTACACTTGTTAGAGCTTACGCAAGAAGCAGCAGGAGCGCCTCTTTTACTGCTGCACTTTTTCACTGGTGTGTTCTTAGGTCAGGTTAAGTCAACTGCAGTTTCACCTGACTCATTTTTAACTGAAATTAATTAGAAAGTGTTCACATAATGAGCATTTTTGGTGGATAGGTATAGATGCTGATTTTTGTCAGAAAGGTGGCGATTAGTGTTTTTGAGTCCTTTCATTGACCCAGTGAGGAGCTGAGATGGGATGCCTGTAGATGCTCTGCCCTTTAAATGCCTATCTCAAATAATTTTGTAAATGTGGTGTAATAGTATAACTACTGCAATTATTATATCTTTTCTGAATCAAAGGAATAAACACTGCTCTATCGTTTTGAGATGTATAAGTGAAAAGTATTAAATAAACACCGTCTGTTTCACAGGAATATAATTCTGGAAAGCATGGATGAAAAAGATCAAATCTGTTTCATATGCTGCCAGTGCAAGACTATTGTTTTCATGCTTTCATTAAAGGTAAGGTACTTGGCAAAGAGCAAAAATGTGTTTGTGAAACTGATGTCTTAATGTAAGCGAAGTTCGGTATGAATGTAGTTGAAGATTCAAGCTAACTCATCAATGGAAAACTTGGATTTGGGTCATAGTCTAGCATAGTTATGGCTTTTCAGATTAGACCAGTGGTTCTCATTTTGTTATTGTTTAAATATGAGCTTGTACACATGAACAGTTTTAATTTTTTAATTACTATAGCTGGACATACTTAGTGGTAAACAGGTTCTAAGAAAGCAGTAAAAAAACCTGCTGAATTTTCCTGCAATGTGCTTGTTTTGAAGTGGGAAGGAAGTGAAGTGACATGGATAACATATGAACCTACTATATCTCCTTGATGTGGATATTAAAGGAACCTTGAAAATAGTTTATGGGGAAGTTGTTGGAGGCTTCTAATTTTAAATTCTTAACAGGAAATCATTAAACTGTAGAGGAGCCAACATAACAGACTGTTGCTCTAAAACAAGAGCTAAATGCAGAGCATTCACATGACCTTGTCAGATCTTTTCTTAATGCTGGTAATTTTTTTTTTCTTTCATGTTTATTGCAACCCAGATAACTACATTTTCAGTTTTGTATTCTTCATATAGTCTTCATTCTTTGTATTCATTCTTCTTCTCTTCTGAGGTCATCAGTTCAGTAATCACATTCCGGATGAATGTTCAAGCAATGCCATCATGGTCATACCTCAGGGAATATGAAGAACCTGAGATTGTACTCCATCAGACCCAGAGGGTGTTAGTTCCTGGCATGGTCAGGTCCTGCACTCCTTCATTGGCTAGGGAAAAACCTTTAAAAACGTGGATACTGTTCAGTTTGATTTTCTTCTTTTACATGAGTTTCTGTCATGGTATTGCTGAGATGACGGACGCAGTTCATGTAGGCTATGCAAGAGACATAAGAGGTATGATAACCTTTGGTCACTGTCAGCTTGGCTCCTTGAAGCTTACTTAGGGGCAGGAGGAAGGAGAAGGATTATGATGTGGCTGTAAGCAATAAGATATGAAGGTTAGTCACCCAAGTCAGCTGAGGTGCTTTACAAATGAAGAAGGCTTTAAGAATGTAGGTTTGCCAAAGCCAGATGGGCAGTGCTGCCTTCTGCTGCTCCGTGATTAATAAGTTTGTGCTCGGGTTGTGGGCTTTTTATGTACCTGAGCTATTGGTAATTTTGTATTCTTTATCTGTCAGACAAAATTAATAGGGGCTCTTACAAAATATAACTTTGTGTAACTTTTAAATAAAGCGTGCTACTAGAAAAGAGAGGGCAGGATGCTGGCAACCCAGCACTGGCTTGTGATGAGGAATTGAGGTGGAGATGAATGTCCCTGTGTCGGTTCTTTTTGTTGTCTGATACAGCTGAGGGAAAGGAGTACTGCTGTGAAAAATGTTAGTACCTGTGGGAGCCTTCTTCCCTGCCACTCCCGCTGGGACGGCAGACTCGGTTATTTGCTTGGTTGAGTGTAGACGTATAAAATGTTTAATTTCAGATTCACAGGAGGTGTCACTTGAGGCGCAGTGTAGCGCATTGGCGCACAACGCTGTCTCTTGGTTCTCCTGTCTCTGCTATAACGTACCTCTCCGTTCTGCGGTGTTTGAGCTCCAGGCACCTGATCTCGTGCATCTTGTTCTCCTTCGTATGTTCCTGTTTCTTTTTGCTTTTCAGTCTTTGAGCCTGTGGATGGGTAATCCTCAAAGATACCCCAGTGAGATTGCTGATGGTTATACCTGACAGGCTACTTGATGCGTTAGCAAGTGTTAGAAAGTCATTCATGGAAGTCATGACGCTTCTCTTCTGAGGTCAGCTAACTTAACAGATTCAACAGGGCTTAAACTACAGCTTCATCCGGGTTTAAACTACAGCTGCTTAATCTATTTTGGCTAAAGATGGGGTCATTCTTTTTTCAAAATGTAACTAATTAAATTAAGCTTAAGCTTATTTGAGTTTTTTTTAACAAACTACAGTTTAAAGAAAACCTAAAAACTTTTCATCCACAAAAGAAATTATGGCCTTTAATTTTAGATAAATGATTTGAATTAGTTGAACCAGACCAAGCAATAATAATGCCTGTACAGCCACTCTGAAATGGATTTCTATCAATAACTGTTAGCTAAAATGAGAATAAGCTATTGTCAAGTGAATATCTGACTGTATTTGGTTTAGAAACATTTTATATTAAATGTTTGTAACTCGTATAAAAAAGCTTTTAATTTTGATAAGCCACTTAAACTAACTTCAGAATCTTCTGTCTCTGAAATAGCTGGGGGACCATGGGCAGTTTCTGCTTAGCATTTGGTTCCTTTAAGTATAAAAACAAGAAAAGCATTTCCCATTTTTATATACGAGCGAGAGGTGCATGAAAAAATGCTAAATTACCCTTTAATTATTGCCTCTTACTTAGGTCCTGGAGTGTGGAAACTGCAGTGGTACTCTCCATCAAGTTTCATCTTTATTAATTCTCCCTGCATCTTCAATTCTTATGCATGTGTTCCTATTTCTGCAAGCAGCTGGTTTACTTGAATCAGTTTCTTGTGAGCTGAAGGACTTCAGGAGAAAATTAGGAAATATGGTTTTAGTTGCTGGAAGATGTGCTGGTTGTGAGCCCTGTAAATCTTGAAGCACTTTTGTTTTCCAACAGCGGTTTTGGAAATGTAGTTGTTGCGTGCAAAAACATCTTTAGTGTATTGGAATTTAATTAAATTTGTGAATGTAGTATGATTTATATATGGTGCTATTGTCTTGACTGTAAAAGTTAGTATTGACAGAAATGAGGCACTCCATTGCACTTGAAAAGGCAAAAGCAATACTTGGACATATAAAGAAGAGACAGAAATACCTTGGAGTTGGAAGAGGATTTTCTTCCATCATAACTAATTATTTTTTTCCCCCTTTGTTTCCTTAACTTCTTTACAAATACCAGGCTACCTAGAATATGTTTACGTAAAGCGTAGGGGTAGGAGTCAATCTGTTTTTTTCTGTTCCTGGAGTAGCCTATGATTTTCCACTCTAAATTGTTTAGGAAAGTATTACCTATATTGAATGGTACTAATCCTCGCATAATAACGTTTCTGGCTACATTTATTCAGCTATGAAATAGGGATATTGTACTTCTCGGAAGCTGTCCCTATGATGACGTAGACCTGACAATATTATTTTGTCTTTTTTTTGTCAATAGTCTCCAGTCAGTTTCCTTGTTTTCTGGCTACTTTGTATTAAAAAGTAATTGAAAAAGATCTCTTCACCCCCTTTTACCTGTGCTGTGGTGTGGATGGCGATGGATCTTCTGCAGGCCTGGCAATTGTCATGCCGTGCTTTTATGTTAATTAAAAGGGAAACAGGGACGTGTTGTGGTGCTTTGGGTTGTATAAAGCTCAGATTAGTCTCTGCCTCCTTTACGCTCCTCTAAGGCACACATTTCGTCGTATATGTGGCAAACGTACTTGTATAAAATGCTGTTATGAAACTTAATGGAGAGATTTTTAAAAGCAGGGTTTCTCAGTTCTGTATTTGGCTGAAGATCTGATGATTGATCTGATGGTATAAACACCGGTAAAATAGGAAGGGATGGGTATCATGGATTAGTGTGGATTAATTCATTAATGTTTGTAACAGGTTTTCAAATCCTTAGGCGCTCAAGAAATTCAAAGCTTTTTTGATGTATTTCTTATTTTTTAAATCCTGTTGACTTTAATGTGGGTAACGGAAGGAAATCCGAAGTATTTGCGGTAGTTAAGCCAAACCATTATCTTCGTTTTACTGTCCGTGGAAGTATTTTTGCAAAAATCGGTAACGGTTTTCGCTGTTTTACGCTTGTAGCGGGAAGGGGCTCTGGGAGTAGGTCGCAAACGAAACGATGCCTAGAATTTCAGCTAGAAAGACGAAATGTAGAAAAACCCTCCAATACGTGGGGAACGTCTTAAGTCTTACACGCCGCACCAGCGCGTCCCGGAATTCCAGGGAAATCCCCGATGGGAATCCCTGTTGTCCGGGGGGGGGGGGAAGCAGGGCTTCCAGGCCGGGAGCGGGGGAGGACGGCCGAGGGTCGGAGCGACGCGCTGGGATTCCCGCAGGAACGCGGCGCCCCCCGCGCTCCGACCCAGCGGCCGGCGCCCCCCGCGGTGGCTGGCGCGGGGCGCGCCGCGCTCGGCCCGGCTCGCCGCCCGCCGGCAGGGGGCGCCGCGGCGGCGCCCGGCCGCCCCTTCCGCCGCGGCGGGGGGGGGGGGGGGGGGGGCCTGGCGGGGCGGCGGCGCGGCGGGCAGGGGGCGCTGCGGAGCGGGAGGCGGCGCCGCCGCCACCGCCGGTTCCAGCGGCGGTTGTGGGAGGCGGGCGGCGGGGCGCGGCGCCGCGGACATGCCCGAGCGGCGCCGCCGACATCAACAATAGTCGGCGGGCGGGGAGCCATCGCGGGCGGGGAGCGGCGGGCGCCGCCGCGCCGAGCCTTCCTTCCCCCCCTCCCTCCCCTCCCCTCCCCTCCATGGAGGGGCTGTACGCGCTGGGGGTGAGCGTGTACTCCGACCAGGGCGGCAGGAAATACATGGAGGACGTGACCCAGATCGTGGTGGAGCCCGAGCCGCCGGCCGAGGCGGAGCGCGGCCCCCCGCACAAAGGCGGAGCGGCGCCCGGAGGCCCGCGTTCGGCCGAGCCCCTCGCCGAGAGCGGCCGGCGGAGGGGAGGGAGCCCGCGGGCGCCGGAGGAGGGAGCGCTGCCGCTCGGCCCCGGCTCCAGCTCCGGCCCCGGCCGGCGCCCGCGCCGCTCCGTGGCCTTCTTCGCCGTGTGCGACGGGCACGGCGGCCGGGAGGCGGCCCAGTTCGCCCGGGAGAACCTGTGGGGCTTCATCAAGAAGCAGAAGGGCTTCGGCTCGGCGGAGCCGGCCGAGGTGTGCGCGGCCCTGCGCAAGGGCTTCATCGCTTGCCACCGGGCCATGTGGAAAAAGCTGCGTAAGTTCCAGGCGACCGGCGCCTTCCAGCCGCCCCCGCTCCGCCGGGCCCCCGTCCCCTCCCGGCCCGGTCCCCGCCGGGGCAGCCGGCAGCGCTGCCGGCCCGCCGCCCTTCCCAGCCGCCGCGCCTCTCCCTTGGGTTCCTCTTCTCCTTTCTGCGGGGCCCTGCACGGAGAACTAAGGAGACGGCACATCCCCCTGCCCCCGACGGCACCCCGAGGCGGCGGTCCCTCCCTTTGCCCGTGTGCCGGTGGCCCCCGAGCCCGGGACCCCCCGCTTTTAGCCGCCTTTTTCTGCCCCGCCAGCCCGCCCCCCCCGCACTATTGTGAGTCGAAAGCCTCCCTCCGTGTCCGCTTAGGAGCGGGGCACCCCCGCCGCTGCTGGCATCGCTGCCATCTGCGTGCAGGGAACGGACAGGAGAGGAGAAAGCGGGATGTGACTTGAGACGCCGAATCAAATACAAAACAAGAAAAGCTGTGGGGGAGATGAGAGGGTCGGAGGGTGAGGACCCGCTGTAGGACGAGCGTGCTGTGTAGCCGAAGGTGGTGTGATTATAGAGCTGCAGTTTGTTTCCAGGGTGTTGCAAGTCGGATCTCCAAATTCCATTTATTGGGAGGTCTTCATCTTTTTGCCTTGGAGAGTTGCACGGAACTCACGTTTAGATTTCCCTTGTCCAAAGTATCATGAAAGGAAGAAGGAAGAAAAAAAAGTAATTTTAGCAAACCTAAATGGGCTGGGACGGTGTCTTTTCCCTAACTGTGCCGTGATTCCAACTATTTCTGTTGAGTCCTGATGGAAGGATTCGAAATGTGGCTGTTTCATAAAGGGTAATAATTTGCTCACTTTACTGTTTGAGCATCGCAGAATATGCAGTGTGCTTGACAAAACAGAAAACACGCTCGGTATCCTGGAGATTATATGGATTGTTTGCTTAACTGCAGTAGGATAGAACCTGTGGTCCTAAATAGGTAAGGGTAAATGAGAGGAGAGTGACAAGACAGGTGACAGTAAATCCTTCTTGCATTCTTCCTTCTCCCTGAGATCTAGTGAGACTGCAGAATTGAGTTTCTGAAAGGGATTTTTTTTTCCTTAGTAAGGTGAAGGTTATGGCTTAGAGTATGGTGGTTGTTTATATATAATGCGTAGAGTGTGTGTGTGTGGTATATGCATTTATGTATTCAAAAGCCCCAGAAAGAGAAAAGAACGGTGAACAGCATATGAAGACAGGCAGGCAGGAGTGGAACACAGTAAAATTGGATCAAAAACCTTAGACAGCGATACTGACAGTTGGGCTTAGGAGGCAAACATAAAAAGCAAGAATTGCGCTTAGAGCGCTGTGAGGTTTCAGCAGAGTGATTCGGGCCGGGGTGGGGTGATAGTGTCAAAACAGTTTCATTTTCTTTTTTTCTTGAATAGCAAAATAGAGAAGTTGTGCAAATGTCAGATACTTGAAAAGATACGGGGGAAGGAATAGCAAGGTTGAGGGCACACTGATATTGGACAGAAAGGAAAGGGTGTGAATGTGAGCAGCACCAGAACTTGACCACAGCCTTGGTGCTGGGGAAGGAGTGGTGAGTGGCAAATGGCCTCCTGGGCTGCAGACTTGCATGATAAGGAGAAAGAGGTGTGACTAGGGGAAGATGGTATGTATGGGGGGGAGAAAGGTAAGGAGTTTCATTTTTAGCTGTAGTATTCCTCCTCTGTTATTTGTCACTGTAGCTATGTGTGAATACAAAATGGAGAGAGGTGGAGTGAAGTGACAAGAGTGCAGGAAATACTATTTAAGTAATGGGTGTTTAGCAAATAGTACTGGGGTTGTGGAACCAATTTAAATTGTTGTGAGAAACAACATAGCTCTGGCTATGAGCATTTGATGACAGCTTTAGGTAGGCTATACAGTAAACTTGTATGTTTGGTCTTACTGATCTCTGCTGCATGTGCGTAACAGCTAGAGTTTATCGGACAAAAGCATTACTATATCTAGTTTATAACTTCTCATACGATGTTAGGGAATCCCCGTGCAAATTTTACTTACAGTAAATAATTTTTCATATCATCATATGTGGAGCAGATCTTTAACTGTGTGTTGGTGACACTATGGACATGAAAGGGAGCCTGGGTATTTTGGTATCTTGAAATAGGGGCGGGAGAATGGTTTGGATTTTTGGTGTAAGGGATGGAGTCTTCATTGCTCCCGGTTGATGGCCATTAGAATAGAAACTCATACACAGCTGCTCTGTTAGTTCTTGGAAGTTCTGTGTCATCCCAGTGGCGATCTCCTGTGATAGACAGGAAACATAGTGATGATGAGAGTACCAGAAAAATTAAAACAGAAAAATACCCCTTTGTCATTGCTGATAACTTTTGGGTTAATTATATAGTAATAAAATTATCTGTATGCTAAAGAGTAATTTCCGGAGTAAAATTTCTTTTTTGAAGCCTGTTTCTACAACTGACAGTGGTGGGAAAGGTGTTTACAAGAAGCGTGTTCAGGAGGTCCCAGATTTTGATGTGACTTCACTGAGGACTGCATAGGTTTATGTTTCTTTGGTAATTCATTATTTGTATAGCCAAGAGTTTGTTTTGAAATGTTGTATTTAGCTTGATACTATTAAAAACATTTTTCAGCATTACTGGTTACAATTTAGAAAGTTGCATACTTCTACTTTGGTTATAACTCTTCCCATTAAATTTAATTGAAGCAATAGAAGTCAAATAATATTTTAATTTCTTGTGTAATAACAGGATTTTTTGTAATTTACACTGCAAAGTCATGATTTCAGGATTATTCTTCGACATATTTAGGAGTTCATGTATGTATTCTTATCTGAAAAGGACCTAGACCACTTGAGGCAATGCAGATTTTCAGGAACATGTAAAATTTATGGTCTATTGCTGTGTTAAAAGTTCATATAACATTTATTTTTTGACAGTTTAATAAGAATTTTAGAATCAAACTAATTTGAAATTAGGTATTTTAGTTTGACTTAATGTATATAAAAAACAGTGAAATAAAAATGGAAACTATTCTTCAGCAGTTCTTGATCCCCAGAATAATCCAAAATCATTCTCAAAAATAAACAGGAACAGAACTTCCACAAAGGCATTTTGGAGCAGTCTGTGTTTCAGGTCACGCGCCAACCATCGTAAGTTGATTTGCTTTTTAGACTGTGGCAGAGTATCTTTTTTCCTGTTACAGATGTGGCGTGCAGGTATAGGATCCATACTTTGGTGTAACAGATACACTGTTTGGGACGGGTTGTTTGTTTTAAACCAATTCCTACCCTTCTCTTCAGTCCCTCCACCAGAAGGGTGAAAAAAGAAGTAATTGCAACTTGTGTATAAACATTTTACAGTCCTGGAAAGCTGCATGGATTTGTCTCTTGAAACTGTCTACTGTTGTAAAGAACAAACTAGATTATACATTTGATAGCTTCAGACAGAACGCGTGCTAAGTGCTCAAGCTTTATTTTATCTCTTTTTTTTCTCCTTGGAAGAGTGGGAAGTGCATCTGTTAAACTGGGAAATGTGGTATTTTGTGGGCAGGTATAGTGAGCGCCTGTAACAGGCGATGTTGTTAGTCCCCTGCTAGACACAGACGTGGGTTTACCTCCTACTCTCCATCCACACCGGCCGGTTCAGTGTGTCCACGGCGCTGTTTCATAAACGATGTGCTTTTGGGCTCTGAAGCCCCCTAGCTGTAGCAGAGTCGTGTCCGTCCCGGGATGTATCTATGCTCCTAGTACATAACTTCATAATTCATGACAATAAATACAGAACTAGGGATACAGGCCCTCAAGGAAACTTTAACTAACTTTGTTTTCCCAGACGGCTGCCTAGAGGTATTTCTCTGTTGCTAGAGTTATAGAAGTGGTATGTCATCTATGGATGTTTCGGGTGTACCTTTGAAGTGTGAATTTTGTTTTGAGAGCTTTGTAGCTTCAGGATTTCTTTTAATCTGTCAATTTGTGGTATGAGAAATGGGTGATGATTTGCTCTGAACTCACTGAAGTAAAGTTCTAAACTCAAGTGGATAGCGTTTAATATTGTTACTTCGAAGGGATGTTACTAATGCCAGTTGTGCGCTTAAGAAAACACTTGTGTTTCTATTGGAGCTGGTGTGGCCAGGTAGGGAAAGAAGTGTTAGGTGTGTATTTAAATAAGAATGGCAACAGGAGCTGATGTTTCTACCACAGGAAGGGTTTCATGGGCTGTTGCTCTTAACTGTTAATTAGTATATATTCTCAGTTAATTTGTTAGAGGAGAAAATGCCTTTTGATCTTGCCTGATCATTTGGACTATTGTATCTTACAAAAGAAATATAGGTCTTTTTTTTTTTTTCCAAAGTCAAAATAATATTTTGTCTTGTATCTTGCATCTAAATACAAGAAAAAGAACAAGGTAATGAGAAAAGGCTTTAAAAATAGCATTTGGTGAGTGTTGCTGGGTCATGGTAGTATGTAGGAAAAGAATTCAGCAAGGAAGAAAAATTTTTTGATTATAGTGTCCTGCATGTGTGTGTTTTTAGGGGTTCCATATAGTTTGCACTAAAATGTTCTTGTTTTCTTTTTTTCAAATGAATAAAAGGAAAGAAAAGATGCAGACAAGTCAAATTTCATGAAGCAAAACACTTTATTCTTCCTGTCCTTGATAGCAGGTGACAATTTCAATTTAACAGCTGATATGCCAGCTACAAAACCAGTTGAGTTTACAAACTCAAAGTTACAAAACAAACTGAGTGAAGGGTAGTGCTTTTCAAGTGGAGGGAAAAATTGTTATAGAAAGATGTCTTATTGCTTAAGTTACAAGACTGATAGAAACATGCTCCAGATATGTGGAGGAGTCGGGTAAATTACTTCAATTTTAATACTTGAGCTCAGAAGAAAACTGAGGAGTTTTAACACTTTTTTTTATTTCTGATGAGACGCAGTCTCTAAAGAGAGAAATATACTATGCTATATATAATACTTGTCTCTAAGCAGGAGCAAGGCATAAACGAAAATCCCTTGATGATAGGCAGAGCTGATTTCTGGTTCTGTTGGAGCCTAAAATTCGAGGCCGGTGTATCATTCTTTTTCTTGTAAGTGGGTGATTTCACTGTGCTCTTCATTCCCATAAAGACTGATTTGACTCTAATATATTTCATTGCTATTGAGCGGTTGTTACACTGACAGAAACTCATTAGGTGCAGCTTGTTTTCTGTTAAGTGCGTGGTTGAAGTCCTCATTACCACTTGGCTTCCTCCCTCATTTGCTTTCCATTTGGAATGTGTTAGATTTAATATCCACAGTTAAAATTGCCAGATAAAGTACTTCCAATAAGCTGATTGAATGTTTGTGTTCCTGAAATAAAGCTACTCCTAGGGAGAAGGTGTATTTTAGTATTTAGAACACAAAGCTAGAACTCTGTGTTAGAACTTAAATGTTTAAATTATGCTGGATATCTTGGTACCTAACACTGAGGAAATGCAGCTTTTATCCTCAGGCTGTCTATATAATTCTGCTTCTCTTTTTGCATGTCTTCCCTTTCTTGCCTTGGGCATCTGAACATCGTTTGGTGGCACTAGAACTGCTTAAGTTCCTAATCTTTTTCTTCTGCTTAAATCTTTTGAAGTTTAAAGCACCTCTTTTCGCAGAAGGGAAGGTCTAATTGTGTTGTGTGGTGGTTCGTTTTTTTTTGTTGTGTGTTTGTTGTGCCATAGGAAAATAAATAATATAGTACTTTGGCAATCTGGCTTGGGTATTTCCTGCATCCAGAATATGTATCACAGTGGAATTTTTATATTGTACTGTGTGAGCGTGACTTGTCAAGTGCAGAAGATAGAATGTGACAAGGAGATGAGACTCCCTTCTGAGTTTGTCTGAAGACATGAGTGGGTGCAGTGAAGAAGAAACAGGAGGTTGCTGTTGACAGTTGAAATCAGCCAATAACTGGGAACTTGAGTTCTGTTTTCTGAGGGTACTGAAGAAGGGACGAGGACTGGTATGGCTAATCTTTAATTGGGATGTTGTCTCAATCATTTTGTGGAGTTTTGGAAGAAGATTAACTTGGGTGTGTAGACACAAAAACAGAAAAGCCATGAAAGAGAAATTTGGATGGGACATAAATGGGGAGAGTAGTGTAATAGGAAATTAACATAAGGGTTTTGAGGGCAAAGCAGTTAAGAAAGAAAATTTCCGTAAACACACATAGTTCACACTAGGATGGGTATTTTATTGTTCTGAATTCAAGGGGTACCTTCTGCAGAAGATTCGATGTTGGGTTATGAATGCAGACTATTCAAGTATGCTGTCATTTACTCCTCCAAAAGGAAATGTGAATAAAACAGTTGATGTTATTCAACTTAAAATGTTGTTCAGCGTATAAAAGTAAAATAGCATTTTCTTTCCTTCTGAGGGGGTCAGGAATGTCCAGACAACCCAACTGCCAGTCAAATGTCCAGACAAAGTGACCTAACTTAGGACGTCTCCACCTCTTCAGACAGGGAAGTGAACACTAGAGCTTAACGAAACACTTGATCGATCCTGTTCAACATTCAGGGAGCCCATCTTCCCCCATATTCTTCTAGTGATGCTTGGACTATTAAACCGGAGGAGAGAGGGTTTTTTAATCCTATCTCAGTGCTTTGATACTGGCTTTGTATATATATATGTATGTATGTCAATTTAAGCTTGTAGCTAGGGGGAGTGCTGTTGTGAAAGTGGGGGGGACCTGAGGAAACTGGTTTGCCTGGCCATACTATAGTTAAGTATGCTCTGTATTGTAATGTTATGCAAGCGTCTGTGGCGTGCCCTTCATCTTGATCTTCAAAACTTTACCTGTTGCACAGAACTAAAACCAAAGGTATTTTTATTGGCTTTTTTTCTCATTGCAGCAGAGTGGCCGAAGACCATGACAGGTCTCCCAAGCACGTCAGGAACTACTGCCAGTGTGGTAATTATCCGCGGGTCAAAGATGTATGTCGCTCACGTTGGCGATTCGGGAGTGGTGCTGGGAGTCCAGGATGACCCCAAAGACGACTTTGTGAGAGCTGTGGAGGTGACACAGGACCACAAGCCAGAACTTCCCAAAGAAAGGGAGAGAATTGAAGGCCTTGGGGGCAGGTAACTGTCTCTGTGCTTTTCACTTCAGGTTTTTGATCTCTGGGTGCTATTTGTGTCTTTCTGACTGAACTAGGCTTAAGCTTGTTTGTTTTGGGGGGGCGGGATGGCAAGCAAGCTGGTGAATCTCATAGTCTATTTATATTCCTTCCCTATCTACGCTCTGTGTTTTTTCCTAGCTTGTTGAGGACTAAGTTATAGTGATCCACTGTTGTGCTTTTTGCTAGTGGTTTACACTATAAACAAAACTTTAGTTTCCTGATGGATTCCCATGCAGCTGAGGGGTGGGTGCCATTCTAAATGTTCACTGAAAACTTTGAAAGTGGAGATACTGATATTTGACTTTTTTTTTTCCATTAAAATCTGAGGGGGGAGAAAAAAAAATTGCGTTTCCAGATAGATAACAATATGAGCTCTGGAATATCCATTTTGTCAAATGGTGGAAACACAGCAGTTTTGACACAAAATACTTTGCGTTCTGCATTGTTCCTGAGGTGACAGGAACAATGTTGAGTAGCTTCTTCAAAGCTTCTGTTTAAGGAACATTTTAAAAAAAAAAAAAATCTCAGACTTGAAACAAGATATTGTATTTGCTGTGTTTAAATACACGCTTAAAATGTTAGAATACGACATTGTTACGTTAGTAATTTCTTCACTGTCAGGAGCTGGCAGATGCTAGAACATCTCTTGAGTTGTGGTTGATGTGTGTTCCCTGTGACTGAGGAGGAAAGCAGGCAGGTTTGTCAGATGGCACTAATGTTTTGAGACAAACCTCAGGGCTAGCATTTGGCGTAGCTTCACAGGAGCTCTCTGTTCTTTCATTCTACAGTACCGCACCAGATGGATGGGCACAGTTTCCTTCTCTTAGCGGTTCAGAGGCAGAGATCACTGAAGGTTTTCCTGTTGACATCATTCGTACGAGAATGCTGTCAGCTCGTTAACCTTCAGATATTTGTATCTCTAGCAGGTGGAAGCTGATCAGTTAGCTGTATTGGTAGTTTGTCAGAAAGGGTAACTTGCAGTTTTGATAAGTTAGTGCTTGTAAATGGATAGGTTTCCAAGTTGTGTATCTCAGAGACTGAAACTCTCGGAAGCTTCAGAGAAGCATTCCCTGGAAATTTGCATCAACAGGAATGGTTAAAATTTATTTTTAAAATCTTTAGTTTTACTGGTGCTCCTCCTGTTTCTCCCAGGCTGGCTGTTGTAGGCTGTTGAGAGGCAAATGGCAGGAGTGAGGTGGAACTGTGCAGCTGTGCTTATTAATGTCTTCTCTTTCATGAGAGCAAATTGGGAAAAGTTAATGGGAGAGCATAATTGAATCTTCCATTAAAATGATATTGTACTAGTAAGTCTCCAGTGTGGGATGAGGTCTTCCTCCAGATAATGACTGAAGTTAGCTTTGTGTGGTCATTAGTTGCTACAAATGGATGAAATCCATTTTAGGATGTGGTGTTTGTGACTTTGCCGCACTGTGCGTGCGAAAGGATGGAGCTAAACATGCCCTTGTTGTTAAGGCCTTTGAAGTCTCAGGAAGTGCATCTTGAATAGCTTCAGTATGAGGAATCTTGAGGCTTTTCCAGAGCTTCTCAGTTTCTAATTACCAATGGCTGTTCCTTGGATAAAAGTTAGCTTTTAAGTACCTAGTTCTTAACTTGCTTGGGACCAAGCTTTGCTAGTTCTTTGCTCCGTTACCTTTTCTTGCTTGGTGGCTCATACTCTCTCTCTTCTTTCCCTGCCTCTCCTGCCCCATAATAGCTGCCCCATTTACTTGCTGTGTAGCTTCTCCTTTGACCCTTCTAATGCCATCTGTGAGAACTAGAACCGGTGTGCAGTGCCTTAGAGCAGGTGTTAACATTCAAATGCAGAGCTGTGTCTTCCTATCTCCAGCTTTCGGCAGATAGCAACTATGAACAATTCCTCTTCTATTTCTGCCTCGTGTTGGTACACCATTAAGGAAATCCCTTCAAAAGGCTGCTCCTTTCTCTTTTGTTTTGGGTGGTGTTTTTTTTTGTTTTGGTTTTGGTTTTTGGTTTCCCCCCCCCCCCCCCAACTATACTGTGCTGCTCTTTACTGCCAAACTTTGGCAGATGGAGAAAACCGAAGGAGGAACTACATGATATTTCCACCCGAGTGAGTTGATGTTGATGGCCCTCATCTGAGGAAAGCAAATTCAGTTCTACTTTTTCTCTGACAGATTAAAAAGATACTCTTACATCTGGTTGTTGCAGCCAGCCAAAATTTTTTCCAGGTCTTCATTCCCCTGCTTTTTCTTTTCTTCTGCCCTTCATCTCCCACTTTTTCATTTGGCTTAATGGGGAATGAAACTATCTAAATGATACCGTGTGTTTTGAAATATTTAATTGTGCTGTGGACTTCCCTGAAGGTGCTGTCATTATTGACTCCGTATTTGCATATTTAACTGGTCATGTGTCATTGAAACTAACTCTCATGCATTCCTTTCCATTCCTTTTTAACCCCTGCCTCTTTCTGACGGTTTTAGTGTGATCAACAAGTCTGGCGTGAATCGTGTTGTTTGGAAGAGACCTCGTCTGACTCACAACGGCCCAGTGCGCCGCAGCACCGTCATTGACCAGATTCCATTCCTGGCAGTTGCTAGAGCACTTGGTAAGTCGTGCTTGTGTTTGGAAAGTGAGACACTGCTGCGTACAGGCCACCGGAACTGAATTATACCCTGTTTTGCCAAAACATATAGTTCAGAGGGATTTACTCACTTGCCTTGATTACAAGGCCTTCTGAAAGTCTGGGCCTTTTAAAAGTATTTTTAATACAATATGGATTTCGTTTTTCAAATAAAGCTGTAAAAAGTGTCATTGGTGAGTGAAGGACTCGTCCTACAACATGCAGGATTTTCAATGTCAGTCTTACAAGGATGGTACTTCATTTCTGTTGCAAATGAAAATGTACAAAGCAGTATGTGTCTCCAAGATGAAGAGCACGCTTGTCTTTTTCTTACTGAAATAACAGGACTGTAATTTTTGGCTAGGTGGTGGTAAGACTAAGTTTTGCTGCGTAGCATACAAATTACCACCTTTCGTGGTGATTCTGTTTCTTACAAGACTTAGCATGGGATGAAAGTCAAGTTGTGTTTTATCTATAACTTGCCTTTGCGAGAGTGTCAGCAATGGGAAACTATCTTTGAGGAACACTTTAATCAGAGGACAAAAAGGTATATTATGGTACCTAGCAAACTTGTTAGGAAAGGGTTTTGGGAAGTACTTCATAACTTAATCTCTGGATACCTCTTGCCCATGAGTGTTAGTATTTTCTGGTCGGGTTTTTTCCTTAAACTTTATTGCAGAATTCCAATCTTCTGCAGTTCATTTTGTTTCCTTCCTTCCTCCCTTTGTCGCAGTGAAGAATTCTCCATCCAGATATACTTGGTATGGGTTTGATTTTATGGAAAAGTGGCATCATATTTTTACCTGTGAAAACTGTCCTGTGACTTAATTTCTTCTTGGCAAGCTTGATAGTTACATGTTCATGTTGTCAGCGTTCCTAGATCAGCTGGCAGTGTGACATGGGGACAGTCTGTTCCTGGGACCATGGTCGTCTTGATAATTGCATGGTATTACTGTGTCGTATTTCAAAGGCAGTTATATCTGTTTCACATGGATTTGTCCAGTGTTAAGAAGAATTTTGCAGCGATAAGTAACGTTGTAAAAGATAGCTGTATATCAAGGAAGGAGTCACGGGTGGCTAGGGGGCTGAATGGTGATCTTTTAATAAAAATAAAATTAAAATTTTATGGACATTTTCCTCTGTATCTTCCAAGTCTTTTATGTGTCATATTTTAGGCAAGATAGATGGTTATTTTATGGTTAGTAAAAATGACTCGGGAGTTTGAGAAGTCCTTCGGAGTTAATAGATGACTAGCAGACAGAGATCTTCATCCACTGAGCAACATAACCCTCTCTTCCCCTTTTCTGCAGAAGGGTACATGTTCCTCATAGATAACAAAAAGTGTATGCTTAATTTTGATGAATCTTTCATTCGTATAACTGCGAGTTTGTTGTTTGTCTAAATAGCTCTATGACTTCTGATCTGATTCCTCTCAGCGAGTTGAACGAAAGGATTTGGCTGGGGTTTGTGTGCAGATGGGAATTCAAGGAATGATGCATCTGTTAGTCCCCTATTGCATTCTTTCCAGTTACGGGGATGAAGAGGATTACTGGAGAGCTTCAGGTCCAAGAAATGAGAACACCTATCTTAACTTTTGACACCGAGAATTGTTAGCAGATTTGAAAGCTTAAAAGAAGGCTTTGGCATCTTCAAATTGTGGAGAAACAGGTTTACAATGTGACCGTGTGTTGTTTTGGTGTTTGCCTGCTCAAGCAGCTTCTGTAGCCTCGTCACATCCCCTTCTGAGGAGGTATGACAGACCTCCTGGAAAAAGGAACACAGCTGCTTCGCTCTGTAGGACCCAGATGGTGCACAGACGCTCGCAGTTTGGAAACAGGATTTAACTTCTTTCTGAGGCCAGCATGCCCCTTACGCTGCGTACAAAAGACCTACCACAACTGAAGCCATTTGCATTCACGCTGTTGAGGCCTGCTCGACCTCTTGGCTGGCTCCCAGATTGCTACCCTGGTTGGCACAGCACTGCTGCGCTGGAGCCTCTCCAAGCAGAGTAATAACTGTCAGTGTTGACATATACTGGTTACCAGTACTCTTGTCGATCCCACTAAGATCTAACAAGGTGATTCTTTTTGCTAAGTCCAAACTTAGTTGTTAGTCTTGACAGAAATCCCGTATGGATCCCAGGCTGGACAATAGTTGGAGAATAATTTTTAGTAGGATAGCAAGAGTCGCCTGACACTCTGCTCTGCACTGTGGAGAGAAACCCAGAGTTGTGAATTGAGTATCTTTAAAGTGGGAAGATTCTATAATTAAAAACCATAAAATTTAGAACATAGTTGCGTTGTTTTTTTTTTGTTTTTGTTTTTTTTTAAAAAGTTTGTCTTTCTCTTACAACGCTTTAAAATATGTTGATGTACTCTCATCCCTCATCCAGTTCTTAAGTCTAGCACTCATTGTAAGGAGTACAGCAGAGGTTTTGGAAATAGCGGGAATAAAACACCGTGGAAAAGTATTGCATTGGTCAAATATTTGGACAGCAGAAAGCATATTGGTGCAAAGAAGCCCTTCAGATTAACTCTGTTGACATTCCCTTTACTGTTCTCATTGTCTTTCTGCCCTAAAATAAGCATTTGTGGTATGCACTTTTTATTACCACTGCTTTTCACAGCAGTAGTGACTGCATTTAAGTAATGCTTAATTTATTTATAGCCCTGTAAGTCAGAAATATTTAGGCTTCATACTGTCTCTGTAAAGTATCTGTATGCTGCTTTTACTGTATACAGGTTTTAAGTTTTCTAATGAAATATTTTAAACTGTAGCAGAGTATTCTGCCTTTCAAGCATAGCTACTTCTGCTGACCTTTTCTGGGCAATGAAGACATCTTTCTTTATAGCAATTTGCCTTGTCATAGATATTTCTGAATCCCTCGCAATCTCGGAATCGTTTACTTCAGGACTTGCTACCTGTTCTGATCAGAAGAGCATTTTGTTTCCTTAGAGTGTAATCATTTGAGTAAGTTTCCTAGCAAGCATAGTTTCATGGTAACTGTCCACTTTATAAGCCTGTCCCTAAAACAGGTGTGAGGTAACTCAAATTACTTGAATCCCCTCGGGTAAGGCAAGGCTCTGAGTGTGCAGATTGCTGGATACTGGAGAGCAGATGCTCTGGGGCAACAAGTCATCATCTAACTTGTGTGTTTTGAAGAGTCTGTGTGTGTCACTGCGTCATGTATTAGTTATTGTCTTCCTGTGGAGACAGTAACTCCGTGTGGCACTTGGGAAGGCATTGTAGGCTCCTGTGAGCATGCTTACACGTGGGTGTCTTGTGGAAAGAATGCTGAGAGGGGGAATAACCTGCTCTGTGTGTATGTATAACATAATAACCAGATATAAGCTAGCAGAAAGGTTACATTTCAGGTATAACATCTATCTAAATACATTAACTTAGACCTGTTTCTGGGATGGTAAGCACAAGACTGTAAGTGTACAAGATGATGTGTGTTTTGTTTCCATGTGTTGAACCCCTTCTGGAAAAACGGAACAAGGAGTTTTGATCTTTGGAAACCAATTTTGAAGTAAAATCTGGCTGTGTGTGTAACTTCCAAAGATGGTATACAAAGTAGGGGAAGTATAGAAAAGCTATAGTCGGAGCTCTGAATATCTTATACCATAACTTGAAATAGGAACAGAATGTAGAAACAAGTAGACAAATGGTGTGATTAATCACTGAGCCTTGTAGGCTGACTGTAAGTGTAACTTAAACTCATAGTAGTTTTCTTAAGTTGCTATTTAACTTTTAAGTTCATATCCCCAGCTGTCCCCCAGCCTGATCACGTTGTCTGGTAACGCGTGGTGTGATGTTAGAAACGGGTCTTGATTGTTTTTTTTTAAATCATATGGGATTTCTCTTGTTGGTAAATTAGTTCAGGCCTAAATCTAGTAAATCTTTTTTTGACTTTTTTCTCTCCTCCTCCTTCTCCCCTTTTCTTGGGAACTAATATAGAGCCAAGATCTGCAGCTGTCAAAAGGGTTATGTAGTAAGGGATTGCCTTGCAGTATTGTAGCTGTTTGGTATGTGGAGGTTTTTTTGAATTAATGAATGATGAAACCTGAGCCAAGAACCCATTAGTTAAACCACTCATTCGTGTGGCAATATGAAATATCTTTTCCCTGTTTTTTTATGTAGAAAAATAATCAACTCACGCCCATATTTTAGGTGGAGTGGCCTCCACCGTACAGGTTTGAATTTAAGAACATGAATTTCCTGCTGACCCCTAAAAGGAGTTACGTACCAGAACACTGGATGCTCAATGTATAGCTGCTACAGGAATGTTGGCTCTGACAGTGATATGGAAGCTGTTTTCCAGAGCAACTCACTGGATGCCAGAATTGTTTTGTGAAGCTCTCTGAACGTGCAGGGTATGGCAGACCTCAAATGATCGAAGTAGATTCCTGCATGAGGGTTTAGGTTTTTTACATGCATTTAACTATATTTTTTTTAAAAAAAGCTACCAAACAGAATGGGCACAGTTGCTAAACAGTGTTTGCTTCTTAGTTCTTCTTTCTTGCTCCTTTGTAGGCCCCACCATTAAAATCAGTCACGTTTAATTGCGTAAGCTAGTAAGTTATATTTAAGTCCCACATAGCATTTTGCAGGTGTTGTTGATAATTGCTTTTTTATTTTATGTATACAAAGTCAGACAAACTTGAGGTGCGTTTGGGATTCTAGTGTTGTCCGAGGGATGTCTTGCTCTAGCTTGTATAATTTTCTTCACACCCCAAGGCAAAAATATATACTGATGCCTGCACAAAATGCAGGGTATGTACTTTGCGGATCTGTGTGTTACACAGATCATGTGAATGCACGTGTGGATCCATGTAGCTCAAATGAGAAAGTTTGGGGCTCTCCCCCACTTTTTGGCAGACTGGAGGTCTCTGCATGCCTCTGAGCTCTCTCTTCTTTGGTAATGTAGAAAAGCAATAATAAAACCTTTCTTGTAAAGGTAGAACTTTATCTGGGTTTGGTCAGTGCTTTTTTCTGTTTTACCCCTTGCCTTCAGCTAAAAAATGCTGTCTGGCATTGTCTTTTGCAGCTTGAAATTCTACCTTAGCGTTCATTGGAAGGATTTAATTCAAGGCCAGAAATTGCGAGTAGCTTTCTGCAGGCCCTTTTAGCTCTTCACCTCTACTTTTGCATACTAGTTCTTGCAGGCTTTTCCCTGCAGTGTGTTCTGGCGTAGCCCAAGACAGAAAGGTTTTTTCTCTGTTGCCTGTGATTTTGCTCACATACAAGCAGAGATGAGCACTCATGGTGGAGACTGCCTTATGAGCAGCTTTTAATTCACCATTCATTTTAAATGAAATTATTTGTTTAATTTGCTGTTAAAATACTGTTCTGTTGCCTGTGCTTTCCTTTTCTATATAGCGTTGAGGGTGGCAGTCTTTCAACAGGTTTGACTGCAATAGTATCTAAAAGAAGCTCCTAAAAAAAAAAAAAAAGTATTCCTAGAGGAGTAGTGAAAGTTTTAAAGTCTCAAGTGCTATTTGTGTAACTTTTCGGCTTGCTGCTACCTTCAGTTTTGTCCCCATCCCTCAGACTGAACTGTCCTTAATCATTCCCGGGTTGTATGAAGGGGACCTTGCCTTGCATTCATCTTTAGACTGCTGTAAAGATGCCCTCTTGTGGCTGTAGGACCAGGTTGCCGTGAGTTCTGGTGAAAAGGTTTTCCACCCCAGCTCAGCCTGCATGGTTTTAAGTGGTTCCTGTCTGTATCCTTGCTGAGATTTGTCTCACTTCCTAGCAGCACTGCCTCACTGACAGTGAAAAAAGGAAGTTCTGCAAGTCTTCTCTTTTAACTAACAGACCTTTCAGATAAACCTTTGATTTAAAAAGATCTGGGATTAATCAAACTGGGTTTTCGTTTTGGACTGACTTACAAAAGTAAACTTTTCTTTCCTCGATTAAAACCAAAAGATATTTTTGTATTCAAAATGTCATGCTTCAGAAACAAAAAGAAATACTTGATTTATATGGCTTCTGGACATACTTTTGCTATAAGGCAGCTTTGGGCTGAATCTAATCCAGTCTACTTCCATGATGGGTGTTTTTGTTTGTAACTTCAGTTACTTTCCTGGCAGCAGCTGAGTTGAAAGTAGGTTTTTTCATTGTATTTTAAAATGTAATAGTAAGCAGATAAGATAGACTACATATTTTGATATATTCTTATATGTAGCTAAATTAGTTTCCTGCTCCTTTTAGTATATGATGTCAAACATCTATTTTTTCATTTTGGTAGAAGCAACGTAATTTTTGTGTAAATCTTTGTAAATTATCCTAGTTCGAGCCATGACTAAGAAACAGGTATGATTTTTTTCTGCAAAATATGGAAGGAACTACATTAATACCATTTTTTTTTTGTTTAGAAAAGAAATATGCAAGCCTCGCACCAAAAGAAATACTTCTGGTCTGTCAGTTTTTGGAGAACAGGATTGTTAAGTTTTGTAAACATTTGGGTTTTAATTCAGAACAAAAATAGTATGGCTCACCAAGTGAAGTCTGAGAACCTGGCATTCCAGTTCTGTAATACTAGCCTTTGGCGTATCACATCATCTTGCTATCTTGGCTTCTCCGTCTGCTACAGGGTCACTTGTCTGTCTACTTGCTGTGGGACAGAATTCAAGATTTCAGAGCACTTTGAAAAGCCGAGGGAAAAGTGTACTCTGCTTTCTGGCTTACTTTCCTCTCCCTTTTTCCTTCCCAGAACTGTAACAGAGTGCCATGTAAAGTGGCTCTTCCTAAGTTTGTCACACATTCCTCGGCCACTCTGGATGCTGTGCTCTCCAGCTGGCTAGAGAAAGATACACAGCTGACATTAGTATTCTATCTATGCAGCAGCTCTAAAAAGCATTGACTTAATCCGTGGTGCTCTGCCCTTTAGGGGGAAAAAAAAAAAAGTGCCTCACCCTAGTGATGTGGGTTGGCCTTTGCTGGCTTGGAGTTGAAGGATCTGTGAGAATTAGTCTTTAAGTGAAGTACTCTTTATGCACTATTCTTCTACCAAGGATCGCTTGCCTGCTTGATTGGTCTGCGTTTGTGGGTTTAGGGGAGTAGACTGATGAAAGATTAACACTGAAGGCAATTTTCCCTGTTCTTTAGGGCACTCACAAGTACTGGTTGTTTCCTTCTAGGCTGAGGAAGGAAGAATCTGAATTTTTCTATATGCCTCAGGCTTCAAATACACTTTGTGGAATTTTTCCTTGGTCAAAGAACAAAAGCTTTTTTTTTTTTCTTCCCCAGTTTGTGACATCTAGAGCTCCATTTAGCTTTCGGAAGCTCCAGACTTGTCTGGAGTTGGTCAATTAATACCTGATTGTGCTTTAATGCTGTTACATCGTACAACTTTGTAAATAAGTTATCGTGTATTGCCTAGAGAGTTTTGAGCTTGAATAGATGATGAGTACAGTTGAATTTAAAACTTGTGGAGATTCAGTTATTGCTGTACATTTACGGCAAACTTGAAATGCTGCTTTGACAGAGGTGATGCTACAGGAGAGGCCATTTGGGAAAGAATGCATTTTGCCAAAAAGTATGTGTTTAATAAACTTAGTCTTTGAAGTTGAGTCCGTCCTTGAACTAGTCTAGCTCCTTTTCACCATTTGCTCTCAGGAAAAATTAAATTTCCTCTTGTGGTATCTAATTTTCTCTCTTTCTGCTCCCTCCCCAGTTAAGAATGATGATAGTACTGTAGAGATGTGGCTTAACTGCGGATTTGCACCTGGATTTGGCCAAAGATGTGGACTACTATTATCAGGTGGTCTGGCAGCTGTTCTAACGCAAATCATGGCATGCCAGCTGTTAATTCCTCAGTGTATAGTTCCACCATGGCCTTCAGAAGGGCAACTCATTGTGGAGGAGGAGAGGCACTGAGGTTGGAAGGCTTTCAGTGGCAACTAGGAAGGTTGGGCTCCTGGTCAGGGGTTTGGCCCGTGACTTGTGAGGTGTGGATTCATCGTGTGTGTCTCTGGAATCTCTGTGCGCCCTTCAGCAAGTTCATAATCCTTGGAGTCCCCTTTATAACCCATGTGATATTCCCAATTATCCCCATGAGGAGCTGCCTTCTTGGAGGAGGATTCAGTATGATTATTATTCAGCTGTTTTTCTCAGGAAGAGCAGCAGATGGGCATCATGACATGTATGTAGATGAACCAAAATTAAATAGCATCAGGTTATTTTTACCATACAGCACAGTATTTTTAATTAAAAAAATGATTCAGCTAATAACATTTGTCATTTTTCCTAAATGTGTGAACAAACTAGCAAATAAAAGCATAAAAATATTATGCATGTTGGAAACTGATGCTGCCACTGATTCCAGGACCTGGTGGTTGTAAGATCTTGTTTATTTTACCTGCCATGTCCGTGACAGACATGATGTGAAGAACTCTCAGTGCACGAAGACTTTTCGTGGCAATTCATACACAATAATTGCTGTGCTGGAGCTGAGCTCTTCTGCTACAGTATTTATTTTGATCCTGTTGCCAGCTGGCTTGCTTTGTTGTGAGTCTGCAGAGGGAGAGTGCACCTCTATACAAGCAGGCTTGGCTTTTAATTAGCACTTATTAGAAGCATGTGTTTCTGTCTGCTGCTGCTGCAATGAAGGTGAATTGGTGCTTTAATGAGGATGGACCATCCATGCTTGCCATGGTGAAGTGGAGTAATTGAGTTGAAGTATTCCCTTTCCTGATTCTGGAAGAGTCTTTTCAACTGGTTGATAGCTTAAGGCAAAGCTAATGGAAGGAAGTAGGAAGACAAAAAGCTTATTTATTATCTTTAAAAGGGTGGTGATGGATGTGGAAGAAGGCTATGGGCATGCTTTCTGAAGCCAGCAAAAAGCAAAGGAAAAAAACCTGACAAAACCTTACTCTTCAACTGGAGTTCTTAAGCTTCTGTATGCATTTCAACTCTGACATTTTAATGAATTTCTACTTTTAAAGCCATTATGTTCTGCGCAGACAGATCTAGCCAGTGCTTGCAAATAATAATACTACTTTTTGTTACTTATCACTAGAGGAAGCTATTTATGAACATTAAAAAAAAAGTGTTAGCACAACATAATACCAATCTTGATTTAAAGGCCCAACCTTAGAAAAAGTTTTTATTTTTTAAGTATACCTGATAAATGAAATTGAAACGAATTGATATGGAAATGCATTGTTCTGTTGGAGTTGTTTTTACTTGAGGATGGTTTAGGGGAAGCACTCGAACCAATAGATGTTCTGATTCAGATGTGTTATTTAAATTCAGTTCAGGCCATCGTTACTGGTGAGGTGACCCCAAACTCATTCGCACAGCAAGAAAGATTTAAAAATAGAAAGGTTCGCTGCATGAGGCCTTCCAAGGGAGAGGCTTTAGCTCTCATTTTCTGCTTTCGTGCTGGAACCCAGGCACTACTTGTGTTTCTGTGGCTTCTTTCCAACTCCAAAATTTGGCACATGGTGTTCAGCTGGAAAGACGCTCTAACACAGCACTGCACGGCTTTGAAAGTGATGCTAATGCTGTGGAAGGAGGAGGAATGGGAAAGAAATTGATAGGGGAAGGGCTTCACTCTCTCCTCTTTTGCCCTCTTCATTTGTGCCTTCTCTGTGGTACCTGCATGCACAAATACATACACAGCAAGATGGAACCGTGTGTTTCCATATTGCTCGGATGGCTCTGGAGGCTCTCGGGTTTAAAAAAGAAGGCAGTTTAGCACCTTGAGTGTGAAAAGGTGGGGTTTTTAATCTGGGTTTTGTTTTTGGGGGTGTTGATTTTTTCCTTTTTTTCCTATGAGCAGGACTTGGAAGGGTGGGCAGGCAGGGCAGCATACCATCATGGTGCGGATTGAAGTCTAATGCTGTATGTGATGTTGGGGAGAAAAGGGACATTACATGATCCTCCCCCCAAACCCCAACCTAGTTCTATAAACTGTACCATGATTCCCTGTACAAGAGGTAAGGACTTTGTCTCCAGTACTTAATCTGTACCAATAACTGGAAAGGTGGATTTTTGCTAGTTTGGTGTGGGTCCAGCAAAGTAAGGCTTTACTTCTGTTTAAGCAGAGCTTCAGTTGTTCAGATAGGTTTTAGTTTGGATATTGAGGTTTCACTGTTTTCTAGGTATTAATCTGTTCTATATCCCCTTTTGTTCTGAAAATCTTAGTTTTAAGAGAGTAGAAGACCTCCTATAAACATAGGTTGGTTTGAATGTGTTTTTATTTAAATTGCTACATATTTATAAATATGATCAGAAAGTGACAGCAGCAGAACAGCATCTGTGCTGAGATTACTACTGTTGGTGACTGGAGACTGCTGGTGATTGTTTTCATGGGAACATATTTCTGTAGTTTCCAGGATTCATCTTTTCATGTGTAATGTAACAATTAAAAATTTTCCTCTTTGCTAGGTGATCTTTGGAGCTACGATTTCTACAGTGGTGAATTTGTTGTGTCTCCTGAACCTGACACTAGTGTGCACACAATTGATCCCCAGAAGCACAAATATATTATCCTTGGCAGCGATGGACTGTGGAACATGATCCCACCTCAAGATGCTATCTCCATGTGCCAGGATCATGAGGAGAAAAAATACTTCATGGTGAGAGCAGTGACTATATGTCATTGTGGAAATTTAATACTTTTTTTACCTCTAAAAATTGCTTAGTCTGGCATATATGAGAAGTACCTAGCAATGGCGTTGTTGTTTAGGCATATTCATAGTTTTGCCATAACATATAAGTTGTTGCAACGTGGCTGACACTGTGCTTACGTATACTGCCAAATACCGTGCGTGTTAACGTTTAAATTCTTTGGTCGTCATTTTGGGGGAATTTGACTACCAGGATGGTATCTGTAAGTAATAAAGAAGATAACTTCCTTAGAGAAGGAACATGTTATACAAGATATTGTCTGAAAATGAAATTTATTTCACATGAAGATGCCTGTTACAATGGAGACAATTGTTTATTGTTTTTTACATGATTTGTATGAAGCCTGAAATAAATTCTTCTCTGGTTTATTTTACAAAAGAGTTGAGAGCTTTCACAGTGGCGCATCTGAGCATTGGATAGGAAATAGTCTGTAAACCCCTTGAGAGACTTTAGGAAAGACCATAGGACGTGTTACAACCAGGCTGTTTGTGCAAGTCATTGCATCAGTTTTATGGTTTAAAGTACTCATATATACGTGGATTCTGCCATAAACTGATTTTAAAGTTATATTTCACTAAGAAGAAAGATATGTTTCAATTAATATTTCCTCTTGTGTTTCTGAATCAAGCTACTTTAGCACGTGGTATATAGGAATATGTATTTCAGGCTGTGCCATATAAACTCTCCATCTTCCATTTATAAAGTAAAGTGGACCTGATTGCTTTCTCTGTCCCTCTCTTCTAACGCAAAGGGAGAGCACCGACAGTCTTGTGCCAAAATGCTGGTGAACAGAGCACTAGGCCGGTGGAGGCAACGCATGCTTCGTGCGGATAACACTAGTGCCATCGTAATCTGCATCTCACCGTTGCAGGACAGCAAAAGCAACTTGGAAAATGAAGAAGACTTGTATCTCAACTTGGCAGAGAGTCCCTGCTATAGCAGCCCTGATATGAATGTCATGACACCCTCCCGCTGCTGTACCCCCCCTGTCAAGGTAACGGGTTGTTTCAGTGTTTTAAATGTTCCCCTTTTGAGTGTGGAGCCCACTAAATACATATCAATCTCCCTTTTCTTCCCCTAGTAGTAAATTCTTTTTATGTAGCTTACTGTGATCTGTAGGATTGGGGCAATGGTGTAGTCAGACCATTGCCACTGATTGAAGCAATACTTTTTGGAACTACTGGCCTGTCAACTTAAACCGCTGTTTGATGTTGCTTTTTTGGTTGGTTGGTTTGATTTTTTTAACTGCAGTGGACTAGGCAGTACATGTGGCTGGATAATACTTCAGTTGCAGGACACTTAACTTGACAGCCATATCCTCGGTACTTCCATGTACAAAGCTTTGGAGAAATAGATGAACTTTTAACAATGTTTCTTAAAAGACTTTGGAACACCAAAGGCAGAGTATTAAAGTGTGAACTTCTGAGAATTGCTGAATTTAGGGATACAATGTTTTCATAACTCTTAAAATCCTGATTATTTATTAGTAGCTGTTGATCTGTATTCCCTCCTTAATGTAGAAGAAATGATGACTGTAACTTCATGCATACAGTTCACACAACTTTAAGTGTACTGTTTCTTAAAAGTAAGTTTTCCAAGATCCCACACAAAATCAGAAGTTACTGACAGAGAGGAATCGGACTGTAGGGATCAGAGGTTAAAAAAGAAAAAAAGCACAACACATCCCCTTAGAGAATAAGGTTGGGCTGCAGTTCCTTTTGCTACCTTGCCGTGTACTTGTGTAGCTTGCACAGCTGATGAATTGCAGCCTGCTTGTGGATGTGTTCTTAATCTTGGTGTGGTTTGGTTTGGTTGTAGGGGTTTTTTTTGTTTGTTTGTTTGTTTGGCTTTTTTTTTTTAAGGTTAACCCACGGGTTAATGTACTCAAACATACATTGTTGTAAAGAATGTTTTCTTTCTGGATTGGGAGATCTTATTATCTTCCTCTGGTTGATTTAATGGTCTTCATTAGAGAAAAAGACATTATAATACAAGATCTTTCTTCAGGTTAGCAGTTTTAATCATTAACATCAAGCAGAGCTGTTCAGAAGCTTTTATATTTTTTCTTTTTTTTTTTATTTTGAGAACTAGGGTGTAGTTATGAGTGGATGTTTGTTTTAGTAATTACCAGCTGCTCCTGATTTTAAGTAACTGTCCTTTGATGTTCTGCAGTATCTTTGGATAACTGTCCTTTGGGCAAAGTAAAAAGAAAGCAAAAAATTAGACAGGGAGTCCTTAACATTCCCTTGGTAGAAACAAGCTGCTAATAAAATGGCAAGCTCAACCTTTCTGTCTCCTTCCCTTCCATCCAGTGTAGCAAAATACATGAAAAGAGCCTAAAATCTAGCAAAATCTTGAGTGGAGAAAAATTATTTGAATTCTAAATACTCCTAAACTTCTAAGTTGTACCATATGTTCTGTGTGTGATCTATTAGCAGTACTCATTGAATAAATGTTGAGTTACGTTGACTCCAAAATAGCCAGGACGTAGCGTTTCCGGATCAGGACTTAATGAAAATATATATTTCTTTTCTTAAGATTCTCCCTCCTCACCTAAGAAGATTTAGTGAACTGTGATGTGTGAATCTAGATAAATAGCAGCAGGTGGTCACAGGGTGAAGAAAACTTTAGACAACTGAATTTTAGTGTTTGCCATGTAGATAAGGCCTTATTTTATTTTTTTGCTTAATGTGCAAAACCCAAAAGAAGATTTTGACTGGCTACAGGTCTGCATTGATAACATGTATAAATTAGTCCTATTTTAATGCAGAAGTTTTTCTTCTCTTGGATAAGAATAGAACTGGTGTTGCCAATTTAAAAACACAGATCCTATTTTCTCAGTATTTGTTTTTTAATAAAAGTACTAATGTAATATAGGTTTCTGCTTTTAATAACAAGCATCCAACTGTCCTCACAGAGTACCTGTAAATATCAGAAGAAAAGAAGCATGAGAAGGAAGTTGAAAAGAAAAGAGACAGAAAAAGGCCACTGTACTGTCAGAATAATTTTTAAATACTTCAGGAAAAAACTCAAATGTCTCCAGGCAGATCATAATAAATGAAATGTCTTTAGCAGTTGTGTCTCCATGTATGGTTTTTTGCAAAACAAGAACTTTGTGTCCTTATCTGTAAGTATATTTGTATATCTAAGTATACAAACTCTTTTTTGTAGTAAAAAGAGCTTTATCAGTTAGATAAGAGCCCCAGTGGAAGGAAAAACATACTTCCATGAACTTTGGTTTTGTAATAGCTGGACTGCAGGCTTTTCCTTTATATAGCCATCGGACTTCGTGGGAGCCTTCTGGGTAAAATTCAGCGCTCGCAGGAGTGCTGTTGGCTCAACACTTGATTGAAAATTAAAATTATGTGAGACATAATTGAGGCATTTGGGACTCTCCCCAAAAACGGTCGAATCCATGGTTTCTTATGCCTTGCCTCGGACGTTACTACAGGGTGCCAGTTTTCTTAGGAAGTACAGTCACACAACTATTTCAGAATGTACATTTTGGAATTTTTTTCTGATGGTGAAAACTTGTGAGCGATTCAGGAGATGCCGTTATTTCGTGATCCTTTGTGATCCTAGTGATATTGTCAACCTCACAGGAGAGAAAAGCCCCATTTTGTGGATTCCACAAAAAGTATGGCAGTAGATGACAATGTCCATTTGCAAAACAATGCATAAATACCTTTACGCATAAAGCTGCAGGTAAAAAATATGACCTGATTTAGGTCAGTAATTAATCTTCTTACAAAATTACTGTTGAACTTTCCTGTAACGGGATCATCGCAGGTTCCATAAAGAAATGAGCGGTGGTTCCCCAGGTCAGTCTGAACTCCTGGAGGTTGTGGAATGATTAGAGCCCAGAGAGGACAGGTCAGCGAAAACACGAGGTGGCAATGGGAAGGGTATTTGCCTGTTATCTTCAGAGAACTGAAGGAAGCACGGATAGCCTTGACGTGTAACAGCTGCTACCTTCTGAAACAATTAATTTGGAAATAGATGAAGACCAAATCAAGGTTTCTCAATTAAACAGAAGTATTTCTTCATTGCATATCCTTCTGGCGACAATTACTAATACCAAATGAATTCAAGTATTCCTGAGGCCAGTGATAGAATTTGATTGATTAGATTGTTGAGAAATGAAGTTGGTGATTCATGTTTTATTTTCCTTGTTTTGTTACATCACTCTTTAGCAGTCCATCCTCTGACTTTATTTGGCTTCCCAAAGCCTTGTCCAATCTCAGCTCTTCGTACCAAGCAGAAGATGTTGGCAGTAAGAGCCCCGGTGTTAAGCATCTTGCACAATAAAACCATAAAACCTGAGTCGTGGCTAAGACACAACTTCGAAAACTAAATTGAGCAGGTTAAGTAGCGTTGCCAGAGCTGCTCTGTGTGTGTCACCTAGCTTTTGTATGGGGTCTGCAAAAACCAAGTTGAAGAGTAACCTCTAAAATGCCATCCGTAAAGGTCTTCCCTCTTGTGTTGCTATACGTAGTGAAAGAATATTATCTAAATGGTATTATCTACACGTGGGAGCAACAGGGGAGTAGAGGGGAATGGAAAACCAAATCTAGATGCTAGAAAAAATTCTGATTATTTTCTCTTTCGGAGTGCATTTTATTAAACCTTAGTACTAGATTTTTCAAAAGTGCTGAGCTGTCATGGCGCTCTCCTTGGAGGTGAACTGAAGTTGTTCTGGGCTGTGACTTGAAAAGTGTCTGTTCATTCATCTGAGATGTTACATTGACTGATTCAGCTGTGTGTGCATTTGAGTTTTTAGCACGTTATTTCCTTAAAACAGTCGTTGTCCTTTGCCTTACACTGATAGTGGGTAGAGTAACGTGGCCTTGAAATTTACTTTTGAAGGACTTTCTGGGTAACTAGGGATTTCTTCACAATTAAATCCTTTTAATAAGGTCACAATGCCTCTCTTCAGGGCTCTGCATAAATACTAATTTTCATAATCCCCCTGTGGACAGCAAAAGCAAGTATTGTCCCCATTTTCCTGTTGGTAAAACTGAGAATGAGGCAAAAAACACTTATCAAAGGCTGCAGAAGAGATGAGTAGCTGAAGGTAGGGTTAAAGTTGGGAAAGTCCCTGGTTCTCAGTACATCATATTAAGCAGCCTCTCTTCAATGTACAGAATGACGGTGCTTCGTAGAGAGTGGATAGATGTGCTGTGAAGAATGGAGTTGCTTTCCTTCCAAGTTGTAGAGCATAAATCCAGGCAATAAAATGCGTTACTTCATACAGCGAACAAGCTCTGTTCTTAGAATAGTTTTGTCCGACGCTCCACCTTTCTGTACGCAATCAGGACATCTGTGATGAAGAGCGTGTCAGTCTCCCTGATAATCTGGTTGTGCAGAAACTAAGAGTTCTAAACGTAACAAAGGTCAGAAGACTTTTTCTGCTGTTTGCCCTAACAGTGCTTGGCCATCTGATGAGGTATGAAATCTTCAGAAGGCGGTATAGGTGCATATATTGCAATGTCTGAAGGAGGGGAGTCATGTCTGCCTGTTGGAAAACACTACTGATGAAAATCATAGGACAGAGATTGCAGGCACTGCTTTCTGCATGGCTTCCTAAATTAACAGCACACGCATGCAGATTCCTCAGCATTTTATAGCAGCAAAAAGGAGGGTACCCAGGGCGAGTAAGTCTGAACAGCCCTCTGAATTAAAAGATTTACATGTCTGCCCCTACGAGACACCTGCAAATTGGGTGATAGAAATAAATGCTTTTATGAAGCTGGTGTGCACCAAGTTCGGATCCGCAGCCTGAATTTGTTTCCGCGCCTCTGTTTTGGAGTAGGATTTTTGTGTCTCTGATAAGGGTTAGAGAAGTTCTGTCACATGCTGTCTCCACCCTCAAAGGTTAATGTGGGTGAAATAATTATGTTTATGCCCAAATTTTTTCTTTTCTTTTCCCTCAGCTTTTAGAAGAAGACCTGTGGCCACGACTGAATGCTTCCGAGCCTATTCCTCCCCTCATGCATAGCAACATGATCTCAGAAAAATGTTTAGAGCTGCCAAACGAGGTTGCCAAAAGTAATTTACCTTCACCAGGAGCAACCCTGAAGGATTCAGGCCCACAGGAGGAGAAGTGCAGCAAAGCGTTGGCTTTGAGGATACAGGAATCCTACGGTAATGGTTTGTCAGTCAGTCTCTCCCCTTCCAACTCCACGAATTCGGGCACGGACCAAAAAGGCTTCAAGGTGTCTCCTAATGGCCAAACAAAAGCCCAAGACGCAGAGAGGACACCCACAGCAAACTTTAAAAGGACATTGGAAGAATCCAACTCTGGCCCAGCTGTGAAGAAGCCAAGACGTGGCCTGAGTCGAAACATTAGTGTCCAAGCAGAAGGCATCTCCGCAACTCCGCAGCGCAAAAACTCAAACAAGCTGACCATGCGACGCAGCCTGCGGGGCCAGAAGAAGCTCAGCAATTCACTCTTCCACCCGCCTAGGAAAGCAGTCTGTGTTTGCTGAAGGGCATTTGTGTAAGGAAGTGTATTTTGGTCTCGTTAGAATTTGAAAGTTGGTGCAGAAGTCTGAAACTCTTCCTGTTTTATCTTTTTTTAAAGTAGAAACTTTTTTTGGTATCAAACAGCTTTATCGCAGCCTTGTACTTGCTTGTATTATAACTGTGAATTTTGTAGATGTGTAGGGTATAAGTCACTGTAAAATGTGTGTAAATTTGTATTCCTTCATATAAATGTAGTCTCTTTTCTTCCTTGTATAATTGTTACAGCGGGGCTAAACCTTGTTTTAAAAAAAAAAAATAATAATAATCCTTTTTGTTAATTTACTGAAGTCCTGAATTTGTATACGCTTCTTGTGATGAGAATTTCACAACTTTTTAACTAAAGTAAATTATTAAACAGAATGGAAGATATGTATTTTCGTAGTACTATATGTTCCACCTAAAGTGTGTCTTTTAGAGAATACACTAGGTCTATATTTTGTTTTTAAATTTTAGATTTCTCTACTCGGAAATGAAATGTATGTGGAAGCAGAGATGTTGAGTCTTTCTTTACACAGCTCAATGTCGACTTCTTTATGTTAATTAAAATACTATGCAGTATCTTATTTAGTTGTATTTTTTGTAACATTAATCGTCAAAGTATTTAGCAAAAAAGTGTGTGTTTTAAAACTCCGACTCCCGAAAGCATCCTCTAAAGCCATTCCCATCCCCTGTTACGAATGACAGCATTTTTATCCAGGCATAAATGTGTGCCCTACGGAGGAAAGAATTTTCTGCTATTCCAATACTGATGGTGCTGCTAATACCTTTCAACATAAGTTCTTAAATTATTTTATGACTATTTTCACTGAGTATGTGGACCATGTGTATGTTCATCTGAATAAAACACATGAAAATTTGATGGGGGTGCCTTTTTTTTTATTTCAAGCTGAAATACTGTTGAGCACATGCATATTTATTTTGCATTTATTAAAATCTTAATATCCCTGTCTTCACTGTGGCTCCGGGGCTTAGGAAGCGAGCCATCCCGCAGAGTTTTATTATGGAACTGATCTTGGCCATTTATGCTGAATGTTAGTTAAACTGGACCGATATACTACCTGCATTTTTTAAATGGAGAATTAAAAGGCCAGTGTTTTTCCAGTAGCCCGGGTGGTATTTATAGGATCTAATTCTTTACTGCTGGAACAATAAAACAAGGGTTGAAATCAGGCCTGCCATCTATCTGTGTTACCATGGTTACAGAAAACCTAGAGGGAATCGTATGCTTTCTGAAAATGTATAATTCTCTTTCATCCATCCTGTGACTGCAGCACCGTCTTGCAAGATGAAAGTAACAGTTTGTCCAAATTGGGTCCTTCAAGAATTTATTTCTGTGTATATGGGATGTAACTTACAGTTAACAATGAAGTTTTGCTATAACTGATGTTGAAATTGCACACCATATATGGGGGGGAGTATATAGTGGCTAGCAGCAGCCGGCTATATTTACTTAGCAAGAATTTTTGCAACAAACCAAGATAGTAACTGTCTGTTTTCAGTTTAACCTCATGACATTCAACCTTTTAACGATGGTCGGTCACAATAAAGATGCAAGTATAACGTGGTAGTTAAATGAGTATCTGTATTGCTGCTCATCATGTAAAAGAAAAATGCAAAAGAAGAAAGACCAGAGCCATTTTCCCAGGGTTTTTTTTTGCTCTAGATAGAAGCAAAATTTAAATTTTCATCAAATTCTGCTGCTTTCTTAAATGTGTGCCTCGTTCTCCCCTGTTTTGTCACAACAGTTTTAGACTTGGGCTTCTCCAGCTGGAGGGGTGGATAATGGCTTTTTTTCACTTTTAATAAACTAGACAAAACCTACAATTTTTCCTGGGAAAGCTACTGAATGAGGGTAAGCATTTAACATTTGAAGCTCCTCTGCAGCAGATGTGAACTTGCTTGCTGATATAAACCGGCAGCAGTTTACTCCTGTGTATCGTTTGCCCCACTACGTATCATTTGCCTTCTCTGAAATCAATTAGCAAAGCCAAGACAGGGAAGTGTGGGAATTTACAGCTAATGTGAACGCCTGCATCATCCCGTTGCACTTTCCTAAAGACAAAAAAGCCTGTAGCACTACTTTTTTCCTCAGAGGACAGTGCTTCTGTGGGGCAGCTTACAGTCGGGAAGCCACTGTTTGGAATTTTCTTCAGGATGAGAGGAACAAAGAAGGGTTACTCTTCTCTGATAATAGGTATTTTGTGAAGAAGTGTGCTGCATTACACTTCCCAGTAATTGTTTAATTTATTTGGTACTTAGATTACAGCTTTTGGTTAGAGAAGTCGGGGTAGATTCCCAGACCAGGTCACCCAATCCTGACTTTCAGGTGCCCGCTGCCTGGAACCAAGAGCCAGAGGCCCAGGCTCCCCAATGGAAACCTGACCAGGTGTAAAGAGCTGCCTACAAAGGTGGTTACTCACCTGCAGCAAAGCACGTCACCCTTTGCAATTGGTGCAGTGTGGGACACCTACAAACATCGCCCTGCTTGAGGGCAGCACTGCCAGAAAAAACAAACTCTGAGGGGAAACCTGCTCCCGCCCCTCAGGAGGCTTGGGGAAGGGTGGCTGGAAAGTGCCTGGCAGAGAAGGCCCTGGGGGTGCTGGCTGACAGCCGGCTGGACATGAGCCAGCAGTGTGCCCAGGTGGCCAAGGAGGCCAACAGCCTCCTGGCTTGTATCAGCAATAGCGTGGCCAGCAGGAGCAGGGCAGGGATGGTGCCCCTGTGCTCGGCACTGGTGAGGCCGCCCCTCGAATGCTGGGTTCGGTTTTGGGCCCCTCGGGACAAGGAGGACATGGAGGTGCTGGAGCGTGTCCAGAGAAGGGCAACGGAGCTGGGGAAGGGTCTGGAGAACAAGTGTGATGGGGAGCGGCTGAGGGAGCTGGGGGGGTTTAGCCTGGAGAAGAGGAGGCTGAGGGGAGACCTTATCGCTCTCTGCAGCTGCCTGAAAGGAGGTTGTGGTGAGGTGGGGGTCAGTTTCTTCTCCCAAGTAACAAGTGACAGGACGAGAGGGAATGGCCTCAAGCTGCGCCAGGGGAGGGTTAGGTTGGGTATTAGGGAACATTTCTTCCCTGACAGGGCGGTCAGGCACTGGACCAGCTGCCCAGAGCGGTGATGGAGTCACCGTCCCTGGGGAGGCTCAACAAACGTGTAGCCGTGGCACTTGGGGACATGGTTTAGGAGGCCCGGGGGGGTTGGGTTGGCGGTTGGACTCGATGGTCTTGGGGGCCTTTTCCACCCGTAACGGTTCTGTGACTGTACGAGGCTGCAGGCGCTCCTGGCGGGGAGGTGCTCCTTCGGAGGCCCCCGCGCTGCTGCTCTGGGGCAGCCCCGAGCCCGAGGCCCCCCCGCGGTCTCTCTGCCCGCCGGTGTTTCGCTCGCTGCGCGTTTCCACCGCCGCCTCCCCGAGGGTCCCCGTCCCCCCACCCCCGGGCACCGAGCGGGGCCGGGGCCCCTCAGGGGCCGCCGCAGACCCGACCCCACCCCACCCTGCGTCACCACGCACGGCCGCGCGGAAGGTAAACACTGGCGTGGGCGGGGCCTTCGCCGCCAATTGGCGGCTCGGCGCGTGACGCATCTCCCCTCCCCGGCTCCGCCTCCGCCCACGTGCGCGGGACTGGCGCGGCGGCTCTCGCGAGATCCCGATGTAAACAAAGCTGCGGGCGGGGGTAAGGGAGCTCGGGGCGCAGCCGCCCTGCCTGGCCGTCCCCCCCCGCGCCCCGCCCACCGCTGGAAAGCGGGGCCGGGGGTTGGCCGGCAGCGGAGAGGGGCCCGCCTTCGGAGCCGCGTGATTGGCTAGCAGCGAGCGGTGCGCTCGGTGTCATCCCCCGTGGGGGTCCCAAACACTGTCAGTGAGGAGCCGGGCGGAGGGGAGCGGCGGCGGGGTGAGGCGCGGCGGCCGGCCGGGGGGGGCGGCCGAGGGCGGGGCGGGCCCCGGGCCTCTGGGCCGAGCCCCCGTGGCCGAGCCCAGACGGGCGGCTCGTGGGGATCGCGAGGCCGGGCGGGGCGGCGCGGCCGCCGCCCGCGATCAGGCCGCGGCGCCCCGGAGGCGCCGAGACCCTGCGGGCGGCCACCCGGCC